>VWZO01022826.1:0-408038 GCA_013396975.1 Bucco capensis
TTCGTTCGTGAAGCCTAGCCACGACGACACAATACATAAGCTTAGCAAATATTTTATTTGATTACTTGGCTGTAGAATAGTTCAATTCAAAGCTAAATATTCATTAAGTTGATCAGAGAATTTAAAATGTTTTCTTCTGTGCTTCTTTTAGCATATCACTCTTTGATTGCCAAGATGTTAGTATTAAGACATCAGAAACTGTATAGGTAAGGCAGAGCTTTATCTATAGTACATGCTGATATCAGCATAGGTCAACACAGACTACAACCAACCATTTCTTGTCCTAGAAAACACTGTTGTGAAAAATCTCCAGTAATGTTGTGGTTATACGAACACAAATGATTTTTGGCTATGTAACAAGTTGTTTTGCAGTTAGAGAGACAAGCAGCAGCAACAATACAGACAAGACACACACTTGAAACACTTTATATACAGATGTTCAAAATGAGAAAGTTTAAAGCTCAAAAATCCATTCCTGCTACAGCAGAGCTTAACCTGCAAATTCATTTTTTATAAAACTACTCAATGAAATGAGAGGATAAATTTATATACTTACAAGTAAAATGATTCAGTTAGTTTTACTCCAACTACCAAGTTGTCACCCACAACACGCTGCCACAATTTCTCTATGAAGTGCTCTGGGACTTTAGATGCCAATGATGTCTCTTTATTAAGAGAATGAGGAGGATTTTCTACATCATCCCAGAGAGAGACAAGACCTTCCTTACAGAAAAATGGTTTTTCAGATAAATTGAGACGTTAGTTCTTTTTATACTGCATTACTTAGTGTTTTACTACAAATGACTACTGAACGTGGTTTTAAGATACATAAACTGAAATCCACATAAACTAATTTATTCTCTACAATAGATTAAAAAGATAGAATTGCATTTTCTTAAAACACATGATGTCATGAAAAGCTCAAATCATTCTCATAAATTTCACATGTATAAATCTTGAACTGCCATACAATTAATTGTCCAAAGAAGATAAATTATAATTTATTTTATATTACTGCATTAATTGATTGACATTTTGTTGCCTAAAACTAGCTGACTTAAAAGGGACCACAACATTAACTGAAAGGGAGATAACTCCATTTGAGTAACTTATTAAGATAACATTTCCCCAATCTCCATCACCTTTCTCAGTCTACAGTTCACTCTGCCTCCATTATAAAACCTTACTTCTGCATTTTACCTGTTTTGCAGTTGGTAGAATATGGGTCCTTTCCTCAACAAGATCTATTAATGCTCTGCAAGATTCAAGAATAACTCTATTTTTGACTCCTAAATGCTGCTGTAGTTCCCGAACAGAGGTGAAACCAGCCTGTAAAGATAAAACTGATCACCACTTAGCATGATAATGTCTGTAAAAATTTATTTGCCACAGATCAAATCGTGCATTCTAAGTACCACATTCCAAATATGAGTCCTAGACTTGGGTCAGGAGAAGAGTTAGGACAAAGATGTTTGTATAATACCTTCCTAACTGAGGCGATCAGAGCACTAAACTATCACTTACGCCCGCTGGTGAGTAACTCCTGAATAAACAACTGAGAAACCGAAAGCAAATGGGAAAGCATAAACTGAGCAGCAGTAGTCAAAATGGCCAAAGATTCACTAACATTTGTTTGATGGCCATTCTGACATTTGTAAGCTCTTTTTCCTCATAAAGCAACACAAGAAAGAGACCTGAAATTCACTACATGGCAAACCCAATACTAGGTAACATCCCCCATTAACTCTCTCCGGAACAAGTTGCATACACATCCTTTCTGCCATGTGTGCAACGAGCATCAGTAAAAGTCAGTTTTCTCTGTTTCACAGTTTTCTTCACTGTGAAACTAAGAAAAATAAATAGAAAATAAAAATCAACATAAAAACAAGGCAGTTCAGAGTCAAACACAATAAAGTTGTGAGTAAATCCAGCATGAGCAGCAGAACAGATGAATCACTGTCAAAAGCAAAGCAAATTAAGGCAGAGGCTTAGTAAGTAGAACAGCCAAGGGCTCTAACACATTGTAATTAAAATTGAAGTTCATAAATAAACCAGCACATATACACATAGAACTAAAACTACTGAGCCAAGAACTGTGGCACTTTCACAAAGGAAACAAGATGAAAATCCATGACTGATAAAACTAAAAAAATATTGGTAAAAGAAAAGTTAAAAATGGAAAAATAAGACAAGAAAGCCTGAGGGAAACATAATCCAGAGATCTATAGGCTGAAGCTGCTTATATGGTAAATAACTGGTTCTATGTTTTTCAAGTGGCTAAAAACACCTATGAAAAAATATCAAAAAGAAAATGGGCCAATTGATAGCATCAGATGGAAAAATAAATCCTTAAAATAAAAATGGTAATAAAAATCAAATGTACAAAATATCTATTAAATAACATTCCACCTACCACCAAATCAGCATTATCAGAATAAGAGTATGTTGGGTGTTTACTAAATGGATGTAAGGTAGAAAGAAAGAAAGAAAGGCAAAGATAAACGTGCATTGATTACTTGGACTGTGGCAAGTTCCCCCTCAGCTTGTTTTGTAAATTATTCTAATTTAAGGGAGGATACAGTTTAGCTTCACCTACTCTACTATGTGAATTTATCCTAACAAAACTGCTAGTAACAGAGGAGAACATCATCGGGTAGTGAAATAACCACGGTCACTAATTTGGTCATAAGGAAAAGCCAATTTGACTGAAATCCATGGACAAAGAATCAGACCGTAACACTCCTCCTTATTTTCAGGACTAACTAACACTCATCAGCACTCACTGGGAACCTAGCACTGCACTGGCTCAAAATATGTCATGTGGAGCAAAGCAAGTAAATACTCTAATTTTATTAAACTGGTATTTAAACATCTATGAGTAAAATGACTGTTGTGAAGCTTTGATAGGATGACTCGAGCATTATCTCAAAAGTTTAATTAAAATTAAATTAGACCCTTCCAGTTACCCAAACACATTTGCAACAGTTGAGAGAACTGAAACACAGGCTACCACTGATGCAAGAATGGATACTTAGTTGTCTTCTCCCTGAACCACTTCTGCAATAAAAACAGTATTACTAACCTCACCTTTTAGATAATGAAATGATACAGAAAAGTAATTTGGAGAAAATACAGAGGAGAACTATTGAGTGCAAACCTGTAATCTTGTTTCAAGGGCTCGGACAGTAAGCAAACCATTCTCTTGCAGTCCTTCTGCAGCAGGAACATCATGTTTATAATCAATACGACTCTTAGAAAAAACAAAACAAACCACTGAATTAATTAAAAAGCTGAAAGTAAGGTGTATATACTACTACACAGCATTAGAAAAATATGGGAGAAAATACAGAAACTCAGAAGAATTACAGTATGCATTTTAATTTCTTCTGAAAGCAACTGGAGGTTCATAGTACATAATGGACTCAATTATGATAATGAACAAGCTCTATGACCTTAACTAAGAGTCCTTAGCCAAAAGGTAAGCACTGTGGCAAACCTGTTACATATGTGAAGAATTTTCAACTGTATTATTTTAATTTCCCCAAAGAATGTCGATGCTATCAAGAAAATATAGAATAATCTCTCCACATAATTTATGATTACAAAGGGGAACACTGTATTCAAACTTCAGGGCATTTCACAGCAGACATCCAACTTCACTTTACAACAATACTTTAATGATTTCTGGAGGTTTTCTTAGTTTAGTAAGCACACACTGGGTAGCTGAGAAAGGGATGCTGAACTTACTGCATAGTTGACTGCTCCAAGATCTGTTATTTCGAATGAACTTAACACGTCTGTAGTGGAGTCATCCTTAAAAATCAGTAATACTTGCTCACCTCCAGAGCCAATAAAATCATCCACCAGAACAGACTTCACTTTTTGCCATTTGGAAGCCACCTACAGCAGCAGAAGTTTAAAAAATACATACATATGAATAAATCTTGTATTTGAGATTATGCTTTGGTGAAGCTTGCTTTCTGTAAAGAGGCAACCTATTCAGGCAGTGGAGTACAGTATTTGATGAAGTTTCAGGCCCTCACTCTTACTCCATCATTTAGAGCCTATGTATCTCTGGGAAAAATTACCCATTTCTATTTAAAGATTACTTTTCACAATAGAGGGAGCAGAGAAGATGTCAACTTCTCAGTGTACTCAAATAGATGAATAATTGAATGCTGTAACATTTATTCTGAACCAGCATTATTTGCAGAACAGTTGAAGACATTATACCTTTGACATTCAGAAATACCTTCAATGCATTGCATGTTTAAGAGATAAAGACAAATTTGTACTTGAATGCTGACAACTAAATAGCACAGAGTTTTATTTCCCAAGTTACGGAAGACTTCTTGACAGAGTATTACAAAAAACCCTAGAAGTTAACTTGGTCTCTCCTAACTTCAGGAAACAAAAGGCCTCTTGTCAATTCCATAAAACAATACTTTTTCTTTTTACAAAATGAGACTCAAGAAGCTTTTAAATTCCAATGTGAGATTTATGCTTTCCAATGATACCAGCTTACTTCCACTTTAACACAAATTAGCTACCTTGCTGTCTTACAACTTCAAGTTCTCATCCTCTGGCAGTTTTCAACTAGCACCAGAAGCTTTGGCTTAAACAGTAGAATCCAAGATTCATTTTCATATATATAAGCAAGCAACACAATCTCATATTGTAGGTTATTTTAACAGAAGCAACAATAACAGAAAAAAAATCTAAACATGCAACTTTTCAGTTGCAGAAACTTCAAAAAGACAACACATAGAAAACAAAGATAAAGTAGTAAAAGGGAACTGTTTAAAGCCACAAATACCTGCAAGGTGTCTCTCCTCTGTACAATACAGACGCTTCCGGAGGCAAAAGACACAATGAATAGAAAACCATTGCTAATGGTTACAGCTGTTTTTACTGAACATGGTTTCTCATAAGGAAGCTCACAAACACCTTTAGGGAGACCATCCTGGAACCAAATCATCTGATTCTTCTGAGTTACAGCGACAAGGGCTATTCGGAGCTGTTTTCTCAACATTTCTGTCTTGCAGACATCGACAGAAGATACCACTCTGCTGTATGCATGAGGCATAAAGCATGTGCAGGTTAGCATTTTTTGTGTTTCAATTGCATATCCAAAGAACTCACTACCCCAGATGGCTTTGTCTGAAGTGGATAACTCATCCTCATCTTCACTCTCTGGCAGGCAAGCAGTTCTTATCCCTAAGACAACAGTGCCTTCATCCTCAATTTCACCTGTCCACACAACAGAAGAAAGCTGAACAGGAGCACTTAGAACCATACGGGTCTTGGAAGAGATGTAGAACAGCTTGTTGGCATGCCTCCACAAAACTGAAGGGCCAGTAAACAACCTGATGTCTTCTTTCAGCTCATAATCCAACGTAAAATGAAACGACTGCTCAAATTGATTTGAGCTGTGAAGTAACAATAAAAGGTATTTGACAACATTGTCCCTTTTTTTCTTTTTCATCAAAATGCAGGGAAGAATAATCCCTGTTCTGGAATCTGTTGTGCAGCTACAACAAACTATTTCAATTTTGAAGTGGCTGGCACACATGGTGAATGCTCCAGAAGACTTCTGAACAAATATCTGAGTGTCTCTGTTGAATGCCATTCTTCTGACACATAAGTTCATTGTTCTATCAGCTGCTCCCTCTGCATGTTTTGGTTTTGACAGCTGAAATATAAGGACTTCACCATTGTAGGACAAGAATTGTTCTTGCTCACCTGGAAGCATCTTTATTTATCTTTATGTATATTCTTCTACAAGAAAACTACATGCATGTCCATTTTTATGGATGATTTATTTGTGGAAATTTTAAGCTAGCTGGACATTTTCCATCTAGAAAAGTGAACAGCAAAAAATTAAATCATTTTGGGACTAACTGAAGGAATCGATCCTTAAAAATAAGAAAAACTATACATTGCGAAGCAACGACATTGACTAATTTGAGAACATGAGGCCATATGTGCTTTAATCTCACAGATTAAAATTAAGCGATTTTGTACTGAGAGATCTAAGTGACAGAAACATTTCAGAAATGTATTCTAGCATTTATTTACCAAAGCATGAACTCACTGCTCATCAAGAACTACATGGCATAATATAAACTGAACAAAACCTAATCAAACCATACAGACACTGTGTGATTGAATTTAAGGTCTCGACTCCACAAATAAATACACTGAGCAGACTGGAAAGCAATGATGCTTGGAATTCTCAAATTTAAGAGCCACCAAGTAGGCTTCCTCCTTTTTTCCCCAGACAAGACCCCGAGGACGCAGAGCGAACCGCAACTGTCTCATAAAGTTTCACTCAGCTTTCGGGGTACGAAGCGACTCCCCTGGTCTGGCTCAGACACCCCGGGAGCGAAGCATCCCTCGGCCATCTAAGGGGGTTCATCAGCTGAGGCGCCGCAGTAGTCGCGCCCCTCAGCCTTGGCAAAGCCTCACCGCCCCCTTCCCCGCACCAGGCATCTCCCACAGCGGCAAAGGCAGCTCAAGGCCTGAGGCAGCAGCGGGTCCCGGCCTAGCTTCTGCCCCCAGAGGTTGCTGACAGCCATTGACAGCTGTTAGCGCCCTCCCCGCTCGGCCCGGCAGGGGCCACGCAAACTCCCCTCTGAGTGAGCCGATCCAGAGAGGAACAGTGACCGCAGACTCCTTGCCAGCAAGGCCTTACCCACCTCCCGAAGCCACCCCGGTTTCAAGTTAGGCAGGGGAGAGAGGAAGCGAAAGAAACAACGCACCCGCTCCGAAACTCCCGCCGCAGGGAGCATGATGGGAGAGGAAGCAGCGGAGGGGCCGTGAGCGGAGCCGGCACGGAGGCGGGACCAGGGCTAGGCCTCGGGAGAAAGCCTTCGCTCTCGCTGCGGGGTAGGCTGGCCGCCGGCAGGCCCCGCCTCCCGCCCCTGTCGGGGTCACGCAGCGCCTCCATTCCTATTTCACTCAGCCCCTGGCGCACCTCGGCCCTACTGCTGCGCCGCGGCCGGTGCGGGCTGCTCCGCCCGACCATGGCTGAGGTGAGTACCTGCCCGTCCGCCTGCTGGATCTCCCTTGCTCAACTGATCCCGTTCGCCGGCGGCGTCTTGGGGTTGAGGTTGAGCTGTAGAGATGGCTGGGCCCACTGAACAGATGAGGGACTGGGGCTGTTTTGGGCCCTTGCTTTCTTTCCCTTTCTTTCATGCCCCTCCTGTTTCTTGTTTCCTATCAGCAGCGACAGGACAAGGCCGCGCTTATAAGCGAGACTAGACGGCGCTTCGAGGCGGAGTACCTGCCAGGTGAGCGCTTCGGTGGTGGAGCAGGGAGTGGGCTGGGAGCGGGCTGGGAGCGGTGGGCCTGTGGTTGGAATTGTGGTCTCTTGGGCTTGCACTGTGTCACTTTACTCCCATGGATTTCCTGTATTCCTGCTTTCCCAGCTGAGTGGGTATTTCTGCCTTCTATTCACGGCGCCAGATCTATTGGGTGGGGATGATGCACAGAGCAGTTTTTCTCTGTTGGCTCTTGGTGCACTCTTCGGGGCTGCTATCTTGGGCAGCAAGACATGTCGGGACAAAGGTCTGGGTCCTTTTGATGAACAGATATGTTTGCTTGGCAATAGTATGAGGTCTGGGATACTGCTGTGCTTGGTGCTTTTTGGACATGAAACATGGGGTGAGGGCTAAAAAGAAAATAATTGACCTCAACCAGTTTGTCAAGAAGAGAGTTGTTTTTCTAGAGTGACTTGTACTTCAAATTAATGTTGGCCTTAATTAAAATCACGCTGTGTGTCCAACTTGACTACTAAATGCAGTTGTTTTTAACCTTGTGAATGAAGCCCAGGAGGTGTTGGGGATGCCTAGGGGAAAGGGAATACTAGGGTAAGCCTAGAGGGGTTTCCTTTCATTTCGAGGTTGGTTTGCATTGCTTATGGTAGAAGAATATATAGTAGTACAGGATGCTAACAACTGCAGTAAGCAGTGTGTTTTATTGTGACAGTTTAAAGATGTATAAAAAACATGCTTCTAATTTTTGATGCAAATACAGTTTAAGAATTTTATGCATCTTCTTTAACGTAAGCCTCAATTCTGCAAACATATGCCTTGCTTTGATGTTCCTGATCAGAAGTGTTGAGGTTACCTAGTTATTACCCTTACTTAAGGGTTGCATGCTTTTGTGACTTCATTCTGATTGGCTGTAGCACTTTTCATGGAAACTTTTGGGCTCTTGAGAGTGTTACAACTTTGTTTCATATAGTTGCTCTAATAACTTTCATAAAGGAAACCATATTGGCCTAGAGATGACCTGCATTTCTGACAAAAGGACAGAATTACTAGAATAATGTCTTGAAGAAGAGAGAGCTTATTTTATCATTTGGTATTTCTGCATGAATAAAGGTATCTTTGTCAGGCTTCAACTTAGGCTCAAGAGAGTAGAGGATCATATCAATTATGAATTCTTTTGGCTCTTAACGTTTTCAATTAACATGTATAATTTCCTATGCTAGGTGGTTAATCTTGATTTGTATTCTATTATCCCAGAATCACACTCATTAAAAAAATGGCTTTGGAAAGTCTAGTACTGATTTGGACAGTGGTTGCTGACCCTTACCATCTTGGAATTCCACAGGTTTCTCCAGTTGTAATGAAGCCTCTGTTGGACTGGTTGTTACAGCCATTAAAATAATTGAATACTGTTACAAGGTAACCTGTAATCCTATTTGTAGTATTTTGAACACATTTGCTCAGTAAGCCCATTTTTGGGTCATGGTTTAGGGGCTCTGAACCCTTTCAAGAAAATAGGATTACAGGTTTTCTTGAGTTTACATTTTTAAGTCCATCTCTCAAATTTAGGAACAGCAAAAGCAAGTTGATATTGCCATGTTCACTTAAAAGTGTGAAAAACACAAAGTTTTAGTTTTATTGTGGTCCTTTAGCCTTTACTGTGTATGTTTCAAAACATATTTTTATGCTTCCTCTTACTTGCAAAGGGATATGGAGGTGCATGTATGCAGACATCACCAAACGTGATTTGCTGTGGTGTAAAGGTACAAAAGATTGCTTCATATCCAGCAATTTTAGCCTGCTTTCAAAACTAAGGGTAGTGTCAAGGCACACTGATAAACTGATACTCTCTGTGAAAATGTAGTGTGGCCATAAAATTATGGGCCTGTACAGAACAAACCTAATTCCATTTACAGGTGAGCTGCAAGATCTGAGAAAAACTTTGAGGCAGCTTTGTTTCAAGGGGGATGCAGCTGCTGCTGTTTAATCTTCCCTCTGAGGAAAACTGTTCTTGATTATTCTAGAAACTTGGTGTTTGTGTTATGACCTGATTCTTCAATATGGAACTCATAGTTACCACATTTCCCTCTTCCATACAGGAAGAATTGCTAATGGTCACAAATGCTGTGATGGTTGTGCAGTACTGTTGTGAAATACTGATATTTTTTTTGTTGGTTTTTTTTTTGGTTGGAATTATTTATTGGCAGAATACAATGTTTTAGATAAAAGCAGAATATACAAAAATACTGTATAGCTGGTTCAGAAAAATACAGTATTAAACTGCCACATCTAATACATGTTGGAATATTTCGCATGAAAGTTACAACCAAGTAATGTACTACGAACTTAACAGTTTTCAAGGTAGAATTGAAAACACTAGAAATCTGTTTTCTCAGTTATGCAGTTGTTTCATTTATGTTACTAAATTTGAGAATTGTTTTAATAGTCAGATACATTTTGGAAAGTGTCAGAGAACCTTAGTGACTCAGCTCCCCAGAGCTTGCACAAAAACTTTTTTGCTGAAGTTGTTCAGCAAATGTGACCATTGAGGGGTTTTAGAAGGAAAGCTTGGCCACTGTGAGAGCTTATCTGCAAAGCTGAGATCTTGTGGTGATACGTTGGTTGTTGTTTTTTTTTCTATTCAGTTTATTTTCTAGCTGTATTTGAAAGAGAACTTCAGTTCTTATGGGGAATGTATCTCTCTAGCAATTAAACACCCTGCATTTAAAAGGCATATTTCTAATACTGAAAAGTTTTTGTTAGTCCAGTGGACTAACAAATATTGTCTGATATGGTAGGCTGAGAAACTACAAAAATCTGCAGTTTTGGGGCCTCATTTCTGCTTTCTCTGTTTGAATCCTTTGTGAGAGTTGGTGATGTAAATGATTTGGGTGGTGACAGGAACAATGAAAACAAAAGGTTATTATTCTAGTACTGGCTGGTACAAACAACATTTTTATAGCAAACAGACTTGTGTCTTTTTCTTCAGTGCATTTTCATTCCTTAGAAGATTTCTAAAATTAGCCTTTATTTTTGGGCTGCTGTTTTCCATTTTAGTGCTACAGTGGAAATTATTTATAATCAAATCTAGGTAGATTTTCCCATTTAGTAAATCTCTTCCAAACTTTTTTTATATTTACTATTTCTTATTGTCTGTATTCCCTGCCTCTCTCCATTTGCATCCTCTTCATTTCTCCTTTAGGCAAGGTTAATTTTCAGAAAAAAGGTTTTTGCAAGAGAGGCTTCCCACTCCCACTTTAAAACATTACATTTCATCATGACTTTGTCAGTAGCAAAACATGTTGTGTTAATTGTATTTGCCAATAAAATTTTTTTTTTAATATATGGGATACCCTCAAATGTGAGGCTTAGCTGTCCTGCTTGGTTTTCATGCCTGTAGCCTGGCTTCTGTGTTCTTGTACAGTATTTTCAAATTTTGGTTATTAGATGGCACTGAAAAAAAATGAAAGAGATGTTACAAAAAGCTTCAAAGAACTTTATGAATTCTTCCAGTGACAGTGTTGCAGCAAAATTTGTGTTCATGTAGTTTTCCATTATTTTGGAGTTCTTTTCAAAGCTGTTTCCTTGTGTTATACGAGATACTTTATGTTCAAAGGTAGTGATTATGTCATAGTCTCACCATAAGTTTCTCAGCTTGAAGAAAAATATTAAAAGGACAGAATGTGGTCACGGAAAGAACAGAACTACTCACTTAAGCAAGAAAAAAGGAAGGCAAGTAACAAGGAAGAAGTTCTGCTGTTCAAACAGAACTCTGTCTTCTCCCTGTCTTCTTCCTTGACCCCAAATGTTCAATGAGGAAATGAAAGTAACTTTAAGTAGCTATTTTTAAAATAAGGTTAAAGAAAATTATGAACTTTGAAACTTTTAAAGTTCTCAGACCTTTGTCAGTCTTCTTGCTCACTCACATTTTCCTGAAGGACTTTTTCCTGAGGGAGTGAAGAGGCTTAATTTTGGCTGCTTCTCCTAGCTGTTGTCGCTGTTACTGTCTCATATATAACTTAAAATTTGGTTTTAGTGCTCTTGTAAATATCACATTTGCTAAGCAGGTTATGCTTTCTTTCACTTTTATGGACCTGAGTCTTGTGCAGTTTCTACACAGCTTACACTTTCAACAGAGAAGTCTTGCAGCATCCCAGCTTTGCCTCTCCACTGGCTGTGGGACTATTCTGGGACACGTAGTTTTCACTAGCTCTTTCTGAACTGACGTAGCTGTGAATGCTGTTCCTTCTGTTGCATTTGGGCAGGTGGGGTGTGTTCCAAGTATCTTATGAAATTCTGTGTGTTACGGACTTAATTACAGAGAATTAAGTAGTGCCCTCTGAGTAGAGGGCAGATTAACTTAGTATCTCAGCATCTTAGCGGTAATTCTGCAGCTGTGAAGTAACAGGCACTTAATGCTCTAGTGAGAAGAGCATCAGTATGTTTACAGGTATTTTAAGTAGCTAGGCTTGAAGACTGTCTGAGGGTAAGATACTTATAGTTTCACCTGAATTTCCATTTGGGTGCCCTCTCTCTTCTGTATCTTTTTTTTTTCATACTAATTGTTGTGCAGGATGTGTTTAAATTATGTGTTGGAAGCCCCAAAAGTCTATTTTCTTCCAACTAATTCTGCTTTAGCTCCAGAAATTTCTAATTGTCCAGTGACTACAAACTGGTGTTCCATGAGTGATTTAAGATTTTTTTTTTTCAACACTCTCTGGATCCAGCTTGCTTTTCATTGATGTTGAAAATTTAGATAAATTCTTTTGTCCATTCCACTTTCACTTTCTTAAAATATTCGTAAAGTTAGATTTCCACTTTTTAAGTATTATCCAAGTCCAGAGTTTGGGAAAATGTGTTCGTGTCCCAGAAACATGTGTTCTGAGGCATGCTTCACATAATGATATGTGACTGGTTTTAAATTGTTTCATACAAGATACACTATTCTGTCATTCTGACAGTTCTGCTCTCAAATAGATACTGAGAGCAAGGAGAGCCTCAAAGCAATGTGCAACATTATCCTCTTAGTTTTTACACAGTGGTGTATGGTTTTTCTCTTTAATTACACAGTACCCAAGTCACTTACACAAATAGGATCTCAGAAAAATACTTGGCTGATTAACTGCAGTTACTCTTGGCTGGAAGCTAGTGGGTGTTAGGAGATTACTAAAGCAAGCTGAAGTAAGGTTGCTCAGGCACTGGAGATACAATACTGATGTTAAAGTAGGTGTTTGCTTTTGCAAAGCCCTAGTTTGCTGTGGCTATGAGTAGTTGTATATCACTTGAATAGGTGATATACCATACTGAATAATCCATATCATGGACTAGTTACTATGCCACAGCTAAGAGAAGCCACTGCTTCCCTTATTTTAGCTGTCTCTGGATGTGCCGACTTATTTACTGTACATAACAGTATGTGACTGTGTGTGTTGGAATGCACAAAGAGAGGCTGTGGAGTCTTCCTACTCTTTTTGAGTTGCCTAAACTTGACTGAAAAAGAAATTTAGCAACCTATTTGCTTGGAAGTTAGCCTTGCTAAGACTGAGGTGATGTCAAGAAATGGTCAATATTCTTTTTTTTTTATGATTCTAACTTGAAACTAGGTACTGTTAGAGTTTCTGAGGCAGAACTACCCAAATCATAAATCATTAGGGGAATAATCAAATTTCAAATGAGGAGATGAGATTACAAAATTTCATACCCAAAATCTTTGCAATTTATTCTATCTCTGGTTGACAGAGCTACAGAGAATTTAAACAGCATTTCGGTCTTGTGCTGAGGGTTCACTTTACTAGAGTTAGAATGTAAGGAATGAGCTGTCTGGTGCAAGTGTGGAAAAGCTGTGAGAAGGAATTGAGTTTTTAGTGGGTTGGAGAGTTTTGGGCATAGAATAGCAAGTAGAGGACTAAGATTAAGGAAAGTAGGGTTTGACTGTACGTTTGGCTGGATAGTAGGATGGGATCAAGGGAAGAAGAAATCTAAAACTTAATGAAGAAAGCACTTAGATTATGCATGTAGCAGTTGGATGTGAAGAGATGCATTGGGGGAGTGCAACTACAATAATACTTGGTGAAAATAGGAAAATAGGTCATATCTTTGCATGTAGGCCAGTAAAACTAAAAATATTAGCAGAATTTAATGGTGTCTTTTTCTTAACATCTTCCTCAGAGTTAAGATGTCTTGATTGAAGTACACATCCCTAAACTGTCCAGTCACAATTCTAAATAGATATTTTAATTATCATGGGCCTGAAAGCAGTTATTTTGAGTTTATTGCTTCTGACAGTGACATTCTTTCCAGTGAAATTAACACCTATTTTATTAACACTCAGTCTTAACTATTTTTTTATGTTAATCACAAATAAATTTAAATGAATAGTTTAAGAGCTTATGTTTTTTTTTTTAGTGGTTAGCAAAGAGAGATGTATCAGTATCCATTGCTTTCAGAAGCCTGTTTCTGTCATGGGCTATTACTTGATTTACACTTCAGTTATGCAGGTTTCTCAGCCAAAGAGAATGTGGTTTAGTGGTAAGCAGGGCAGTGTTAGGTTAACGCTTGGGCTCCATGATCCTGAAGGTTTTTTTCAACCATATTGATCCTATGATTCTATTCTATAAGTAGTAAGTATTGGTAGTACTTATGTTAATGATGAAAACTTTTTAGAAAAACTACATCTGCCCTAACACTTTCTTGTTTTCTAATGTTTTATCTTTGAATAAGAATAATAGAAAGTATTTTTCTACTGAGAGTAATCTTGTAGTGTTGCTAAATATCACAGTAGATAGTATGCAAAATTGATCAAAACTATCTATGCTTTGCTTAACTTTGAGACTCTGAGAGCAACACTGTGTACCTACTAGATGCTTATACTGAAACTTGATAAATTTCCTTTTCATGTTTTTGTAGCAAATGTTATATTCTTACAATAATTGATTTACTTGCTAGATAAATCAGACAAATATGATTCTAGAGATGTGGAAAGACTTCAGCAAGATGATAAATGGGTTGAAAATTATCTGATTTGGCGTCATGATGTTGTGGATGATACGTTAAAGATGATTGATGCAAGCTTTCAGTGGAGGAAAGAATATACAGTGAATGGTAAGTTATGTTGTACAGTGATTTTGATGGTGTATCTTGCTTTCCTTTTGAAACTAAACTGGCTTCCATATACAGTTTCATTAAGCAACTTTTAAAGATTTTAAGTACCACAGAGAGCTGAGAATATTTTTTTTTCTTTTAAATAAGTAACTGTTGATTTTTATGTTGACCAGTGTTGTCTGCCTGTTAAAAGGTTGGTTAAGAGGACTGAAGAAAGGCAGCTCTATCTTGTTTTGTCTTTGTGTTTTTTAGAATGAAATCCTTAAAAAAGGGCAAACATCAACAAAATGCACAGAAAGCAGGGCTCTGTTGTAATAGCACTGGTCTGACACCCTAGGTAGAATAGATCTGGGTTTTTTTGTACTGAAAAGATTTTGAAGGTGAGCTCTGTCTACAGGGCTTCAAAATCTAAATTAAACAATAGAGCAAGAGGGTCTGCAGATATGTGCAAAATTAAATATTTGCAGCATTTTTTTCTTAGTCAATATTTAACTCTTATTTCTTCCTAAATACATCCTACTCTATCTAACATGAGAGAAAGAAGACAGTAAAGTTTTCAAATGAGCTCAATATTTGCATTAGTTTAGTAAAGGCCTTGGAAAGTGGTTTATAAAGACACTGTTGTCATTTGTTGCTAGACTTCTTCATTTTTAGGGACTTCTATTAAGTTATGTGATTATTAATATGATTACTGAAATAATCTTTCATTTGGCTTTGCAGACTTGTCAGAATCTGTCCTTCCAAAATGGCTATTTGAAATCGGTGCTCTTTTTCTGCATGGGTATGATAAAGAGGGCTATAAATTATGTAAGTTACAAAGACTATAATATTTTCAGTCATGTATTTTTTTTTCCTCAGCATTTAAAAAAATATAAGTAGCTACATATTGGCAACTGGTTTTACTAGAAATGATGTGATGTTGATAACTTTGAGTATCTCTTCGAATCACAGGAGTGGAATGAGGAAACAATCAGCAGTTCTCAAAAATCATAGATCTTTATCATAATTATAATGCAGTTTAACTTTGCTGTTGAAGTGCATTGTTTCTGTATCTACTGTGGTGATGATGACTAATGTAAATATTCATTATTATATTGTCATTGCCTTTCTAGCAGCCCCCCTTCTTGCATACTTGCAGTGGTTCATGGGGAGTCTGCAATGGTTTTCTTGTTGGTTTTTTCATTGTTGTCTCATGCCATTGGAATATTCAGTAACAGCATGGACAGCTGAGAATTGTTGCAGAATGAATTCTCGAGTTGTGTGACTAACTTCTGGTAATTAAACAATAAAATTCTTAGGGAAACAGTAAATATTGCCTGAATACTCCTGAGGTTTTTTTTTTAGTAGTGTATATTAGATGGTCATTATTATTTTCTGTAAATTAATCTGTTCTAACATCTTGCGTATTTACTAAAGCTTAAAGAGACGAGGGTTTTTTTTAAACAAATCCCTCAGGAGGCTTACCCAACAGTGGTCTTGAACCTTGAAAGAACCCCAAAAATTTAAAACTGAAATTCTGCTTTCCTTTGCTTGGCAAAGGCTAGCTAGCACTTCTAGAAAGACCCTAACAATCCAGTCCATTTAATGAAGTGACTGTTTTAAACATCAATGTACTAGATTTCAAAACAAACAAACAAAAGACCATAAAAATACAGCTTTTATACTATGACTGTGTTTTGTCAAACTGTCTGTTTTCTTGTCGTTGTAAGATATCAGTGCTGTATGAAAAATTGCTGCTTTGTTATGCTTCCTGGTTTTCTTTCTTACCTGCAAGGTTCATATTCAAGCATATGTGGTGGTGATACCTTTTTATAGCATTGAGAAAGCTAAGCGTGATTCTACAGGGTGGTTCAGTTTGAGATTGAGGGAGGAGGAGTAGACAGAGTAGACATTTTCTTGACTTGCAAGACTAGTGCAAGAAAGTAGACTTCCTTGCATCAATAATTGGACTGAGAGAATTATGCAGTTGTTTCATGACAAGAATGTGTAAGTCAAATCAATAATGATTTCTCATATTATTGTCACTGAAACTTAACTAATGTCTTAATTTTCCATACTTGAAATGTTTCTTCTGTGAATGTTAATTGGGTCAGAATATTTGACTTGTTATGCAAATTCAGATTGTTGTAGTTAAGAGTTCCTAGTTATTCAACACTTGAGGGGAAAAAAATGTTTGGGCCACGTGCTCTGTTCTCATTCTGTTATGTAAAATAGACATTTTAAAGTATAAAGAAGTTCTTAAAGAATTACTGGTTACTTTCACAGAAGTCCTGTGTTTGAATAGGGCTTGTGTAATTTTGGTATTGTAGAGGTACCAAAAATGAAGGCTGCTCTTCACAGTGCCCTGAATATTTCATAGAATCATAGAACAACCTGAGTTGGAAGGGACCCACAAGGATCATCAAGTCCAACTCCCAAACTTCTTTTATCAAATTACTGATTATAAAAGGAAGTGATTTTTATGAAGTCTGTTACTTTTCATGGAAAAACTTGTTTCTACTTGACTCATTTCTTATTCCAGAATGGTATGTATGTGGCTTGCATTTATATAATGTTGTTTATTTTCTTGATTTTTTTAAAATAAATTTTATTTAGAGAGATATGTTGTTTTTTATTTAATTCATGTGTACAAATATTTTCCAAAACATATCTACTACAATGCTGTAGAAAACCTAAGCAGAAAAAGAAACACATTTCCACAACCACAATACTTACAAGATATTCGGCATGTATTCTGAGAACTGTGTGATATAATTTGAAATTATAAAATGATAGTCTAGATATTTAGTAGTAATAGTTTTCCACTTAATGTTTCTTCTGTGCTATAATTCCTGGTATTTTCAATTTTTAAGAAGTTCTGATATAAAAACTTGAGCAAGGAAAGGAGGGTGTGGAAAGGTATGCAGTTATTTTTCTGACTTTTCAGTAGCCAAAAAATGATTAGACGAGTAGAATGCCAAGTCAGAAGTGTTAGTAAATTTTGGTGCATCTTGTATAACTATTTGCATAGTATCTTCTGTTATTTGTATCTGTTTCACTTTTTGTCTGTGTTGTTGTTTTTTTTTTCTTCTCCCAAGTTTGGTTCAGAGTAAAACATCATACAAAAGATCCTAAACAGCAACTTGATAAAAAGAAATTGGTAGCTTTTTGGTTAGAATATTATTCCAAGAGAGATCATGGAAAGCCCTTAACAGTGGTGTTTGACATGGCCGAAACTGGAATCAGTCACATAGTGAGTACTTATACTGTGGTTTTTCTGATTGCTTGCTGTCCATAGAAAAAGGAGTTGTGTCTAAACAGTGCTACCTGGATTTGGCAATGGAGGCTTGGCTGTACTGTTCATGTGCAGCTGCTTATTGGATGGAAACACCTTGAGAATGGATAGTGTACAAGCAGCTTTTTCGGTGCTGTAGCTGCCCACAATTTCTCTGTGTGTCACAAACTAATACTACACTGAAAATAAAAATTCTCTTAAAAAGAAAATTTGCCTTTTTCTCTGGAAAATCCTGAGTGTGCAGTAGTATATTGTGCAGTATGCAAGATAAATTATTGAAGGGAAGTCAGGCTTTAAGATCACCTGTCAAGCTTCTCTAGGGCTAAATGTTTATTTCCCTGTATCTTTCCTGTACAGCTTGTATCCTGATGATACTCTGCAGTAGTTTAGATATCTATTAACAATGCAATATTTTAGGTTATTGACTTTTGATCATAAAACTAAGTTTGACCACAGCCCTGCAGCAATTTAAGTGCATTGAGTTTGGATGATGTTTGTAGTATGTGTGAAATTTGAATATAGATGATTACAACGAATGCATCTTGTCCTGTCTGATAAATGCATTAGCTTAAATAAGACTGTCTTTATAATTCTTTCAATTTACATTGTTTAATTTGTGCTTTTATTTCAGGACTTGGATTTTGTTCGGTTTATTGTCAACTGTTTTACAGATTATTACCCAAACTTCCTCAGTAAGTATTGTATATTAAATCTTAAGAACTGTAGACTTGTATAATAAGAGCATTTTGTAGTATTACAGATAGAGGAGATGAAGTGTCTTCATATGTGCAAAACATGGACATAACAGATTCAGAGTATTTTTGTGCTCAGAAGTCAGCACAATTTTATATTGTAAATAAACTCTACATTCATAAAAATTCAACTAGATTTTCATGAAATAATCGAAGACTTGTTTTTGCAGATTACAAACTGATTTAAGCATCTAACAGAACTCAGCCTGTTTTTTCCCTTTGCTCCTTGTTACTTGGGTATAAACTTTGCAAACTTGCATGACAGTTTGTATCCTTTAAGAGCCTTCATGGGACAAAGAGTGAATAGCTATAGAAAATATGAGGGAGCAGTGGTTTGCTGTGAACAGGAATAAGTCATGTTTGTGTGAGTACTTGGAAAAATTTGCACACTTGCCTACTGAAGTTTTATGAATAGGCAAACACTAAATAGATTTTACTAGCTCATTTTAAATGAGTTATACAAGTTAGGTGAGAATGTGTTTGAGTATTGACACTCTGTACACAGCAACTGCTTAGTCTGACTATCAGATTTCAGATTGATGATCAAAGTTTGAAACTAGAATCAATCATCAAACTTAAAGGCAAGTGCAACATTGTGGTTTTAGTCTTTTGCAATGCTTCTGAGTCAAAATACTAACTTTTTAGACTTCTCTGCTAAAACAAAGCTTGGAAAAAATAGATTTGCAAAGACTCATGCTATTTCTTTTTTAGAAAGAAGAGGTGCTGACTATACCTTTCTTTTCCATCCAGTAGTTGCTTTTCTAGATCAGATTGAGATTTTACCTTTTTCTGGCTTGCTTGGGAAGGTTACTTATTAGTAATGGTATATCAGAAAAGTAGTATCCCAGAGAATTATATAAACAGTGTATAACTTTAGAATTTTATTAACTGTTTTCCAAGCAAACAGCTAGTGGTTTTATATAGTAACAGAAATAGGTAAATACATCTTAAAAAATTATACAAAATTGCTTCCACAGGGAAGTGAACATAAAGATTTCTGAAAATGAGCATTCACTTTTTGTGTGACCGTTATTTTTGTTCTTACTCTTAAACATAAATACCTAACACTCAGTATTCAGATTATGTCCTGTTCTTGTCTTTCCAGCAAAGATAGTGATTTTTGAAATGCCATGGATAATGAATGGTGAGTTGGTGGTTTTGTTGGGGTTTTATTAGATCGCGATAACTTCTTAAAAACAGGAGCATAAATAGGAAACATTGCTCTGCTCTGTGTTGATAAAGCTGAATGGAATTTGTTAAACATGCACCTAGGAATCTGTCAATTCACAGGTTCATGCTTGTTTTTCCTTCTAGCATTGTGGTTTTGGATTATACTTTATATAGAGTCCATATTCATCCCGTTATCAAGGTTTCTCAAGCTTTGAAGATAGTCTATTAAAACTAGAGTACACAATTAAAGATAGATGCCTGACAGTGGACACTGATACTGTTACGTATGTTTAGATGTGTATACTTGTTATCTTTATAATGTACAGGAAAATGTTATTTCTGTGTTTATACCATATGTTTACCATGTATTTTTATGCTCTCTTTAGATTTTTGTGCATATTTATTTTTTATATTCAGTGAAATACATACAGGTTTGAAAATACTCTGTAGATCTAAATGGATGTCCTTTAAAGCAGCAAAATATTTCAGCTAGGAAGAGTGTATACATATCCTTCCCAACCTCTCATCCTCAGATATGGAAATAAAATTTATTTTATCCCCTTAGTACTTCCTGGAGACAAATTCCAAGACAAAGTTGACATTTATTATATCAATCATACTCTTTCTGTGAAAGTCTGTGATCTGTCTGCATTCATCTATAGAAAATATATGTCCCTAAAATATTTTCTCTAGATATGATACTCTTTTCCTTGCACTGTTTATTTCCATTATAATAGATGCTTTCAGAGCAGGTCCTGTCATGTCTCATGGGATGTAGCTTACATAATCACAGATTGTTAGGGGTTGGAAGGGACCTCTGGAGATCTAGTCCAACCCCCGTGCCAGAGCAGGTTCACCTAGAGCAGGTTGCACAGGATTATGTCCAGATGGGTTTTTCCTTTTAACTTAGGTAAATCTTCTGCTTTTTTAAAGCTGCTTTTAAAATTGTGAAGGGTTGGCTTGGCCCAGAGGCAATAAGCATGTTAAAGTTCACCAACAAGAATGATGTACAGGAATACATCAGTGGAGAATATCTGCCACCTCACATGGGTGGAACTGTAAGTATATTAACATTTCATGATCCTTTTTGTAATAGATCAATACATGCCTGTATAAATTCTGTAAGTGGGGTTGAGAGTTGGCACTTCGTGGATGTGGAATTTCTTGAAATTGTTCTGCCATTGATAACTTGTAAATCACATTAATATAAAACAGGTTAACTTTGAGAATTTGATATCTGGCAGGCATTAAGTGCAGAAATTAGTCTTCTGAATAAGAGATTAGTAGGCATTTTGCATGTGATTTCATGGCCACTGTGTACGCGTAACCTTAGAGATCACTACCATGATTAAGATCTCTACCCCAATTGCCAAACATAGTAAAGCCTCTCCATCTGCTATAAAAGAGAGCCATTAGTCTCTAGAATGAATATATTAAGCATTGAATAAATCTGTTTACCTGTCTGAGATTTTCACCCTTTAAGTACATAAACATTCTCTTCAGCTGCTGAAGCTATCCAGCATTGTGGATTAATATAGCCAAGTGAAATATGCAGCAAAATCAACATCTCTTTATTAAGGTCACTGTCATATATTCTTCATCGTGTGCTGGAAGGGAGTTAGAAGGCTTTTTATCTTTTTGGCTAAGGATAAGCTGGCTATTTCTGTCTTATTTGCAAATGGAAGATGTCAGTATTCTGCAATTCTACTGTAATGTTTCTAGCAGTCTGGAGTCTCTTCTTTTGATAGTAAATTAGGCTGTTACTGATACTTCATGCTGGTCCTTTAGAACCTTAGTGGTTTGGTTTTTTTTGTTTTTAACTTCGGCTATTATAAAAGTAAAATAAAAAGGACAACTGAAGTTTTCCATCACTTTTAGAGTCATCTTTAAAAAGAGCTGTCATAGGTTTTAAACCATGTTTCCTAGAGCTAAGAACAAAACTTCAGGGTTCAGACTCTGAATGCTGATCCTTGATAAACCAGATTCTGCAGTTCTGCTGTAACTATAAACAACAGTAGTAGCAGTTTAATGGCTTCACCTGGTGACTATTTATCTATTGATGATGAAATAAAAACTACTGGTAGTGTCAGCTTTGTGCACAGGAATCTAACGTAAAATGGATAAACAAAGCGAAGTCACATGAAACAAAAACTGATATTATTTCCTTTAAAAAAAACCAAACTAGACCTAAGGTACCTCTCATCCTCCTAAATATCTGATCCTTTAAAAATCTCCTTGTGTTTTAGGATTCTTTCAAGTACAGTTATCCTCCATTGGTTGACGATGATTTCCAAACTCCTTTATGTGAAAATGGGCCCATTACTAGTGAAGATGAGCATGAAAGTAAAGAAGAGATAGATGCGGACACCAAGGAGACTGGGGAGCTGAATGAAGAACAAAACCTTAATCAGAAAAAGGTATCTAACTCTGAAGGTTGAGGCAGGACTAGTTAAATGGTACCAAAATAAGACAGGAAGCATATAATTTTGGTTTCTTGTCTGATTTTACTTTTGTGTGGATTTTTTAACTTTTTTCTACCCTTCAGTTTGACAAAAGAACCCGGTAAAACTGAAGATTACACTTGCAGTTTCAGCCTTGCTTCCTAGTCTGTCAAGACCAATTTTGTTCTTCTGAATGAGTAAAATGTGAACCAAATATTTAGTGTATCTCTGGAATATAGTGAATTGTACAGTAAAATTTAAAAGCATTCTGTTATTTTCAGAGGTTGTGACTTACTAGTTCTTCAGTCTTGGGATATTCTAGTGGTGTACATCAGCACGCTTGTAAAAAGCACTGATGAAAAGCATGGATGGAGCCCTCCCCGGATCTTTGTTCACGAAGCCTAGCCATGATTGACATCTTAAAGTACATTCATTTTTTTCCTCAGGTGCTTAAGTCAAGTATGTATGTAAGAAAATATTAATAGTTAAATATTTGTACTTTACTGGATGTTAATTTTTTCTTAAATTATTGATAAAATCTCAACAAATAAGTTTTTCTTTAGACATTGGGGGAATTGTATCCCTACTCTATCATTCCTGTTTTACAGTACAATCTTCCTGGAGTGATATTTATCCAGAAATACAAAAGCATTGTTTTGCACAACCCCATATGAAGTGATATTTAGGAATATGCAGTGTTAGTCAGTGGTGAAAATAATAGGAAAAATCTGAAATTTACCACCATAGTGCCATAACTAATTTTGGAATATGAATTACAAAACTAGTATACTTTAATACTACACTTTCATTTTTACTTAGTGTTTTAAGGTTGTATCAGAATAATTTAAAATGCACACTTTTTTGCCACTTGACCGGTTACTCAAAAAAAGATATTTTTACTGACCCTAAGGTCAAAAAGAAAGCATTACATAATCATGGTGACTATCTGACTGTTAGACTCAGTAGCTTATTTTGGTTGTAGCACATCTTCCAGGTTCTGATTCTCAGGTATGGAGCCATGGAGAGTTCCTCTTCGTGTGAACTGGCTTTGGTGCTTAATAGCTTCAGTGTTTGATTTGAATTTGCTTGGTTGACTTCAGCTTTCTGTTTAAGTTTTTTTTTACTTTTTGTCACAAAAATAAATTGGCTTATGGTATTTTTTCCTCTTAGGCAGTGTATTCAAACTTCTACTCAATCTTTTCAATGAACTAAGATTGACATTTGATACATGAGGAGTACAATTCATCTTAAGACATGTTTAAGGCCTTACCTTTCAAGACCCTGTCTCATAGCATGTTAAATTTTAGAAGTTATTACTGCTACTACAAAAAGAGTAGATTACTGTTTAGCTTCAACTCACTGTTCTTCTGTTCACCTATTTAAGAATAATACTTGTTATTTCTTCCACAGCAAGTATGCAATTGTTTGCCACTTCAATGTTGTTATTTTCCAAAATGTTTTTTCAGAAATACTCCATTATTGTCTCAGAATAGTTACATATCTTATTTCTAACTTAATAATTTTTTACTTGACAATGTCTAATTAAAATATATTTAAATAATGCCAGCTTCCAAACTACTAGATTTTAAATGATCTGTTGGATAGCACTGTCTTCATTAATGACTGCTACCAGTCTTTATATGCAGACTCTTGCCACCCCTAAGAAGTCATCTGATTTTATTTTATATATGTAAGCCTGCTGTTATCCCATAGAAAGGCTTATTTCTTTAAATGTATTTAGTAAGTGTCTGTCCTTTAGGTGCTTACACCTTTAATGTGTGCTATAGCAGTATTTTCTCTGGTAATTTTAATTAGATCTGTGTGGAATAAAGCCCAGCACATAACTAATACAATGTATTTACACTCTAACCTTTAACTATAATTTTAAACAAATTGCTGTGTGGTTTCTTTTTATAAAACCTATTTTCTATAAAATTTTGTATTCCTTTCATTCCCATTCTTCAAATTTATATAAACTGAATTCTTTGTCTTCTCTTTGTATCTTAAACGGAATAAAAACAAGGCTAAGCAGACTGTTGCTAGCTGATTTTGAGTCATGATGTCACTAATTCTGTCTTCTCTATTTTTTCTCCCCCTTGCCCCATTTGCACTTAATTCCAGAGTTCTTTTATTTCTTACAATAAGATGTCCAGGCCTGCTGACATCTCTTTTCTTAATGTAAGAGCAGAGAACCCTCAGAATGTAAGATATTTTGGATGCACCAATTCAATCCACATTCTTTAAGTTATCCAAGACTTCAGAGTTCTGTCTAAAAGCAGTGAAGATATGTTTAGCAACTCTGCAATAAAATAAAGTCTGGAATTCTTACTGTGTTTTCTGTTCAGTGTTGCATTGATTGTATTGGAATGTCTGTTTTAATTGAGAAGACTTGCAGTGGAAGAGTATCATCAATGCTTTATAATCTTAAATATTTGAAGTACTAGAACTTAACATATCTAGAGTTTTCAAGATAACCAACTTGGGCATCAGGAAAATACATGGGAGGAAAACAAAGCAGAAATTTTCATGCATGTTTAATACATTGTGTAACTTCTATAATAAATCATTTTATTCAGTGGACCTCAAGCTTCAGGGAACAAATACATGTGAAGCTTGGTCTATAATATACAGATTATTGAAATAAGCCTCTTTGTTCTTTGAAATAACTGCATGATTTTGTAACGTGTGTAACCCCAGTTTCTAGTTAATAGTTAATCACTGTAACTATCATTTTTACTCAGATGAATTCTATAGAACAAATTTCCAAATCAGAGGAAACTGACAAAACAGAGATCAAACCAAAAAATGCAAAGAAAGCATTAACCACTTTTAAAGGACCTTTATTACATATCAGGTAACAATAACTTTCTTTAATTATTTTACAATATGCCTTGGTCACTTGAGTACTGAACGAGTTGATTCTCAAAATATTTTTTCAGACTATTAGAGGAAAGTAAGTTAATCATTCTTAAAGGATGTTTCTACAAAGCTCAGAATTTTTTTGGTTTTACATGTTTTAAGTGAGTCTTCTGGTGTCACCATTGGCATGCTTTTTGTACTAATTAGTACTGCACACTTCATAGAATCATAGAAGCATTTTGTGTTTTCATTTACACTAAAAAACTGTCTGCCATTGTATTTAGTTAAATGAGAGCAATGGTTTGACATTGATTTCATTGGCTTAAGAATGAGCCAATGAGTTCACTAGGAAAACTTTTTCACTCTTAAATCTTGATTGAATTTTTCTAACTTAAGATGTATAAATGTCTGCACTAGTAGTTTGCACCAGTTAAACTTAATGAATAGGTTCAAGTTATTTTGTGTAGTAGGTGCTCTGTATGAATAGCATATCTACTCAGAAGATTTTTTTTTCCATTCCAGATGCCTACATCTTTCAATTAATCTGCTTTTTATCATTAAACTAGGAAAAAAAAATTAGTCACTGCCTTTCAGGTTAAAAAGCATGCTTAGAAATTGATTTACATGTTAACTTTTATTTTCACTTTCAGTTTGCTAGTAGATGAATGAAGAAAGTATCTAATTTATAGGTAATTCCTTAGCTCATTTCGTTGGTGCTGTACTGAATTAATTTTGGGATTAATTTGAACAATAACATGCTCATTAGCATCAAAGAATATTTTGTAAGTGTAAAATTTTTTCCTCATTCTGAAAAGAAAATTATATTTATAGTCAAAAAATCAAGCAAAAGCCCCTCAAGCAAAAAGGAACAACAAAAAAACCAAGTACACAATCAAACATAAACACCCCAGACCCACACACAGATCATCTTTAGGGTCTAGTATTGGAATAGAAATGCTGGAGTTCATGTGATTAAATTAAAGAGTAAACTTACTAGAGGTGCTAATACTTACAATCTTGCTGCTATGGCAAATAAAATATTGATGTCTCCATTGTCCTTTCTCTTTGGTTTTGTTTTGGTTTTGTTGTTTGTTTTTTTTAAGTAAACTCTTGACAGTATGTGTGCAGTTCCTGCTCTGTATCAACTAGCTAGAACTAGTTTTTATTTCCCTGCAATCTTTCTCAGGACAGGGAACTGAAATTTGAACTGATAATACACAGTGCCATTTATAAGCAGTTACAGACTGTAGGCTCTGGCACTGGAGTTAGTTTGTGTCTATGCTGCTAACAGCATTGCCCTGTGAAGGGAGCAGCCTGGAGCCTGGCTGGAAAGTTAAGGCATAGCAGCTCTGGCACCATGAAATGACGAAGAATGGCAGCCTTTCTGTGCATCTCAACTGCTGCTGCAGAAGACTCAGTGAAGCTTCTTTAGACTCCCTGCAAGGATATTCCTTACCTTGTTACTTCTGATATATGACCAAAGCTGGATGCTTGTGCTCTTCTGTTTCTTGTATTTGTAGTCATGCTAATTAGTCATCTGTTTCCTTAGTGTAGACCACTACTACATTTCTCTTGTGTATCTTACTGTGAACGACTGGTCTTTATTGACCTTCTTCCTCAATAAATTAATTTGATAACAAAAAAAGCAGCAGTTTATTTGCACTGTCTGGCAGAAGACTAGCTCATTTTGTGGTATAATTTGAGTTGAGAATTTCTAGTACAAGCTCATACACATCAGAGTAGGGAAAGTAGTGTTTCTGTAACTTTAAACACCCACGTTTTTTAACAATAAAGCACCTCACCTTTCCAACAGCTATCCCTCACCTGACTCCAGTGCTATGGAACTAGATGATTTCCCAGACAACAGGCATACAGCAGTGGCCCTCGAGCCAAAGCCTGTTTGCTTATTGTTGGTTGGGTTTGTTGGGATTTTTTTGGGTGGGGCAGGGATGTTTTAGCGTTTTGTTTTGTTTTTGTTTTTAATAGCCACAGAGGTGGTTGTGGAACAAGAAAGATGAGGCTCTAGAGCCAGAGTGTTCCTTTCCTGAGCTTTTTTGGTGGCTTCTTTTGATGCTAGTTAGTGCTTTCCTACCTTATTTGAATTCTCTTGCAATTTCTGTAACACAGATGCAGCAGAACAATATTAAGATACCCAAAATACTTTTACTACACTTTCTCCTTGCCTTATTGTTGTTGGTTGAGAATTTGGAAAGGAAAAAAAAGAGAGATGAAAAGGGGATGCAGTTACCCTAGTAATCTGTTTTAAATCCATCAGTTTTTTTGCTTCATGCCTCACTCAGCATACTTCCTTCTTCCCTACCAAAAAAAAAATGTCATGTGAACTATCTAACTCATTGTAAAACATAGGCACCCCATACACAGTCATCACTGGACCCTGCTTCTAGCATGGGCACTCAGGCTTGCACTGTAGCCCTGAACACTTCTCAGCTAATGGACAAGTTAGTTTTAAATGAGAGAAGAAAGAAGGATTGGTGTTGTAAAAGGAGGTCTTTTGAGGAGGAGCTCAAACTAGTATGAAATTGGCATTCTAAAAAGGGGAGAAGAAAAAAAAGGTAGTATTTTTTTGAAAAATGTTTCTGCAGAAGCCTCTGCAGTTCTGTAATACTGCACAGTGTGGCAGTTCTTTACATACTCCTAATGTGACATATTGAAAGAAAACAGTTTTTCGCTTGGTACTTGTTATAGTACATGAGCATGCCCTACTTTTTGCCAAGTAGTGTTCATTTGAATGCTTATTCCAAAATGAGTTGTGTTGGTTTGATGTGGTTTAAAAGATTTCATGCATGACTCTCCTAATTGCACAAGAATATAAAAGAAAGAAATAACTAATTTTACTTATGCATGTCACCAGAAGTGTATAAAGTGACTCGTAAGTACAAGCGGATTTAGCTGCAGTGGTTGAAACCACTCACAGATATATTCTGGCTCTTCTTAGGTGTGTGCTGTGCCCATAACAAGGATAGATGAGTCAGGTGGAAATTACTCCCTGTTTCTGTCACTGCATACTCTTTAATATTAGCATAAATGAAAATTAATGATAGTTTACTGTAACATACCACTCTATATAGTGGCTGAAGTGCCTGTATATGCCTGTTGCCTACTTGCACTGTTGCAGATGGTCATGTTCTTCCAGTGGAGGGAATTGAGGGCAGTAATCAGCTGAGGCAACTAAGTTCTCTTGTGGTCATGAGTCAACCTTGAGCTTCATTACAAAATTTCTACATTTTGTTTTCATAGCTTTTTTGGTGGAAAAATATTTATAGTGACTGTAGCTGCAGGGTTGAAAGTATTTTAGTTTCCTATGGGTGTGGACAGTTTTTTTTCTATGATCTGTTATAAAGATAATTTAAAGAAACTAATTGTTTGTAAATTTCTTATTAGCCCAGCAGAAGAACTGTATTTTGGATCCAAAGAAACTGGAGAGAAAAAATGTTTGATAGTTCTGACAAATGTCACTAAAAATATAGTGGCTTTTAAGGCAAGTATCTTATGTGTGGCCTGGTTTACTTTACTAAATGTGTAAAATTTTTTGTGTTTTGGGTAAGGAGAAATACTACTAGACCCACTTTTCAGTTTATACTTTTTATTCTGTTATGATGTTTGAAGCAGAACAAAGAAATGTTCTGACTGAATTTATGCTTATTGTGTACCACGGCAAAGAGAATAATCAGTAATGCAAATCTTTAGAGCACTGACTGGGAAAGAGCTATTGTGGTGGTTAGTTCTTTAGAGAGTCAAATATTTCTTGAAAAATGAAGACTTAAGCATTGAAAAGTCATCTTTTTAGGTTTTTTTCCCTTTTTACATCTTGGCTGGGATACAAGTTAGTCATACACCAAAATGATGCAGCTCCATTTGCAAATGTCGCCCTCAAAGGAATGAATGCAGTTATGTTTGCTTAGAAATTACTTGACTTGAATCCTGATTTGGTTTTTCACTACATCATCTGTGTTCTCTGCATACACAAATAACTAAAGGTTGTGTACTTTTATACTAAAAATTTTAATAGTCCATTTGATACTCTTGGCTCTGTTAAAATATGTGTATGAGAGGGAAATAGCATATGTCACAAAAGAAAGTGTAAAATGGGTGAGAGAGGGGAAAAAGTGAAATACTAGTGTCTGATTACTCCTACAAAATAAACTATTTTAAAGACTCTGTGTATTACCATACCTTAATATTTAAGTTTTTTTGGATTTTAGTTACTACAGAATGAGGGAAGTTATGAAACATCCATGCATAGTTTGTGCATGCATTCACTATTATTGCTTGGTATTTCTTGTTTTTTAGGTGAGAACAACTGCTCCTGAAAAATACAGAGTTAAGCCCAGTAACAGCAGCTGTGAACCTGGCACGTCACTGGATATAATAGTCTCTCTTCATGGTGGTAAGTAAAATCTTGCAATAAAATTTTTTAAGTCTGGACAAGTTTTACTAACAGACGTTAGTAAATGTCTAGATGCTTTAGATGCATCTAGATGCTCTAGATACTAACCTTTGTGTGTGCCTGCTGGGGTGTAAGACTGACTGACACTCGTGTCTGCTTGGCTGGTGTATGGGAATGTTGCTATTTGTAACAAAACATAGATGTTAGACAGCATGTTGAGTAGCTGCCTGTACTGATTTACTATTCCACTTAACCAGCTGTTGTCTGCAGCCTGTTCTGTTTCTTGTCTTAAGAAAAAAAAAAGTTGTCATGCTAGCAGCTGTCTCACTTGTCCTCTGTTACAGTGGGAGTTTATCTGCAGTAAATCAGTTTCCTAGATTGTTACAAGGGCAGGTGAATTTGCTGGAGAATGCATTCTTTACAAAATTCTGGGTTGTCATTGATTTCTTCAGGTTAAACTAGTTCTGCTAGAGTGAAACTGTAGAATTTTGGGAAAACTAATCAAAATTACTGAACTTAAGAGAATGATTTCATTATTTTTGTTTCTAGTAAGTCAGTATCTGATGTCCTGTAATAAACAAGATCTCATTTTAAAATATATTTGCTCAAAAATGTTTCTCTACACTTTCCAATATTGTCCTTTTATCTAAGCACAGTGTTTTCTTTTTTCTTTGAGGACAGGTTTTGCAGCTTCTCTGCAGGATCGTTTTCTTATCATGGCAGCAGAAATGGACCAGTCTTCTGGAGCAGGTGTGCCAGAACTGACTCAGTTTTGGAAAGAAGTCCCTAGGACCAAAGTGATGGAACATAGGTAAGCATATGGTTTTCTGTTGACAGGGAGGTTTTAGCCTTTGTCATTTAGCTGATTTATAGCACTTGCATATAATAATTGGTAAAGAATTCTCCAAACCTGGTTGTGTTATTACTTACTGAAGTATATGTGATTCCGTGATATTGCTGAGGCTTCTGCTCTGCTTAGAAGTGGTTTTAATGCATAAAATGTCATGGTACTCTGCACATGCTATTCTTTTTATTGTTGTTATTCTTGTACTGAGTTAAGTGGAAAAAATGTGAATGAATGTGACAGTACATATGGACACAGATCACAGAATCATTAAGGTTGGAAGAGACCTCTAAGATCATCAAGTCTAACCATACCTAGCACTAGCATAGCACTAAACCATGGCCTTAAGTAGAACATACAGACGTGTCTAACACCTCCAGGGACAGTGACTCCACCACCTCCCTGGGCAGACTATTCCAAGACTTAACAACCTTTTCAGTGAAGAAATTCCTCTTTATATCCAATCTAATCCTCCCCTGGTGCAACTTGAGGCCATTACTTCTTGTCCTCTCACTGTTAACCCAGGAGAAGATGCTAACCCCCATCTCACTCCAGCCTCCTTGCAGGGAGTTGTAGAGAGCAATAATGTCTCCCCTGAGCCTCCTCTCTTCTGTTCCTGTATTTTCAGCTGTGGGAGAGGTGGACTTTAGAAAAAATACTGTAGCTAAGGCTTAAAATGGAAAGAAAACCTTTAAATAGTCTTTGCTGTTCAATAAATTTTTGCATCTCTTAGTAAGTATAGTACAGGTTGCACTGGATTATGAATTTAAAATGATGAAGGTATATTTTAACTGAGCATGCAGATAATTTTGATCTTGCTTTCTGTATCAAAAGCTGTCAAAACATAATCGGTGGACTGAGGAAACCTTTTCAGACTATCCTTGCAGTATCAAACAGAACAGATGATAAAGAGCATATAATAACTGTTAGATGGACTGTTTACTATTAATTGTAAATGTTACATTAATATTATGTGGTTACATTATTATGTGGTTGCATTAATATGTGGCTTTTTTCCCCTTCACAGGCTCAGGTGTCATGTAATAGAAAGTAGCAAGCCTTCTTCTCTGACATTAAAAGAGAATGCATTTAATATTCCAGCAAAAACCAATGAAGATTTACATATACAGGTAATAGTCTATTCTTTTGTGCTGAATATTGAACAAAATTGTAAAACACGTTGGAGATAAAAAGAATTTATACTAAACCTCTTTGGTACTTTGTGAATTAGACTATTTAAAAAGCTCAGGAATTGGAAGTAGCTAAATCAGTGACTGTAGTTCTAATTGCTTTGTTGAATGGTAATGGTTTAACAATAAAACACTTGCAATGCAGTTTTCCCATTCTCCTGTGTTTTATTACAGATTTGGGGTATCAGTGAGCTTCAGTGGTATCTTTTACCTCTTAGTGTAAAGATGTCACCTGCTTGATGTAGGCAATATGGGCTCTCTGTAAATTAAGATTTGCAGCTCCTTCAGTAGAACAGATTACTGAAGTATATGGTGGTAGAAGAGCTCTCACCTTTAGTGAGAGAAATTTGGGGTTTTTTTTGTCTTTTTTTTGTTGTCTTTTTTTCCCGTGCTTTTAGTTATTGGCTAAATAACTCTAAATCAACATACTTCCATGTGCATTGATTCTAATTTAATGAAACTATTTCTATTTTCAGCTAACTCGTTTACTGCAGATTAATAAAAGACTTCAGGAGCAGATTGATCGCTGCCTCTGGTTCCAGCAGTTGTCAGTTGCTCTATCATTACTATCCATTACTCTTGTTGCCTTCTGCTTCTACCTGGCATATACCTAGAGAAGCGAAAAAGAGATGCTGTGGACTGGATGTGCTCCCATGGCTGGTTAGTGTGGAAGAGATTGCAGTGCTGCGCTCCCATGCCACAACTGCCAAAAAGAGGTTTGTGAGCCCACAGCACCCACAGCAAGGAACAATGATGCAATTTGCTGTTAAAAACACAAAAAAAGAATGACTAGCAGAGGAAATTAAAGTTGACACATAGAACACAGCGTGAGGAAGATGCTAGAGCTATTTTCATTGTACAACTCAATAAATACTACTGAACTGGAAAGAGGAAACCAAATACAGAATAATTTAAGTGTTTAGGTTTTTTTCCCCCCTCTAATCAACCACTTTTAAATAAAGTATTTCATTTGTTTTCATCATATTCTTTTTTACATTCTGAATTATTCTCACAGAAGGTGCAAGAAGTCAATTTAGTGTATTCCAAAGGTTTAGGTCTTCACTTGGGAAAATTTACAGAAATTATATAGTACAGGTAGATTTTTTTATATAATCTGTGAACGTGGACTTATAAAGGAAGATACTTGTTATTAGTAGTTACTTTGGTAATTCAGGCTCATTGCTTTCATTGGTTGAATTCCTTATTTTTGTGCTTTTTCTAAATGCAAAGTTATTGTAAATACTTCTTACCCAATAACTTACATCCATATTGACCAGGAATATAACCCTTGTTTGATTCCAAAGATACAGATGAAATAATTATAATGAGAAACTGTTCATGTTCTTATCTGTTTTCTTTCGGTGTTTTTTTTTTTCTTTTTTGAAAGAAACTCTTGGTCAAGTTGTGGAAGAAGTATGAGAGTTGAATTTCAGTGACCTTTTATTGGTTCATAAAAAGGCTAATAAAGAGTCAGTGTAAGAACTTTTTTCTTGGATGTGCAATATGCTTAAATTACAGATGAATTTATGGAAAAAACAAGTCAGGAAGAGTTAATGTTGAAGGCAACATAAAAGTGTTATATCTGCCATTTTCAGAAGCTGCTGTGGAAATAGTGTATGAAGCTAGTGAGAACTTGTGCTAACCAGGTTTCTTGGTACTCATTGCTGTAAATATGTATATTAAAGTGATAAACACCCAGGAGGAGACTGATGGTATCTTTCATACGTTTGTAATTTTCACTCTTGATGGGATCTACAAATTCTTTACTAGAATTAATTTTTACTACAAATTGACTTTGTAACAGATCACTTAGTTTTGTCTGCTGAATTAAATAGATAAGAGATTGTTGAGGAAAAAAGTCATGCTCTTTTTCATGCTGTCTTTTTGCTTACAGTGTATCTCCAGTGTGTTGTACATGCAGTATCATTTCTAGGAAGTAGAAAAGGACAGGTTATAGACAAGAATTAATAAACAGGTGAACTAATAAAGCAGCAATATGATTACAAAAAAAAATACAGTGTAAAAGAGAAGTGTACGGAGCTATTTAGTTCACAGTCTTCTGTCCTTTCTTAATTTATACAGTGTTTTACCACATCTACATTTTCTTAGTGTTTCACCAATCTCATTTCTGTTCAGTTTGCTTACTATGAAGCTGTTACTTATGTTATTTTCACGTTCATGCACATGAAAACTCAAATGCTTTGCTTCCAGCAGAATACATTGTTGTCTTGTTGAGAAAGGTAACAAAGTCATTTGTAACTTTCAGATAAAAAATAACCCTGCTATTAAAAATGCCAATTCCTTAATTTGAGAGGATTGAATAGCACTTTAATGTAAAATTGCAAGAAATATATTCATAGAGTCTTTGCCAATATGAATATTTGGATGTTTTGGTGCTTTCATATATTTTCAGTATTTTATTACTATGTTGGCATTTTCTTTGTATGATGAATCAAATGAACATCTTTTCTATTTTAATATGTTTTAGAAAAATACAGTTGTGAAATAAATAAGAGGAAATATCTAGTCTTGAATGTTTAGTCTTTTAAAAATAGCTTCCTCTCCTGAAGTTTTCATTCTCTTGTTAGTCTGGAGATAATTACTATGAAGCAGGAGGTCAATATGGTAACGACCCATAGTCTGTTGAAGTTGTGATTGCTGTGCTTTTGTAGAGAGCATTTCAAGGCACTGCACTGTCTTGGGCATCCAGGTACTTTCTGTGTAGCTGGACTGTAAGCATTAAAGGTATCAATGCTGCTGTGTTAATAAAGGACAGTCTTACCTCTTGCTTTTTCTATGGCTTTATTGTGAAAGTGTGCATCCAGTCAGAATAATAAATAAATAAATTTGAAAAATGACCAAACAGCACTGTTTGGTTTGCAAAAGGCATCACAGATGGCTGTAAGAATTCACTGATTTAGATCTTGTAGTAGTTCCACAGGGTGTTGTGTCTGAGACATGAAGATGTCTGCATTTACTGTGTATGTATTAGTTTAGGTAGAGCTAATCAGTTCTTACTAGTCTGGAAGAGCAGATTGAGTACTCTTTTCTGAGGGTAAAGAAGACATCTTAGTTTCTGCAATGCATGCCTTACAGTTCCCTGTTCCCTGGAAGATGGTTCACAGAGGAATTAGTGACTCAGTATTAGGCAGTTGCTATGTTTCCGTTATGTAGGTGTTAACAGAGGTAAGTTGATGATTCAAATTAACAGTGCTTTTCAGTATGCCTATTTCTTGGGCTCACCACCATCAGAAGCTTCTGGCTCTGTGTTTCCCGCAACTGGTGAGAAGCATGACCTCCTATTTTCTGTTTTCTCAGTCATTTCAGTCCTGCTTTTCAATTTCAATTTCATTATTCTTGCTTTTGCCACTTTTTATAATGAATGGTTACAGTAGTATACATAGACTCAAAACAGTGCAAAAATCCACCTCTCCAGAAGCCTGGCAGCAGTGGGAGGCTTTCCTTCTTTGTACAGGAGGTGAGCAAGGTTCCACATGCCAGTCTTGGCTGAGACTGATTTAGGTAGTTTCCTAGTAGATCTGTGCAATTACTGCTTTGTTACTTCTGAGTTGAAGTACCAAAATCCCCAAATTCCATGAGCAAAGAATAATCAGCTTGCCAGATTTTTACCAATAGGTATCTCAGCTCCTGGTTTACTTCATTCTCAATGCTGGTGATTCACCCTACCTACTTGGCATGCTCTAAGTCACTTCTGCTTTCCTAAACACTGAGAGAAGCACTGGCTAACAGCTGAAGAGTGTTCAATTATTGCTGTATGATTGCAGCTAATAGCACTTGGTTTTCAGATTGCAGTAGGCAATTTAGTCTGATGGTATTGCTGAAGTTGATAAGACATAATACAAAGTCCTTTAGGAGAAAAAATATACCTGTTTATCAGCTGCCAGTCTTCACCGTAGTCCAAAGTGTAGCTGTAGCCCACCCAAAGCACTGCTGTGGTTTTCTCACACCAGTTCAGGGTCTCTTGGTCTGTTAGTAATACTTTTAATGTTCTATTCTAATTCTCTTAATACTAGTTGTGCTATATTGGCACTGTATTGGAGTTGGTTGAGATGTCAGAAAGGTGAAAATGAAAAAAATGTCTATCATCAGCTTGTTATCTTTCTCTTTGGTCAGCAGTAGAATGTATTCAGTATTTAACTGTCACTTAGTGGTTTTTAACAAAATATTTTTAGAAGCTTTGCTTGCTATTAAAAATATCTTATTAGAAGGGTGGTAAATTATGTGCTTCTTCTGTTTTCATTAGCCCATGAGGTATGCCAACAGTTGGCAGTTTAGCTGGCAAGCCACAGTGATTTCCTTGACAGTATACAAGAATTTTTTTTTTCTTCATTTTAAAAAAATAATAAGTTTTTTTTCTTTAGCCCTGATCAGACCTTGCTCCTGAAGTACATGCATCTGCACAAACTTACCTGACTGAAGAGCAAAAGACTTGACTATTGGAACTTAAAGAAGAAACAGCTAGCTCAGCATGTTACAGACACAGCTACAAGCAGCAGGTTCTAGCTTCTGTTATTCCAGTGCATGTGTATATACTGTGAAGTGGCCACACAGTAAACTGACATTGCTGCTTGATGAGAAAGTAAATATCAGAGATTCACTGCACATACCAGTTTTATCCAGAGAGTCAGCAAGGCAAGGTGGAGCAATGCTACGTGATGATGTCCTCTTCCCACAGCAGGCTAAGTGGTCTTTCTAGAACAAATGTTCCCCTAATTTAGGGCCAGGGAGAGGGAACAAAAACAATCTTGATAAGTTTTTCTTCAGATCTATTGTGATTCCCTTAGATTTGTAAAGAAATGCTTTGGGCACAAGAACTCCAAGTTTCCAGTTCACCATGACCATCATCCCATTCTGTGTTTCTGATGAAATCTGAATTAAGATATCCTTCAGGTAATGATAATGTAGTCTAACAACTCCTGCAGGGTATTTAATTATTCAAAATTGCAACTTTCTTGTATTTCTTAGCCCTGTATCTGTTAAAATCATTCTCAGATTCATTTTTGACAGCTTGGAGCTGTATCTAAACACCTGTTCTTCAAGCCCCAGGGAAAATGTCAGCAACGAGGAACACCATTTAAATAAATACAGATTACAACAGTAGCGTGAAAGAAGCATAAACAGAATTTGTTAAGCTTTTATTTTCTAGAATGCTACAACTGATAAATTGTTGAAGGAGAATCTGGGCAAACACCACAGATGCTTCATTAATCTGTACAACTAACACTTACAGACTGATGCTTAACCTACTGACATCTGTGAATTACTATAATTCCATGCCCTGTGCATTCTGTACACAAGCAGCTTTTATGTTTTCCTTTTTCTTACAATTTTTCAAAGTTTAAACTTGTGGCTGATGGTGATGAATCACAAAAAGAGTTTGTAGTGCTTTTTAAAGAAAAGTAGCATTTTATTCTTGAGTTTACGCTTCAAGGGGCTACTAACTCAATTTGTAGTACCAGACTGTTTTAAGATAGGTGTTTGAAATATGCCTAGAGTGCCTCTTCCCTCCTGAGGGCAGACTGCAGGTAGCTGTCTGGGGAATGAAAGCTTTCCTCCTTGCTTTGCTCAGCCTGCTTTGAGAGGTGCAGGACGGAGGTGTGGGGCTGCTCAGACTTGAATACCTTCCCTGTGACAGTACTGTAAGTGCTTTCTCCTATAAGGAAGCACTGATATTGAGGGAAATGATGCAGTTATCTCAAATGAAACATGGTTCCATTTCCTATTTGTTTTCATTTCCAGCAGCACAGTGACGATTCTTGATACTTGCAATTTTGTGTTCTCTGATGACTTTCTTGCAAATTTTCCAGCCTCATCCACTCTGAGCAGTGCTTTGTTGCTGCAGCTATTTCTCAGCTTGAGGTAGTGGCTGTTTCACCCACTTACACTATTTTTCCCCACATCCTATTTTTCTCTAGACCAGAGCATTGAGAGAGCTGATACCCAGACACTCACAAGACTATACACAGCAAACCTGAGTGTGTTTTTGCCTGATACCAGAGGCAATCTGGCAGCATAGGATTTTTTTTTTCCAAACCAATGTTGTGTAGGCAATCTTGTGTCTTGTATAATTATTTTAAGTTCACCAAGTTCTATCTAATGATAGGAGCACTAGTCCAACTGACTGTCACTCTTGTGTGTGTTGGGCTTTGACAGTGGATCTATGACCTGAAACTAAACTGTGAAATTAAAAAAAAAATGGTTTCTCATATAGTAACAATGACTGATGAACATGTGCTAAGCCAAAAAAATGGTTCTTTCTCCTAGTAAAAAAAAATAATAGTAAAAATATTCCAACAGATGTATTCCAAGCCACCCTCCTGCATGGCCTGCAGAGCTGTGACCACTGATCTGATAACTTAATTGAAGAAACAGATTAAAATATTTGTGATGGATTGTAATCTTGGGTTTGCTGCCTTATTTTGAGCATGTTTTGTAAAATGTGGTTTGTTTTAAAAAAGACAGGTTTTAGCCAAGAGGTGGGGCAGCCTGCTGCTGCTGGTTTGCCTGATTACCATTCACTGGGCACATGGGAGCCTCCAGAGAGAAAGTACCACTCTTAGAGCACCAGTGCATTTGCCACAGAGGTCTTATGGGCTGCAAAAGGGGTCAGGCATGGAGGGAGAGAAGCACGAACCAGAGATGAGAGACTCCTGAAGGAGAGGAAGGCAACTTTCCTTTGATAAGATGCAAAGGAAATCACAGAAATAGTTGCTCCAGCAAGAGACAGTCTGGAGGAAAAAATCTGCCCTGCAAGCCAGTGTCCCATGGAAGGGAGTCATTGATGAAGCTTTTGTTTTCATCTGTCTCACATAAAACCTCTTCCTCTTCTGTGTTATAAAGAACAAAAAGAGATTGAAACTTCTGAAAACAGAGGTTCTTAGTACAGTGATCATGTGAAGCAGACACACATAGGTTTGCATCAGAGCTCTAGATGATTTGGTATTTGATCATGACGTGAGATAAGCAAAGGGCAGGACTCCTACTTTCCTTCAGGTCTACAAGTCTTTTTCTAAGTACTGTTTTACATGCATGTGTGAAAATTCCATCTGAAAGATGCCCAGTAGCAGATGTACTAGGCTGTCTTCTGCTTATCAAAGACCATGTGCTGGAAGTATGCATATCTTTGATGGCCTCGTGCAGGACTGAGACAGAGACCTGCAAACTCGCACAAGTGGGGCACTGGAGTGACAAGATGCCTTCTTGTGTTTGCTGTCTGCAGGTGTAAAGTAGCTTCACTGCCCTCCTGGAGCAAATGAAACACCCTCCAGGAAGCAGGAGTCACAAAAATAAGTGTGGAAATTACTTTGGTAGCCAAATTGTAAATTGCTTTGAAGCATGCTGTGAAAATGCTGTCTTGACTGGCAAAGTCATCACCTGTAAGTCATCTCGGTGTAATGATGGGCAGATGTACATGGGAATGCCCTTGCAGGTAAATTGGACAACTTTCAAAGCAAAATACATGTTAGAGGTTTGCAATCATGGTTGTAAGTGCAAGGATCTTTCTTGCATACTTGTCTGGCCCCACAGACAGAACACCTGGCTTATACTGCTCTGAAAATACAGCCTTGGCTTACCCAGAGGGAGAACTCTTGTACAGTCTCCCAAACATATTTCAGTGTGTGTGATGATGCTTCAAATACAGCCCTGTCATGCCAGCAAAATTGCTCTTCTTCATACATTTATAACACTGGACATTTTTTAGGCTGAATAGTGAATTGATCTTCAAGAGAAGTGAAAGGAGAATAGGGGAATATTGAGTGATCAAATTGCCAGTTTTGTCAGTATTTCCCTGACATCAGTAAAAAGACTGACTAGATACAAAACCTGTTTGTGGAGGACTACAATTTTGATTGCAATGTATCAGCGAAGGAAAAATAAGTCATACAGAAAACCTGTAATTACTGCAAATTGGATTGATGCTGGAGCCTTCTACTCTCATCTCAGCTAAAAATAAAATAGTGGTAACTAGTTGTAACTACCAGAGCTGGTTGTGCCTATGCTTATTCTATTCACATCCAGCCACTGTTATTAATGGGAGTTTTCAATTTTAAAATAAATGAAAATAAAGTACAAAAAAGCCTCACTTGTTGAAAAGAGAGGTAAGCCTGAAACTGATGCTCTTAGGTGAAGAACTTGGCACCAAAAAATAATCTCAACCATTTTCTTTGAACTGATGACCAAAGCAGGAAGCACATAATTCATTTTAGTCTGTATTCTATATTAAAAATACTAGATTAAATATTTTGTAGGTAGAATTTTTGAAGAAAATTTCTAAATGGGTGTATTTCTCCTCCAGGAAATGTATACAGTTCTGCAACAAGAAAGAGAGTTGCAAATTCTCTATCAGGAGACATACCTCTTAGGGGTAGGGATCTGTATCTTCTTTGAGGCTAGGGATATATTGTGCTACTGCTTATGGTAGGATTTCCTTCCAGAATGTATCTGAAATCTCATAGCACACTCTGCCAGAAGCTGTGTGAGAAACTAATAGACAATTCCCAATATAGTTTGCTTCACAGTGCTGGAGGATAATGGAGTCAAAATTTTATTGAGTTAGAGAAAACTTTGATTAGTATAAGTCAGTATGTTGCTAGGATTCAGACCTGAAGGGTCCTGGGTAAAGGTGGTACTCCAGGAATTTTGGAGGGGTGGAAAACAATTTTAGGTTATTGAGTGTAAAGGATCTAAACTGCCTAGCAGCTGAAACAAAAATAATAAGCATCTCTAATTCATGGCTCTCAGTCAAGAGACACTTTGCTAAAGCAAAGGACTGGCACACACACTGCAGGCTGCTATGGACAGCAGAGAGGATGGCACTGGGGCAGCTTTCCTGGCCACGTCTGTAAGTCGGAATGCAGGAGGCAATGTGGAACAGGGTGGGCTGCAGAAACCAGGCAGAGGTTTGCCTGCAATCTTTTTTCTAATAGCTCTGTGTCAGACTTATATAAATTATACTGTAATTGCCAGGTGTGACATCTTCAAACACTGAGGGTGATCTAACATAGCAGCCTGAAACTCCAAGGCTGGCATTACAAGGAAGTGATTCACCCTACCTCGGGAAGCTGGTGCCTGTTGAAAGAAGGGAACAGGTCCAGACTCTTATGTTGTACTTAACATTGCTGCTGTAGTGAAAAACAGTGATTTTCCTAAATTCATGTTGAGCCAAATCTATGGTGCAACCAGATTGTACGGGAAAAACAACTGACCAAAAACTTATGTCTTAATAAAGAAAACAAAAAAGACAGGATTGAGCTCTACTAATATCATATCTAGAAACATTTTATATGGATATTGCATATATTAGTCACTCTAGATCACTAAAGAGAAAACAGTTTTGCAGATGATGAAGTTTTTGAGCAGTGAAGAATCTCCTGGTTTTAATGCTCCTCAGCTCCACTTCCCACAAGCCTGGAAAATGACTGGGGCTATGCTTGCATGCATGCTAGTAATGCTGAGTGTTCTGTCAGCACAAATCAGAGATTTCTTAGCTGTGGATAAACACTATTGATAATTTATAACAATCATGATGTTACTGAGTGCAGGCTTGCTTATTCTTCAGTGTGAGACTGAAAACTGGTATGATGGGAGAACTGTTGGGTTTCCCATTGTTCAGTGCTCCAACATGTTTGAAGATTGGAGAAGATCTCTCAAAGGCATGACAGCCAGTAATATCATTTAAGCTGATTGATTGATCTACATTAGAGAGGATTTGCCCAGATAGGATACCCAGTGTCACTGGCAAAAATGACTCAGTTACTTTACTGGAAATGTTTTAAACCCAAACCTGAGTAATACTCTTGCAATATCCACCACAAGAGTCTTTGTGCCAAGCAAGTGAGTTTCATAAGTGTTCTAAATACTGCTGTGTTGCTAGATCAACAAAATTTGTGTGAAGGCATTTCATTTCAGAGAGATTTGTAAAAATGACAAGCTGGGGAAGAGAGTGCTCCTTTGCAATGCTTCTTGACTGTCAAAGAGGGAAACCCTTGGAAAGTCTAGAAACTAAAACCAGTGCTAAAATTTCTCAGGAAAGTGAATGTGCTGAAGGCTGCAAGCTGCTTGAAAATGAAGAGTGGATAAGCAAGCTGGCTTTCCTCACAGGTATTTGTTTTCTCCTTTATGAGCTCAGTATGTGTCTCCAGGGGAAAGATTGCCTTTTACATTCTGCATTTATTTCTCCATTACTTGCTCATGAAAAACTTGTAGGCAATGTAAATCACTTTCTTTTTTTAAAACAGGAGGCATAAACTGTAGGAAATGAAAATTCTTCCTTCTTAAATTCATGTAAATCCAAGCCTGAAGACTTCAAGGTAGAAAAGAGCAGTTTCTGTTCAGTGTCTCAGACGTGGATGCTGTCAGACACAGGGTGGCAGGATGGAGGGATCACCCATCTGACCTGGTATGGCCATCCCCCACAGCTTGAGAGAAGTGAGCATGTGCAGATGTTACTGCATGGAAAGCTGGCCCACCAGCAAAGGCACTGGTCTTTGGTCTATGTGGAACAGATTAAAGTCCACACTTTACTCTAGAAAGCCTCCAGTTCCCCTAGCCTTTCTGTGCATCTGTTCAGAGGGGAGACTAGTAATCCCCTGTTGCAGGAGCTAGGAGGATCAATACCTAAGGACTGAGCCACTCATAAGCTGTAGTAAAGGGCTTACACATACCTCTGGGGGGATGGTGAGATGCAGAAACCTGTCTGCAAATAAGCAAGAAAGAATAAATGTTCTATGTGGAGGCTGCACACAGGCAAAGCATGGATCCTGCTGGCCCTTGTGCCATGGGGATGCACACGGAGGTCTCTAGCTCCAGGATGAAGGGTGATGTGTCTCAGCATACTTTGTCACTGCTGGAGCTGGGGAAGCTTGGTACCTCTGAATACTCTTGCTTATCCTGTCTCAAATTTGGCACCTAAGGAATCTCCTCTCCCCTGCATGTATCTATCTGTTTATCCTTCTGTCCGTTTATCTGTACACTTCTATTTGCAAAAGTACTTTATTTTTACCTATTCCACCAGATTCTGCAGCATTAATGTCAGTGATTTCTGGCATTGTTTTCCAGCAGAGAAAGAAAAGTTGGGAAATGGCAGGCTTTCTGTGTATGCCTACGCCATGAAACTACTCTCTATTTATGCTGTTACTATGTGAGAAAAGTGTTCAAATCCCTTTTCAAGAGACTCATAACTGAGACTCATGGTGGCTTGCTGCTGTCTAAGAGGTGAAGAAATATGCAAAGCACACCAGACACAAAACATGACCTTTTCTCTCCCATGACAGCTATAAACCAGCTTCTCCCCAGGCAGTTGGAAAGCTTTATAGACCAGCTCAGAAACGTGTCACCAGGTCCAGCAGGTTTCCACTGTGTCTGTATGCAGTGTTTCCCCTGGGAGCCCATGCTGAGGCTGGTGGGAATGAGTCCCTTCAGCATTTTAATTGTAATGGGGTTAGAGTGATGCTGGGGGATCAGGCGATGCTGGGCTCTCTGGAGACAGTCACAATTCTCCAGCTGTAATATGCTTATGCCTGCAGATGAAGCCCTGTGTTGCATGAGCTGCTCTTTCAAAGGCAGCAAGGATCTTCTGAGCACAACACAGAGAAAAACTATTAGCAGAACAGCTTTAGAAATGGTACAAATTTAAAGGCATTGGGGTGATTTAAGTAGAGATGAAAATACTTTCTCTTCCAAAGATGAGATGGTGGATAGGGTAGGGAGAGAGAATCATGGCAGGAGGAGTAACCAAGGAGTCCAACCCAGTGAGCAGTGGATGGTGAGGCCTTTTTAGACCCAGGGATGGAGGCTGAGATCAGCAGCTACTCAGCTGGCAGGAGGATAAAGGAAGTACCTGGAAAAAATCTGGGAGAAAAAATGGTCTAAGGAGATAACAGAGCAAGGCTGGTCAGGGTTGTCTGTTATCTTTGGCATCAGCCAAACCCCTGTAAGTATGTTGAAGTTGATCCCTCCTATCTCAGGCAGACCCTGGCAGTATAGCAGCCACCAGGCTGCCTATACACCTGGGTCCTGCTGATTCCTCTTTCCTGCAGGCACTGATGGGGCCCATGGTCCCTCCAAGAATGCATCAGCACCACACTCATGGGAGAAATACATCCTGTGTCTCACATCATAAACAATTCTAGGGACATTTCTCCCTGTTTATCCTTATGATCTTTAAGGTCCCTTCCAACTGAAACCATCTGATGATTCTGTTTTGTAACTCTTCTGTTAACAAATGCAATCCCACAGCACCAAATTCATTGTTATTTAAACTGCTTTGTCTTGGATACAGTATAGAAACACTCAGCCAAGGTACCACAGAAACTTACACTGTCATTCTTTTACCATTTTCTTTCCAGAGAAGGACCCAAAGTCATTTATGTGGAATCCAAGGAAGGAAGATGCAGCAAATTCAAATAGTATATGAAGAAAGACCTGAGCCACAGAGAGCCTCTTCTCATTAGTATGTATTACAAATATTACTGAACATCTCTCAATAATTTTGTCTCATTTGGGAGGAGGTTTAAACTCCTTTATTTCAGTACTTCAAACATGACACTTAGATTATTTCTTTCCAGTTGCATGAATTCATTTATAATTTTTTTCCTGAAACTGAAATATCACCCAAATTTACACAAATTTAATAACAGTGTGGAGGCAAAATAAAAACCAAAACATTGAGAAGGGGCAATATTGGAGTTCCAGGGGTTATGATCTCTTCTCTGACAACTTGACATCATTATAAATAAAGCCATGCACATCCTATCATCTGAATGTATTTGGATTCTGTGGTTACTTGACAGTCCTAATCAGACACAGGTGGCTCCAAGCAGTAACTGCAAATAGATACAAAAACAGTCAACCAAGCAAAGAAAACCAATCTGGTTTTCCTGTATTCTATAGTTCAGGAGTAATAAGACATCTAGTAGGTTATTAAAAATAACAAATAAACCCCCCACTTTTATATCTTGACTTTTATTATTAAAATTACATGAGAGAGTCAAAATAAGAAAGCTAATTGGTTGGAAATAAAGTAGTGTCCATTGTTTACTGGAAAGACCTCTGCTCTTTCCATATGGTTTTGCAGAATGTGAAAAGCAAGTCCACCTGATCCTGGCATTACCACCAGCAGAAATTACTAGGGAATGCAAATGGAACAGTTCTGTGCAAAGACACCTATGTGAGCTTTCCTCTATGCTTCAGAAAAGCAAGAAAGCTTAAGACATCTTTGGGAAGGATTTCAAGTGTTGCCTCCCAGGCCCACAGCCATCAGGACAGTATGGATTGCATGTATGATGTCTCCCTAGCAAAAGGATGACCTTCATTTGACAGGAGTCAGCAATGGCCTCACAGCTGGAAACCCCAATCTCCTAGAAGTTACTCTGGTATCAGTAGAAACTCAGAGAAAGAGCAATAGTAGTTCTACTTCCTGGCTCATTTTTTGTCAGCTGAAGAGGACATGGTTGAGTTTTTCTTCTTCTGTGATTCCATACACTTTGGAGCTGTGTATACATCATGTATGTTGCATTTTAGCTGCACTTTGCTAGTGACTTTTTCCAGCTTGGACTTTTATCAAGCAGATTGCTTTACCCTCTAGAGAATATACTCATCAAAGTATTTTTGCCCAAATGTATTTTTCAACAGCAGGAAATCATATTTTGACCAAACCTGATTTAGAAGTACACGACATGATTGAGTGTATCTTGCTTCTGTAGCCTAAACAGGCTGACTTTCCTTTCCTTGGTTGGCAAATATGATACTTGTAGAAGAGTGTAACCAGCTAAAAAAAAAACCCTGAATACAAGCTATGATTTCTTCTACCTCCTTGGGTATTTTTCCCTTAAAGGCTGTGTTCAAGGCTTCTTAAACAGAAGTGTTTTTAGCAGCATAATAACCCTGTCTTAAGCCTGGCAAAGGATAGGATAAATACAGCAAAGTCCTTAGCACTGATACTTGGAGATTATGTTTTTATTGCTCTTCTCGTGGCTTCTTTATCCTTTGGAAGTCCAGGAACAGAAGGTTCATTTTCTTTAGGAGTGGCTTCTATGGCCCTTGACAGCTATTTGCTCTTACCTGGCAATCTTTAATCTTTGCTTGACAGACGTTTTTTTGAGCTAGGCTTCAGAGGATCTTGCTCCTACTGAGATCTACTTAGTAGTGTTTTAAACATCTTTATGACTCTTCAGTGAGGTTTCTCCTCTTACTTACTCTAATATTATAAGTCCTGTCTCATAGCACTTTGGGGCAAAATTAGTAACCCCTCAGTATGTTTCTTGTGTGGTTTTCTTTTCTATTATTGTTCTCTGGATAAAGGAGTTGCAGTATTATCAATATAGTCACTAATTTCACCTCATAAACTGAGGATTTACTTGGAAACATCAAGCACCAAGTATTTGAACTGAACACAGAAAACCTGTCAATTGAAGATCTGTTTTCTGTCTCTCCTCAGGCTTAACTCCAGCCTCAGGGTGAGGTGCAGAGCCTGGATGTTTAGAGATGGGTGTTTCACTGAAGATATAAGGATGGTATAGGAAGTGATCTGAGAAAGGAAAGGGGTCACAAGCAATGTGCTAGGCCACCTGGGATGAAACAAGTTTAACTGGAAAATATTTCTACTAGTAATGTGGACAAAACACAGTGGAGCAGAAAATATAAGAAGGCAAAGGATACAGCCAGAGCTGCCTCCTGCATCCTCCAGGTGGGTCAGGAGGGAGAAGGGACACTGAACTTACACTTCACAGAGCAGCCATCAATAGAAGCAGTCCCTTGTGGGTCTGGCTATGGCTTTCACCATTGCTTCCCTGCATTTAACAGTCAATTTTTTTACAGTGAAAATGAAATAGGGAGTGTTAAATGGCTCCCAATTTAGCTCTTATAATAGAAGTGTCAGACTTCAAAGAAACCATTAAAAGCACTGCTAAAAGCAGCCACTGGGCTCAGCATTGATGAGGGAAGAAGAAAGGAAAAGAAATACAGAAGGCGTGTGTATCTCAGGGTGGGGAGAAGCACTGCAGAATGACAACTGTGTCAAGTGAAGTAGGAACAAGGACAGTCATTCCCTTGTTGATACTCATAATGTGTAGAATTTTATGTTGATGAGTGAAAGTAAAGGATATTTGATTTCGTATTCAGAAATATTTGTCACTAACACAAGAATTTATTCATAAAAAAGAGATGGAATGTATCTGTATTTGGTGGAGTCACCATCCCTAGAGGTGTTCAAAAAACATGTACATGTGGCCTTTAGTGATATGATTTAGTGGCCATAGTGGTGATAGGTTGATGGTTGGGCTTGATGGCCTTAGAGATCTTTTCCAACTATAATGATTCTATGGATCTGTTGGATAAGAAGAATATTTTAAACTTGAATTTTAATATAAGGGCATGACTGTGGTGCTTACTTATGCTTATTTGTAATGATATTTCAATGACCATTTTAATGATCCCTCAGTATTTGTATTGGCTAGCTGACAGTCTGTGACTGGTATTTACACAGCTATATCTGGTAGTTTATTGCTTTTCTTTGGTGTCCACATTTTGCTCAGAGGCAAAGCACAGATAATAGGAGCTATTAACAAGGTAGTTTTAATCACCAAGGCTGGGAGGCATGCTGGGTGGTTTGGAGAGTATGATTCCTTCTCCTTGACAACTGAAAGTGAACTGATATCACTTCATTATTTCATTATATAACTAGTAATAAGAATGCCAAATAACTCATGGCTACATAAACAAAACCTTTACTACTTCCCACATTTTAGCTGTCATGCAGATTCAATTCTATCTGTGAAAATCTGTTTAGTACCTAAAGAAATTAGGTAAATGGATTCGATACCAGCAATCAAAGTTGCATTTACCAATATTTTCTACTCAAGATAGTTGACTATAGATTGTCAATAACTGTCCTTTAGTATAGTATCAAGATTAGTTTAATTTTCCATCTCAGCTTCTTTTTTTTCCTAAGAAGCCTTTCTTTCCTTTATACACTAGCTTGTGGCTGACTGTCATCCTTGACATTGATTGTCAGGTTGATTTATATTAAGAGGATGAAAGTGAGAGTTTTCCTAGGCAGTTCCCTGTGGGATATGTAACTGACTTTTGTAACAACAATTGCTATCATTTTTAGGAGCTACTTTTGCCAGGCCTAGAGCAAAGATGGTAAATAACAATGACTGCACACTAATGTCAGTGTTTCTTGACTGCACATCTTGGTCAACAAAAAACTATGCCTGTGAAAAGTCTTAATGACTTCAGTGAAAACACCTTCAAGTAACGTCATCTGATGTTGAGGATAAGGAAAAGGAGATAGAGAAGAACAAACTTTGTGAAACTTTGGGCTAGATTAATTAACTTGTCAATGAGTCATTCATATGTAAGAACAAAGAACCTAGATTAATTTCATTTCATGAAATTTCATGTCAAAGATTGGAAATTGCATTCATTACTTATCACATCACTGTGCATCTAAGAACTAAGCTCTTAAAAAAAAGTCCAGACAGTCATTACATGAACTTAATTTGAGAATGGAGAGATAAATTCCTCACCCATTTGTGGCTCCTTAATATTTCTGAGGGATATGTTAAATGTTACACAAACATCTAATGTCTTCATTGAAGTATTCATGTAAGTATCATACTTACATGAATACTTACAGAAAAGCTGGGGTGTGGGTAATACCTACTCACACACAGGAAATGTTCCCATTTCTGAATGTGTCCCTGTTATAAAGTGGTTATTAACTCTGGTCAGTTACTCTGGTCATTAATCAATTGTCTTGAGAGAACTATGTTGGACTGAGTCCTCTGTGATAATGTCATCTGTGGAGTTTTGAAGACTTTCCTCTAAAGAATCTCAAAACAGGATTTGGCATCTGTATAGTGGGATTGGTGCATTAAAGTGGAAAATGTCTAAACCAGACTGCAGACAGTTTGAGACTTGATGACTGAATGACAGTAGTTAGTATGGTAATAAGCTGCCTTCTGGTAATTCTTTACAATCAGTGGCAAAACACTGCTAATTTCTCCTCTGTATTGTAACAGTTGCATTAGTCACAATTAATTACACAGTTTCTCCCAGGAGTGTCAGACTTACATTAATTGTATAATGATTTATTTGGCTTCCTACCACACAGTAGCTGAATGGTGTGCAACAGTTTAACACAACCAGCAGAAAAAAGGCACTGCAATTTGTCTGTGAAGTGGTTTTGTCTTAGGTAGCAAAGAGATGTTGGCTTGTGCAGGGTGTACAGCTTGTGACTGCCAGCTTCCCCGAGGAAGGCACACACAGCAACAAAGGAGGTACACGTGAGCTGTGTGCATGTACAGCTTAGCACTGCAACAACAGCCAGGACAGCAGCACCCCTTACCAGCCAGATGCATTAGCACACAGTCTGCTGCAGAAAGGACACACACCCTGCATCACAGCAGGGGAACAGGATGTGCTGTCTTCTAGAGAGATTTCCTCTGACTCTTCGTTTCATGAGCAATATTGTCTCCCATTTTAGATGTGCAGAGAAAAAACTACAGCTTTTGTTTCAAAGTCATTAAGAAGTCAGCAAGCAAAGAGAAAATACAAAGCATCTCTAGGGAAAGAAAATACCCACCTGGAACCCTTCTATATATAAACTGGAGTAAGAAGTGGCATCTAATGTGTATTTCATTTGCAGTGTGCAGTGATAACAATGATCTCCTGCATAATACCCTAGAGACTGTAGAATTTGTCCAGGCATGTGATAATTTGGCCAAGGTCATCCTTAACCAAAGCACATTCGGATCCCACACCCAAAAGATCAGTCTATAAGCTTTGGGCTGTTAGGGCAGTTGACACTCTTCACATGAACTTGGGTCATCAGACACCCAGGGCTGTAAGAGGGATAGAGGGATGACTCTCTCTGTGTGTGTATGTGTATACACCCATGATGTGAACACAGTGGTTAAAGTGGTGCATTTTGGGTGGTTTAGAAAGCTGCCTGAGAGCCTAGATGCCTACATTCTGCCTAAGACTCACTTTAGGGGGAAATACTGCTAAGTAAGATCTTACCCACTGTGCCTAAAGCTATGTCTCTCATCCATACCAGAAAAACAGGTTTATCTCCTTTCTGTTAGTGCTACAATGTCTTCTCCCAATAGTTCTGATTTACTTCCACCATAGCTGACATACATGTTCTCACCTTTTTTTCCTTGGGACTGCAGAAGCTTTGTTGCCATATGCCAGGTGTCAATGTACATCACCCCCATCCTGAGCAGGATGTGTATTTGAACTGGCAGTGTAGAGAATTGACATCAGGCACAAGTAATCTATGTGTCATGGTTTTGGCATGTCACCTGTCAGATGATGTTGCTGAATGAAGCCGATTCGTTTCTGCCAGATGGGCCACTGGTGCAGACATCAGCCTCTTCTGTAGATGTAGCTTGTTGTTCAAGACCAGTGATCATCTGGGAGAACAGGGATTTTAATATCTCAGAATGAAGAAAACAGCTAAGCCTAGATCTTGCTGAAGCCTGAAGCTGTCAACAAGGGCCCTGGAGCCTGGGCTAAGAGCACTGTTATTACTTTAAAAAAAAAGAAATAAAAAATAAATAAATAAAATGTGTCATTCAATTATTTTTAGAAAACTCTGAAACTCATTAAATCAAAAAAGTGCTGTGGAAATAAGGGATTTTGGTCTTCATGACAGCAGGTAGCTTCTGTTGAATGATGGAGATATTTGCCAGGGTGAAGTGGGTTATTTTTATTGTAACACTCTTTCCATTAGTATATTCCCTGCTGGCTTGGAGGATTATATCTATTTTGGCTTAGAGGATTATACCAATTTGTTTTGCTACAAAATCAATAAAAATGAAAGCTAAAATGACAATTAAGTCTGAGAAAGCCCAGCTGGAAAACATGCAAAATTCCTCTTTTCTAATTAATGTCTGTGCAAACCACAGATTTACAGAGGCTTTTGGGAGGAAGGGAATAAAAGGAGCATGTTCCTACTAACACATTTATTGTAGCTGCCTTTCAGGCCAAACAAATTTCTGCTGAATGTTCACCCAGAATTTTAACAAACAGCAAGGTCTGCAGCTTCTTCCTCATTTAGGGAAGGGGAAGGAGAGGCTGAATAGATAGGGGGCATATGTACACCATCTTTTCCTGTTGGGTGTGAAAACCTTGCTGTGTACCCTAAAGACCAGTGAAGTTAGCAGGAGGTGACTTCAATGGCCTTTGGATGATGTCTATAATGTGATTAGGAAGCTGCAGTATATGCCAGTTAATGTCTCCCTCTGTAGTCTGGGCAGCAGCAACTGGGTGTTAGAATTGCTGTTTTGGAGCCAACATGCAAGAAAATGAGTGTCTGAATAGAAGAAACCCCAATGGCTTTTGGTGAGCACACCATAGCAGGCTGCTGCCTTCATCCTCTCATATTGACCCCCCTGTAGCCACTAAGAAAAGCTGCTGACACTCTTAAAAAGCCAAATAAATAGAGAAAACCTCCAACAACCACAACAAAACCAAAGAAAAATCACAGCATAGAGTAAAGTACAGATAGGCTTAACTGTGAAATGAGAAGAAAAAAAATGGGGTGTGCAAAAGACCAATGAACTACATAAGCAAAACTTTCCACTACTGCACATTGAACGTGAAAGTGGAAAGGTGAAAGGAGAATACAAGTTCTGTGGAACTTGTTGCAATACTGAATCTATGGACAGAATGAACCACAGGCCATCCTTCCATATCAGTACCTTATGGTAGGTACTGATACACCAGTGAGCAATGCCAGACTGCTTTCCCTCACCTTGAACCTGACTTTACCTCTTGTTTGGCATCATAGCATGGTGTCTTGACAGTTGGCTGTCACCAGTCTTACATGGTAAGAAGACACCATTATTAATGTCAGGCACTGGTGCTAAAGTCACTGTTCATCTTTTTAGTGGACAGGCAGAACAGGATGAAGCCTAGCCTAGAAGGACACAGCTTGTGGATGGCACAGGCTCATCTCTCAGGCATGTCTTCTCCATTGGGCATGCAGCTCTGCTGGGTAATGCAACCTTGGCAGACACAGGAGAAACAGCCTAAACTGGTACAGGTAAAGCTGTCTCTTAGAACGAGGTTATTTAAGCTGACAGAAGTACTCTTCTGTCAGCGTAATTAGACATATACTGAGGGGTGTGCTGACATGGCTGTCATACTGGGGAGAAGGAAGATTTTGTTTTCCACTATTTTCACTGTTGCTTAAGTGTTGGCAAATTTCACAGTGAAGACCACATTCAGGATAGAAAGATTATATTTGCTTGAGAGACCCTCAAAAAGGAATGACTCAGGCACAGTATTGGGATTGATACTGATTAGCTAGCTGAGACAAAAATTGTAATGAATCCTGTGAGCTCCAATAGAGGGCATTTGCTGCTCCTCTTTCCCTAATAATGTTCTGGCACAAAGTGTCTCTCCCCGATCCAATATGCTGGTCTGTGCATAACTCCAGTAGTTAACCTTGACAGTCTGAAGAACATGGCTGTAAATTTGATACTGTTTTCATTCCTGTCCTTTGCTGTCGGAAAATATTAAATCTTCCCTCAACCACTTGCTTTGCATGCTGAAAGACAGATGGTTGTACTGGATCATTCCACAGCAGAGCAGATGTTGTAATCGAGGACCCAAGAATTCTGCCAAATTAATTAGACTCTTCCACTGATCTGGATAAAAAAACCAGCACATTGGCATTTCAAAGGGGTCTTGATTCTAATTTATACCACCCTGCCAGGTTTTCTCCTGTGAAATAGAGATATGATGGTATTCTCCTAGGGCATTGTATCAGATGACTTTGAAATAGAGTAGAAGGGTAGTAGGCAGGTATCTACTCTTTAATACACCAAATAAACTGATTATGTGTAAATCAGTGGATTTTTTTTTTTTAAATATGGGCATGCAATGGTCCTTTAACGTCTTACTTTGCTGTAAAACATAAAAACAATGCCAGATAAGAGAAATAACATTTTTTCATCCCTGACTCAGTTCTGTTAAATGATTATTGTATCTTCAGGGAAAAGAGTAGCTTCCAGAGGCTTGCTAAAAATAGGAATTTCCTTTAAAACTATATCAGAAAATAGTATCACATGGCAAGAGACTTTTTTCCTCCCATACTTTCAATTGTAGCTAGCACCTCTTTCCTGGTACCATATTTTTGAGCAATATATCACACCTTCATTTCATAAAGGAAAATCTGCACATAAGCACCAGTGACTTCCAGTACTAATCCATTATCGGAATGCCATGGAACTGATAATTCCCTGGTGTTGCAGTATAATCCATCACTAGAGCATGCACACTGTAGAAATGTTTCTACAAGGTCCCTTAATAAGCAGAGAGGATTTCTGCTTTCCAAAAGCAAATAAATTTCGAATTTATAAAAACTTTCAGGGGGGTACAGAATTTATATTACATCACTATTTATTTTATGAGATAATTTCAGGCTCATTTGAAAATGAGCTGTTCCAAAATCCAGATCTAGTATTAAAGGTAAACCTAAATATTTGAAAAACAGATAATTAAAAATGTAGTGGGAAATGTTAGAGCTTCATATAGTGAAAGATGTGAGAAGCTATGTTCTCTCCCTATTTCTCTTACTTTGTATATTATTCTCCTCATCCGAGTGCCTGAGAACATAGCTACTTTCAACTCAACGGTCCTGTGCAGTGGGGATTGTTAGTCTTATTTTATTCTTTTTCACTTTGTAAGTTAGAAGAGACTCTGGCAAATGCTTTAAAACAGATGCCCTAAAGACTGGAATGTGCTTTGTCTTATCATTCATTCCAGATACATTTATAAAACTAGAAAAAATAGCCAACTCTTCAACGCCAGCTTGAAGAGAAGCTTACTTCACTTCCCCGCACACTTTCCTCTTGTGGCACATCCATGGCAGTGGCTCGTGCAGCGATCCCCCAGCCTGCTCCAGCAAGGTCACTGAGTACCAGAAACAGCCTAGGCAGCACAGCACAGGGCTCCCTTCTGTCCAATTTGCTCAAGTAAGCAGCTCCCGCCACCCAAACCAGTTTGGAGATCTCTGCATTGTACTGCATCCCTTATTAGTTTTTACACTGGGCACATCCCTCTGCTCCCTCAGCTACTGTCACGTTGTTGTGCATTCTGTGCTTGGGTTTGCTTATTCTGGCTTTAAACAGTTGTTGCAATTCAATTGACTTCAGTGGTATTACTCCTGAGGCTAACGAGGGGTAGAGATAAAGGCATCTTTACTTCAAGATGAATGCAGATATGGATCCACAGCCTCCTAATAAGGCAGCTATGGAAATGTAAATTAGGCTGACTATTCTCAAACCATGTTTATCAAAAATGCTGAGGTATTCATAAACAATGTTTGGTTCCTCAGCTTCTTAAGATGAACCCATAGAGATGTGCTGCTTCCCTGGATGACTTCAATTAAATAGCATCTTCAGCTGTTCCAAATTCCTATCATAGACAGGAGACTTTAAGACTGCTTAACTGAGTCTAGGACTGAGCTTCTAGCATGCCAGGAATAAAGGATGTCCTCCAGTACAAAAGTTTCTGGCTGCACATGGGGTTTTCTGAACTGATGAAAGCAGCTTCTGCATTTCTGCTGTGTCCAAATCAGAGATCATTATGCCGTGTGGGAACAAGAGCTCCTCGATCCTCCAGCTCTGATGAGTAGCTACTAAAATCTTATATGATAATTGCTTCCTGGGCATAGAGGCTTACTTGTTCCTGTGCAGAAGGAGAAAAGGAAACAGATTCACCAGCCCAAGTTTGTGCTGGTCAGGGGGCTGCAGAAGGGTGCAATGAGCTAGGTAGTTCTCATTCCTCTGCAGCTTCTTGGTCCTGAGAGCTGTCAGGGCAGGGGACTGAAGACATGGAGGTATGCCTCAGCACTAAGGGGTGTGATGTTGTCTCTTTGTAATATGACAACAGCACTAGGTCCCTGGGGCTGAAAGGTTTATTTTGCTGAACATTGTACTGATTGGTTCCTACCCTGAGGAAATTCCTGCTGGACGTGTACAGAAGAGAGATTGTGGGAGGCAAAGGGCAGGACAGGGGCAGGGATTGACTCTGTGGCACAGCCTGGTCTAGGACTCAGGCAACTTGAACTGTCTTCATTCACTAGGGTAAATACTCAGCTTTCTTCATGTGACTCTTCAGGCAGGTGAGGCTGCAGCGCCAAACAGACACCAATAGTTTGCTGTTTCTTCCTCTAAAATGCTAGACAGCTTTAGAAATAGTCTTTAATTGCATTGTAGCAGAATTCCAAAATAACTATCTGCTGATTTAAAAGCAAAAGTAGACCCTTTATTGCCCTGTTTTTGTGACAGTCAGAGCTAGGAAGTGACACATTCTGTAAGAAGAATTGAAGCCATCAGAATACTTGCAATTTCAAAGAAGCTTCTTGCTTTTATTTTAAGTCACAGGCCTAATAAGTGCTTGCAATAATTGAAAGTGCATTTTATCACTTGTGATACAGTCTCTCAAAAGAGGATAGAAACCATATGTACTCATTGGCCACCTCTTTATGACAATATTCACTACACATGCACCTGAGGTGTGGAGACTGGCTGGTCCATTGACAATACAGCAGAAAGATGTTGAAGTGCTGAGTTGCCAGAAAGCAGTGGGATGTTGTTTCTCCTCTCTGTAGTTTTTCCTGTTTCTGCTGAAAGCCTCACCTAGACAATGAAATGAATGATTATTTCATGATGACTATTTTTAAGCTTAGTGGTTCATCATTTAATCTCCAGAGCAAAGTCATGCCTCTTGTGAAGAACAGCTCCAATAAGGATTAGTAGGCTCACTGAGCTCCAAATGACAGAGCTAACCATCCTGTGAAAGTTGTGTCAAAAGTGACGTACTTTGTGTGAAAAACACGGAGCAGGAAAAATCAGCAGTCTTTGGGCAATGGCTTAAGACAAACATGGCACTCGTGGGTGATTGGTGATCTAACTGAGGCCAAATGAGGGGCACAGGAACACCTTCCCAGAGCCTGTATGTGGCACCTTGGGGAATTCCATCAAGTGATAAATTGTTCCCCTTTTAAGTCAAACACCTTATTTCTATAGACTGCATACATGATCTTCCACAGAGTCAGAAAAAAAGGCTTTGTACTACTCATCTCTTTTGCACAAGCTATAATGTGTTTTTAAATCTTTTCATCTATAAATTCTTGTTTAGCTGGGGTCTGCATAAACTCAGTTTAATTTTATCTAACTGAATTTCTTCCTTTGGATCCATTTGTCTTGCATACTGCAGTACAGTGTCCAGATACCTAGATTAGTTTTGTGCCAGCTATGCCCAGGACAGCAGTTTAGCCACTGGAACAATGCTGAAAAAAATTTATTCTGCTGTAAGTCTAAATGGTTATGACTATGTTGCACTGAAGTTTATTTCAGACACCCTTCTGTCATCTGTCTTTCTCGGTGCATTTTGGTTTTGCTTTGTCAGATCTCATTAGCAAATATTACAGAAATTGTATTAATTAATGCTGAAATTTAGACTCTTGTACAAGAGTCAGAATTTTCCAGCACTAAGCGTAGAACACCACCAGCAATAGTAAGAAAATTGCCTACAAGAAGAACACCAAACAACAACATTATTCTATTTGTTAAACTAGATTCAGATAGCTCAGATAGATTCAGAGCTTTTAGGGGTATGTTAACACTGGGTGAATCCCCTTGTGTGGCAACAGAGTATATAAACAAGTGAATTTATTTTCCCTGGAAAAGCTCCCCTGATCCTACATTACTTGACTTAGAGAGTGTTAGTAATGAATGTTCTTAATTTGAAATTGAAATACCTTTGATCATACAACAAAATGAGATCCTCAAAGATGAAAGAGCTCTCTGCTGCTAGATAACTAGCAGAGCCTGTGAAAATAATGATCACTTGCATTTAGCTACAGAAAAGAGACTCCAAGCTTGGAGTAAATGAATAATGATACCATCCATAAAAGTTCACACAAATGCCTCTAATAACCTCTGTGATTTCCAAAGTGAAGTATCTTTTAAAATGGAGGTAGCTTGTCACAAAGGGTGGGTAAAAAGGACTCCCCCCCCCCATACTATCCTCTGTCTGTTTGACTTGGTGGGTGCTTCAGAGTCAAGGAGACATGGGTGAGGAGGAGAGAAGAAAACCAAAATGGCCATCCCCAGGGGAATTAGGTCAATATGCTTACAGGCTTCACCTCCTCACTTATTATCTGGAACTGTTTGCTTTGCAATAATATTGAGGCAGTTAGGTCTTAAATTTGCATATCTGTTAGCAGCACAGACATCTGTGAATTTTACAGTATTTTTACTGTCTTCAGCCCATCTACTGGTAAATGAAATATAGTATGAACCTAATGCTAACAATCCAGAAAAGTAATGGAAAAGTGTACAAGATTTATAAGGGCAAGGATGTTCTTGTCCTGAAAATACCATTATTGATCTATGACAAAGAAAGATAAACTGAATGCTACAGAGGAATCAACAGCATAGGCCATTTCTGTATTTCCCTCACACCTCCCAGTGTATTCCTGAAAGGACAAAAGCACTGCATCACCCTTTTCTGTTTGTCAGAGGGGATTGATTTCTAGTATTCCTCTTGCATTGCCTTCAATACCCTGTCTCTGGTGTGGAAATATGTGGAACCACACACACGGGCTGAATATATGAGTATGTACCAATATAGCCTAATAGAGCATATATATACACACATACCACCACATGGTGTATGTACACTCAGAATACTCCAAATCAGATATGTCTGGGGAAAGGCACAAAGCATTTCCTCCCTTGGCTCTGCCATCCCATGAAGGCTCAGGCTAAAGACTATGCACACAGGATATTATGTGCTGTAGGATTAAAGGCCTAGTAGCAGTATTTAATATGCTATCAATAAAAGATAATTTTGGTATTGAGTTCTCTCTCATCCAACAATACTTTATTTAGTAGTGGCAGCCCCTGCCTCCATTAACACAGGCAATCACAGCAAATGAATCACGAGCCTCTGCATAAATTGTATGTATCATTCCTGTCTTGAATAGTTAAAAATAGATGGGCATGTTTTGTATTTCACAGGCATAAGGCAGGTAGATGATGACTGAATGCAGCTGGGAAGTCATCTCACTTAGCTCAAGCGAGATGTATTATTCATGTGTAGTCAATGAGAAGGATGAGTAGTCAAGCCTGAGAGTCCATTAGAAAAACAAACGTAGATCCATGCAAGCTAAGTTGGTTGGAGGCCTCTGTGTTTTTTCAGACTGTGGCTACAGTGAGTGGCTCTCACTGAAGTCAAAACTCGTGATCCCTCTGAGGAGCCTTTGGGACTGGAAGGCTGGTGACAGTGGGAGACAGAAAGTTCTTGCACGTCACAAAACTTGTAAAGAGAGTAAGGCATGACTGCCCATGGTTGCCTAAAGGCATTAAATTTAAATGAAGTGTAAATAAAGTTAAAGCTAAAGGATTAAAGAAGGTCAAGGGCTGTCAATTTAATATTGGCAACAGAGCAGATTTGTTCAGGCAGCATCAGGTTTTGAAGCTATCTATGAGGATCAAGAGTCTCAGAAAACACACACCAGTGACAGTGACTGTTTCTCTTCTCTCTGGCTTTCAACTGATATTCATTTTGCACAAGTCTGAGCTTTCCTGGCATCTCTGACAAATGTCCACTGGCACAGAGACACAAGGAGTGACTTCCGGGTAATGCACTCTTTCAGGCCCTGGTGCAGGAAGCAGTGGCTGCTTGCATCCTGGAAAGGGCTGGGGGTTCTGGGTCAGGCATGATGTCTCCCGAGAATGGCCAGTACTGACAGACCATGAGGTTCTCCTTGCCAGCCTTCAGCTGCCCGAATGTTAGACAACAAAGGCTCAGTTTGGGCACACCTGAGCAGGTGTCAGGTGCCTCTATGTACCACTGTTGGTACCAGCTCACATATGACACCTCTGTAAATGCTGTGTTCTGTGATTGTGTTCCACTGAGAAAGCGATTGAGCTATCTACACAAAGGTGTCCGATGCCACCTGAGATCTTTCCTCTGTGCTCTGCAGCAACTTCCAGGAAGCACATGCTTTATCTTATCCAAAGACAGGACAGGCTGGGTGGCTTCTGTGAGGTTGGTGCCATATGGAGAGACTGGACTGAAACATACAGAATCATCTTCTCCATCTGAACAGCAGTTATCACCCAGTTCAATCTCAGAATACAGAGAAGAGGGACATTGGCCAGGAATTGCAGAGAAGCACAGTAAATATTGAAAAACAGACAAAGACAATATGTCAGGAAATTTTCAAGCTTTTCTGAACTTGTAATATACCAAAGGTCAGAGCTGGAGATCTCTCTGCAGGTTAATTCTTTCTTTAACTTTGTGTAGAGGGAGTTTATTTTGAGAATAAGTCTGGCAGATGGATGCATATTGTCATCAGACTGCTTTAATGCTTAAATTCAGATTAGCAAGGGAAGAAAATCCCTCTCTGGTTTGTACAAAGACCTGAAATATGTTCATAATTATACAGCTCTCTGTATGTTCTTCTATCAGCAGTTAATAGTTTTGCCTCTCTTCCCCTTTTGCAGAAAACTGCAAATCCTGAATAAATGCCTGGACTAGTAGTCCCCTGTGTTACAACAGCTGGCCCATACAGGAAATATAATTGGATTCACTTTACACTCCCTTGAGGAGGTAAGAATTTCAGATTATAATTAAACTGAATTAATCTATTTGGTATTAACAGCACCAGATTTAGGTTTAGCTGAAATAGGATGTTATGTCTCATCAGATAGACTTCAGACTGCCACCTATTGTGTTGAGTAAATGGTAGACTCTGTCAAATCCCCAGTAGGCTGGATGCTGTGCTTAGCATACACTCTAATTAAGACTCCCTTTGGGGATGAGGGATGTGCTTTTCACAGGGGTCTTGTGATGGCTGCAGAGCGAACACAAACACCATGAGTGCTACATGCCAGCTCATTTCTGCAGACTTCTGATGGCTCTAGCCATGATGACCCAACACCTCACATACAGCCCAAGTTCCCTCTATCCATGCAGTTGGGCAAAAAAAAAAGGTGTCAACACCATCATACTGTTGGCCACAAACAGCAAAGGGGGCTTCATTCTTCAGTAGCAGCAACTTGAGATGCCCTCTCCAGAGTGCTCTTCTATGCTGTATCTGTACATTGTCAAACTGGATGGAGTCCTGCAGCAGACTGGTTGGGAACTGGAGCACATGATGTGTGTGAGAAGAGGCTGAGGGAAATGGGCTTGTGTAGCCTGGAAAACGCAGGCTGAGGGAAAGAACTCATTGCAGTCTTTTACTTCTTGAAGGGGAAAGATGGTCCTGCACGGTCAAAAAGTAATAGTCACAACTTGCAGCAAAAGAAAACCATGCCTGAGTGTAAGAGAAAAGTACTTACGATGACTTAGTTCCTTAGCTTACACAGAGGAGTTGTCATCTCCATCACTGAAGATCTCCATACCTCACCTGGACAAGGCCCTGAGCAGCCTGACATAACTTTGAAGTTGGCCCTGCTTTAAGCAAGTGGCTGGACTTACTCACCTCAAGAGATTCCTTCCAAAATTAATCTTTCTGTAACCTTATGATTTATTTATGCACACCTACACATACACCCAGGGAAAAGGTTACATATATTCTAAATGATTTCTCTGAGTGTTTGATGATTTAATGCATAGTGATGTCTTGAACACCCACTTGCCTGTATAACCATCTATATCCTCATCACGTGTTTGCCATTCCCAGGGCTATATCAGTTTGCTAATGATCTCTGATCTTTCTGATAAGTTGCAAAAATATACCTAGCCATCTCCAGAGCAGGCTTAATTCAGCTGAGTGATAGGCTTCTTGCTTGTCTTAACCTGTTGACATCAGCAGTATCCAGAACTGATCCATAATAATCAGACCAGCTGACCTGTGGCTGCAGACAGCCTCCTTGTTACTCATCACATATTTACTTTTTTATCAGCATGCACAAAAGTAAAGCATGACTACACATCTGAAATGGGTTTGATCAGCTGTCCTGTGGGTGACTAGACAGGAACCTGCATCATGAGACCTGGCATTCACCTTCACCAAGGCCTTTTGGTGACCGCAGTGCTCAAATGGGGAAATACTTATGGAAGACTTGCCCTTTGACCTCACTTGTTACCTGAGATGATAGATTTTGACGTCTCTCTGTCTGTGAATAGTTACTTGTAAAAGATCTTTCTATTTTGAGAGGTAGAGAGAGCTGGATGAGATAATAATTTCACACATCCTTTGAATGATAATAATGAAATTTCAAGAAGATTGCTGGCAGATACTGACAATTAAAAACCTAGAGTAAGATATTATCAAGAAATATGAAAGAAATGTTCAAAGAAAATGGCTGTGGCTACTGCTAAAGCAACTCTACGGATCCAGGTAATATGCTTGCTAAATAGGAAAAACATAGTTCAGTGTCTGTTCACCTCCTTGAGAATGTGACACAAAATACCCTTGAGGGTCATACAGTGACTGTCCCAAATACTTTTTTTTCTCAGTAGACTTTTAAAGTATAAAATGCCTAGATGAAATATAGTAATATTACTAAAAAGAAAGAGGAAAGCAGTAGCTGTCATTTGCTTCTTTGAAAAATGGATGAATATAAGAAGCAGAGTTCTAGCTTCGTTTCTTTCATCTAAAGAAAGCATGGCTAGAGTATTCCAGTACTTAAAGGATGCTACAAAGAGGATGGAAGCTTTCTCTACACAAGGAGCCACACTGAGATGAGAAGGGGTAACAGGTATAAGTTGCATAGGGGAAGATTTCATCTTGATATAAGAAAAATATTTTTTTACAGTGAGAACAACCTTTGTGTGGAACAACCTCCCCATCACAGGAGGCTTTAAAGAAGTGAATGCACAGGGCAATTGATGACATTATCTAGGCTTCCTTTCCCATGAAAGGTTGGATCTGATGATCTTTCAAGGCCTTTTCCAGCCTGGCCTGTTTTATGGTTTTACAGTTCTGCTGTCTCAGAGGAAAGTCAGTCAGCAGCAGTGTGTACCTACTGAGGCTAATACTAAAATGTAGCCTTCATTTGAAGTAAAGCCTAATAAACAAGGCATAATCTGATTTTCTTCCAGTCAGCAATATTCTATTGATCAAACAAAAGATGTTTGATCCTCTCTGCTCACTGAATTTAGGAAACTAAAAAGATGAGGATCAGATGCCCAACTGTTGAGATGGAAATTGCTAACAGCAGGAAGCTTGAGTATAGAACCTCATTTTGATGTAGGTGATGTATTTTCATTGGAATAAAAACTGCTTAAATACATATACTTCTATTCTCAGAAAGAAAGAACAGTCCATACAGCAAATAAATTCCAGAAGATAATTTACTTCTAGGAAATAATGGAATTATTGAATTTCTAGTGAAGAGTTATAATTAATTTTTCAAGACCTTTTCCTGGATGTAAATCATGCTTTGTAGTTTATTGGTAGTCTAATCACTAGCCCTCAACTTTGGACTTGCCTTCATATGCCCAAATAACAACTCCAGTGTTTTTGTCTCTGATCCTTTAGAGGTTCAATTATCAGCTCTTGCACAACATGGCTGAAACCAACCTGTGTCCTCTTCCTCTAGAGTCCTCCACCACAATTCCTGTTCTCATTACATGAACGGCAGATAGTCCTGTTACCTGTTAACTTCTCCAAGCTAAATATCACCTGAAACTTTCATTCTTAGCTTTATTTTAGCATTGTGGGCTCTGGTTGCAGAACATATCTAACTGGATGCTGCCAGCCATCCACATGGCTGATGATGCCTTCCTTTCACATCATCTGCAATACACTGTGCTCACTCTTGCATCCCTAGCCTGGCTCTGTCTGCATGCATACAGAAATGCTGTTGCGAAATGATTTAACCTCATGTTTTGACCTTGTTGCCCAACCATTTGTATCTGCCAAAGTAGACAGAGCGAGGTGGGACTGAAGCTTGGGGTTGGCGGTCAGGACATGAAGTTAGGCACTGGCTCAGGGCTGTCAGGCTCAGGCAGGACTTGCCTGAGGGCTAAACCAAATCACGAGGGTGAGGGATTTTCATTATGCTCTCTCTGGACATCACTCAAGAGTTCTTAGCACTAAGTTAACTTGCTTGGTTATTAGTATTAAAAGATTCTTAATGCTATCACTAAGATGGCTGTTTCTTGATGCTGAATGTCAAATACATGTTGCAGGCTCCCTCTTCCTGCCATGTAAGGAGGCAAAGCCCTCCTTTGACAGCTATCTAAGTCCATGGAGAATGGTATTGATACCCCGACAGACAGAGCTTTCTCTGCATTAAGGCAGCAACTAATAGAGATACAAAAGAGAAGGGAGATGACCTCATTTTCCCTGCCTGAAATGAGTAGGCACTGGTTTAACTGACTGCTGTGCCAACTCATTTTCCTTTTCAAGTAGCCTCAGACTCCAGACAGAGCTGAGGCACAAAGCATCATCAGTGTTCACAGATACAAACACAAACCCAGCCTGAGTACCAAGAAATCATTACTGGATTTCTGACTGCCTTGACTCCTTGCCCTTGCTGTGCCAGGGGAAGAAAATAGGGCAGGAAATCTGACAAGTGTGTGTATGAGTTTGAACAGGAAAGCTGAAGGTTTCCCTGTGTTTGTCAGTGCTCTAATTTATCACTTTTCCCTCTGCAGCAGCAAATGCACTGATAAACCATTCACAGCTAGGCTAGTGATGCACCTGGTAAGGAAAGCTTCCTTGTACTCAGACGAATCCCAGCTATGCTTTTATTCCACCCACTCCCTCCATTTCACTACAAGACATATACATCTAAGCTACAACCACTTGGGCATACTTGAGCCTGAAGCATTGACCTGATATAGACCTCAGCTAGAATTGGACTATGTCCAGTGACAGCTGGGTATTTCTTCTTTATTTATCATGTTTTTTATCTTTTTGTTTGTTTGTTTGTTTTGTTTGGGTTTTTTTAGTTGAATTATTTCCATTTTCCATCCTCTGAGGAAACACCCATTGACTGCAGTGACATCTTGGTTAAAGGAAGGTGGTGCTGAGCAGAAATTGCAGCTGCTGTAGGGAACAGTGTGTTACTGTGCCCAGCTGCTTATGCAGCCAACAAGTTATTTCAGTGCAGATTTCTGGTTTTAGCCAGTGGGAATCTGATTGTCAGAGAAGCTGAGAAAGCTGGATTTGTTCAGTCTTAATAAGAGAAAGGAAAGGGTTGTGGGAAGGTCTTATTGCTGTCTTCAACCATCTAATGGGATATTATAGACAAGACTGAGCTAGACTGCTTGGAGGTGAGTGGTGATGGGATGAGAGGCAATTAACACAGATTGCAGCAAGGGGCATTCAGATTCAGGAGGAAGAGGCATTTTGCACCACAAGGGTAGCCAGACACTGAAATAGGTTGTCTAGATAGCTTGCAGAATTGTCCTCCCACAGAGACCATCAAAATTTGACTGGGCAAGCACCTCAGCCACCTGATCTAAGTTTGCCCATTATGAGCAGAAGGTTGGAGTGTACAGTCTTCATTGTTCTGCCAAACATGAATGACCCTATCAATCTATCTCCTTACAGATTTCTGTGTGTTTATTCAGGCAATGATGCGCCTTAGGTGAATGTCCAAGGTAGCACTGAGGGAATTTTTATACAGGCAAATGCTTTTTGACTTGACAGATATTGTTTCTCAAGATGTCCTCTCAGTGACATATTTGTCACAATCACCTCTGACTTGCAAGAGCCTTTTGCTGCTGGGAGCTGTGAGGGCTTCACCTGAGGATACCCCACTGCCAGGAAAAAACCTGTATATTTTCTAGCTTCTAGGTCTGAAGTTACTGTACATGCATAGAACCACTGCGGCATCCCTGTGCACTTCTCAGGAAAAACATGCATTAGTATTTAGGAGACTAAACAAAGTGATATAAAGCAAGATATTTAATATTTTCATACTTAGTGTTAATCTCTCTCCCCATCTGCATGATTTTATTTTTTTGTTAAAATGTCTGAAGATCAACCTATAGGTAGTTGGTAGTGATCTGGCATCCCAAGGTAATACCCAGTCAATGGGACAAATTAACTAGAAATTATAATACTTAGTCTCTTCAAGCTAAGGACAAAAATGAAGTGAACTTTTGAGAAATTATATTATATATATAGAAATTATATATAGAATTAATATTTTCTCTTGGAGGGCAGTAAGTCTCAGTGGAGCTTCCTTACAGGAAGGGGCTGCAAAGTTGAGGAAGTAATATGAGAAGATCTCAGGAAGAAGTGTGGAGAGGGGACACCTCTGAAATGGTGGAATTGAGAGAGGGAGTGTAGTCTCTGCCATGGGATGCCAAATGTCACACTGCAGCTCCATTTGTGCATGATGGACTTTGTTAAACCTGTATATCTAGGTTGCATTTACCCAGCTCTGCACCTGAGAAAAGTAGAAAGGATCTTCTCAATGTCACCTGATGTTCCACATCTAAATATGTACATGTAGTAATGTGGAATTTCATGGGAACATAATTGCCTCATGATCAGGTAGCCTGAGATAACACCACACAATGGAGTGCTAGCATGAACTGCATAGTACTTTAAAGGGTTACCCCTGGAATCAAAAACTTTTATGAACAGGATCGCTGTTACAAAAAATGGGTTTGTATTTTGTTATTATTTTTTATTTCCTTCAAACAGTGGAAAAAATACTAGATGAGGGGACAGCATGCACTAGTTGTGACTGAAGTCTCCCTTGATCTTTCTACAGGTCTTGGGAAAAGAAAAGAAAATAAACAAAGCAGAGAATTAAAGCAGAATTTGCAAACCCAGGACAAGTTTCTGCAAATGAAAGCATCAATACTGTGCCCCAGATAGTGCACTGAGTAATTTGAAAGTAACAACTGCTTTCCAAAATTCTGTGCATTCACACGCTACACCTCATTAATATTTTTATTGGAGTCTGATAAGACCTGCAAATACTTAGGGCTTAATTAGGAAATATTTCAATTAAGGAAATGTGGTTTTAAGTGCTGTGTTGTGTTCACTGGCATAGATTGGGCAAAGGTTGATGTTTCTAATTATTCAGGCTGAATTAGTGCACTGATACACAGAGAATTTCAGGAGAAGAATGCTGTATAAACCTAGCTGATTGCTCATGGATACCACAGTAGATGAATATCAGATTGGGAAGTTTTTCTAATACATAATATTGATTGATGTTGTTTGTCTATTTTATGATTAACTCCTGAAATCAATTTGGAGCAAAGTTACTGCAAATTGATTTTGAAAGTAGATCAAAGAAGGATTTCAGAACGACTTCCTTCTTTTTTTCTGTAATGTTTGTCCAGTAATCTGAATAAAGAGGAACTCAGAAGAAGGTCATCAGAGGGTGATTTAAAGTGGATCATTGGAAAGATACTTCACAATATTCACATCTAATAGCTAGAAATAAGCTGATCCTGCATCTCATTTGTACTCTGAGAAAAAGATCTAGATTCTACAGGTAACAAGAAGATAGAAACCACATGTCATAGTAAGAAAGTGTGATGCATCTTATTTGTGGGATTTTTGTGGGATTTTTTCCACTTGAAGAGTGGGAGTTAAAGTACTGATAATTGCAATTAAAGATGCAGTAGGCACTCCTAATGACATTATACAATCTGAAAAGAGTAGAGGGTTTCCAGACAAGAGTGCATTTAGAATGATGCACTGGCTGTAATTACACAGATCATTTTCCTAACACAGTGCTTCTGCCGAAATCACAACTTCGTTGTGCACTGAGGCACTTAATGAATGTACCTATTGCACACAGAAACCATCATTTTGATGCTGAGCCCCATGGAATTGGTTTGAAAATCTACCTCTGAGTGCCTTGAATAATCTTGAAAGAAAGTGGGGTTTCACACTCTGGTGTGCTTAAAAGGAGGCCAGCTGTCAAACCAACCTTTGAGGCATGGGCTGTTGCAAGGCAGGAGTGTGGTGGAGGATGGGAAACCTGTGTTTGCATTTCAGATGACATTTTTATATAAAAGGAACACCTATAAATAGTTTATGGAGGGTTAATTAATGTTACCAGCATGGTACAGACATAAATAGATAGATACATGCACCCCAACAGAAGGCAGTAGGTGGGGATGAGCTATTGTTTCAGACAGCCTCTTCACCTGATGGGCTTACTCCAGCTGGCTACAGCAATTTATTAAAATGTTTATTAATAATGTAGATAGATAGAAGCTAAATTTACATACTCCAGGTGACTACAGCATTTTCTAGAGAGGTTTGAGTCTATGTTTGGATTACCACAGCAAGAGTTGGGAGTAAAAGTCATGTTCTCTGATAGGGGTGCCAGGGCTACTGCTGCAAAAGCAGAAGGCAAGTGTAGGTGTCTTCATGCAGAAATGGGTTGTAAGAGTCCAGCTGCATGAACACAAAAGTCTTTCCGTGTCCTCATCTGCAGTGAGGCTGTAGAGGAGCACTAGCTTGTGCTCTCTGGACTGGTGCAGTATTTTAGCTAATAAAAATTCATGAACAATTTGTGGAGCTGTGACTGGAGGAACTGACATGTTCTTCCTCTCTTTGACTGACCCAGGTGATTTACAGGATGCTGCAACAGGAGAGAGAGTACGTACTCACCCCAGAATAGTCTCTAGTTTCCTCCTCCTTTGCAGATAAGAGGTATGGATATGAGCTACCTGAGGATGAAACTGAATCCAGCTTTTCTGGTTTATGCAAGGACACTTTACTGATCATTTGGTAAAGGCAAGCACTGCTCTTTTCAAAAGGACTGTCTTACGCAGTTTTCCTTTGCTTTGGGAGACATTTTGAGTCAGGGCTGACTCTCTACATCTTGGTACCTTTACACTATACAAGACTGGTGTTTCAAAGTGTTTTTGGCTTCATCTTAAAGGTGAGCACCACGCAGCCCTCTCTGCCCACCGGGCTGCTCTGGATTGCCATCCTGCAGGGCTCACAGTATGAGGTCAGCAGTAGAGCTCCTTGACATGAAATCACCTCTGTAGATTAAATCCAGTTCCCTTGACTTCAAGGTGTACTTATTTCCTACATGTTACAAACTAGGCCTGCTGGCTACGGGGCAAAGGGAGATGGGCATGTCTATGTGTATGGGGTAGAGAGAGAAGGGGAATACAGGTAGAGGAGAACAGACTGTGCTAACCCAGATCACTGTTACTTTCCCAGAACACAGCAGCTCCTAGTTTTTTGACTTTTCAGCAAAGCTGAAATGAAATGAACGTGTTTAGAAACCTTTTTCTCTAACTGAAAAACTATACTTTTAAATGAATATTTTATTGTTTCACAGCAGGTTTTTTTTTTCTGGATATTGCTAAAAATGTTCTTCTGATGTCTGCCTACATAATTAACCTCTTGCCCACTTCAGTTTTCCTTTTATAAGTCTGCTTCTGCTGCTAACACAAATGGGTAGGATTAATCCCATTAAAAATGTTATGCTAGTTAGAATTTGCTATTGACCTTCCATTTTCACATAGACTGTGGCTTGCAGTAATCTTTTCCACTTATTATAATTCTTCTGCTTAGTGATGTCTGCACTGTTCGTTTCAATAAACCAGCTGAAAAGTTGTCTCTCCTTTCTATGGGATACACTTTGGTTCCCTGCTCCAAGGGAAGCTTCCACCAATCATTCATTCTTTTCTGAGCATTACAGAGAGGTTAGAGACAAGGTTTTCCAGAGTCCATGTGTTCTATGTGCTAATGTGCTAAACACAAATGCAAAGAGAACAAATCCAAATCACAAACACACCTGGCCTGTCTTATGTGAGCCTTCCTCCTTTCTCTTACCAGTGGGGCATCTCCGTGGCTTATGTGAATGGACTTCTCCCTGGAAAAAACATAAAGCTCCACCTACAGTCTATGTTTAGATTTACAATGGAAATTTACAGTAGGAATTGTAGAAAAAGACCCACTGACAGAGGAAAAATGCACAGACTGGGGGGGAATAAAAGAAAGTTTTTATTATTACTATTATTTTGTTTCAAAAATAAAGTGGAGGTGCCAGTATTTCAAGATGAGAATCAACAGGCAATTTAGCTTCTAGCACACTATGAAAAAACCCGTGTTATGTCAAAGCACAACAAATAAAAAGACAGGCACTATTCAGAGAAGCAAGTAAATTGCTGTGGAATATCTTTGTAAAGTATAAATGTAGTCCACAAAGCAGGAGTCTGTTCTGCTTTAAAAAAAAGCAGCAGGAATTTTTATATTTTTCAACTGTGCTACCTACTGCTTCAGCAGGTGCTATAACTAGTTTGTTTTTATTACACATCATCTGTGTGTGGGAGTTGATACATGTGGTGAGTTTGCAGCACTCAACCAGACCTGACTGAGTGATGCAAGATACCTTGCTACTATAAGTGAACAAAGGGATTGTCACAGGGGAAGTCTGGTTTGGGGGAAACAGGAAAAAAAAAAAGTATTTTGAAGAAAACAAATCAATCATCAACTCATATCCAAGATATGGTTGCTAGGAACCAGATTTTTATCTTGTCATCAACAATGAGATCACAAAGTGATAACTCCTGTTAAAATCTTTAGGCACAGGAGAGGTCTCAGTTCTCTCCACAATCCCAGTAAGTGTCCTGACCAACCACACTGTGCTAATTAAGGAAGAGAGCCCTTGTGATGAAATTTTCAAATAAATTTTGTCCAGTTGATCACAGATAGCACAGAGCTTGTTCTCTAGCCAAAGAATGCCTGTTTAGTTTTGCTAGTGTATACAACTGTCCTGTAAGTACAGCAATTTCCTTGTCTTTAGAGAACAATAAATGAGTTGTACCCACTTTATGGTCAGGCAAAAACTAGCAAACTTTCATTATTTTGTAATTACCTAAAAACTAACCATCTTTAAGAGATCTGAAAGCTTTCTCCAGGCAGAGTGACTACTCTGTAATAGAGCCAGTAGAGTCAGTGCAGAGGACATCATATGAGAAAACCTGTACTTCAGAGGACATAATCAACATTTCAAGATTCCCTCTCTACTTAAAATTTTGCTAACAAACTTTCTTATAGGTAATGAGCCATTCTGCACATGTTCATTGCTATTCTAGATCTTGCTTTTGTTTCATTTTTAATGGCTAATAAAACAATTCAACTATCTTCTCTGTGTTACTGGTGTGAGCCTAAAGAAATTCCAGAATTATCCCAGCTCAGTTCAGCATAAACTTGCAGAATTCAACCCTTAGCATCTCAAAATTTATGACAAGTAATTCAGCTGGCATCAACTGGTATTACTTAATGGAAGTGATGAATTCAGAAATATGTCCACATACACACGATTTCCATAAATGTTTGGATTGTCAGAGCTTTCATTTCCTTATTTACTAGTATTAATATTTTGTATCTAATAAATTTAATACTTGTACAAACTTTTATTGTATATAAATCTCAGCATGTATTATAGAAGTGCTTATTAAAAACCCAGGCATTAACTTCATCCTCAATAGAAGTGGTTTAAGATATCTCCTGTTTTGATTCTAAGCAGCAAAATTAGAGCCTCTGAATAAAATTTGCAAATGTGCCTTGATGGCTTAGGAATTTATACTTCACTTACTTAAAAACAATATAAAAATGAAACCTTTGAGATGCATCCTGAGATATTCATGTAGGTACATTGAAAATTTCACCTTAGATCCTTCTGAGTATGATTCTGCTGACAGAACTGTGTGGTATCTGTGGTCTAGTGAAAAAGGTGTGCAGGACACAAAACAGTGTCAAAAACACTGAAGAGCCAAACTTAGACAAAAGTCAGACTTGCATTGTCTTTGTGAAATAATACTATTAGTTCCTGGCCAGCTGAAATGTGGAGGGTGGAGTGTTTAAAAAGTGGAAAATAAAAAAAAGTAAGCTTTTAATGAGTGAGCTTTTTCCCCTCACAAACTGGTTTGTGCAGTAAAACTCTAGGACACTCCATGTGTTAGCCCAGCAGCACCACCTTGTGTATGTGTGCTCACTATGCTCCACGTGTATTACCTGTGAAGACCTGGCAAGGTTTGCAGATTTTAGTGTACATGGCTCTGGAGCAGCATATTCTACCTTCCATATGGCAAGATAACTCTCCTAGTCATACACCGTGGCAGATAGAGGAAGCGGAACCCAGGAGGAAGAGTGCGAACAGATTTGAGCTGCCACCAGGACATATAATCTGCCCATGGTTCTTTGTTTTTCTCTGAACTGTGGTCAGGAACAAGAAAAAAGATATTGGGAGGTAAGTTAGTAGTCCTGGTGGCCAACTGCACCCCACAAGGCACATACCCAGTATCCCTTTGGTAAAGCAAGGCAAGAGGCCACACTGAACAGAAGGTCCATAAATGATCCATCCTTTTTGTGCAACTCAGCCTCCTTGGTTGAGTAGTGGCACTTCTACTAAAAGAGGGTGACAAAGAAACCTAGGAGCTACAAGACACACTGAATAGGAGAATTTGGCTTGGACTTTAGCACAACTAAATGTACATCATGAGTGTTGTGTCTAAGTGCCCGTTTTAGCAAACTGAGAGAAATTCAAATAAAGTTGTGTAGAGCTAATTGGGCAGTAGGTTATTTCTCTCTGAGTCCATGCTGCCTTTTCAGAAGGATGTAAGTCTCCCTTACTATCATACCTAACTGCCTGTGATATCCTAGATCATCTCTGGTGGCAATGGCTATTTATGATCAGGGAGCTGGATTGCTTCCCTTGTGCAGACCATCACAGAAGTCAAGAGAGATATTCAGCTGAACCAGTGCAGGTGTCTATCTAGGGGTGGATTGTGCTGATTGTCAGGGCTAGAGGGCTAAACCAGCTGCTCCCAAGCAAGATCTGGTCCCCAGGCATCTGAGACACCTGCATAGGCTGGCAGGTTTGTCACAGGAGCTATAGAAGATCCACACTTCCCTAGAAGGGCAGCCGTAGCACAGCTGGGATACTCAGGGCATTTCCGACACATACGTGGACAACAGAATCCTGCTCCCAGTATTACTCTCGGAGAGAGAGTGCTATTGGCAAGTATACAGTTGGTTGCACAATGACAATAATCCTTCTTTTTTTCTACCATAAACTTGCTTCAGCTAGCGGTGTCTCTACAGGTAATATTTGCATGAACATATGTCAACCTCCAGGGCATCTGCAAAATCTTTGCTTTGGCTTTTCTCTTGTGTCACTTGGTTACAGGCAATTTTTTTCAATTCCCCACCAGCTGCCTGGAGACCTTCTAGGCAAGAGAAGAGGGAACAGAAAGAAGTACAAAGTTGTGTATTTATGGTATAAATTGCTATGAAATGCCAGATGAAAAAACATGCACTTTGGAATTGTGGAGAGGCCTGGTGTTTGCTCACAAAAGCCTCATGACTGAGCATATGGATAATGAGTGTCACTGTGCTGCCAGTTGCTCAATGGAGACTGGGACTTAGGATGGAAAGAAAAAAAAATAAAAGTAATTTAAAGAGAGTTGCCCCCCAAAGAGAGGTTTGTGGGCGAATACAGATGCAGAGCCTTGCTCTGCAGGTTAGAGCGCTCGCTCCTCTGCCACATAGTGGTTCATTAAAGTCATGCTCCTCAAAGTGTTGGAGATTTGTACTTGTTTGTTAATCTTTTTTTTGTTTTTTGTCAGTTGCACATATTTGGAGCAGACACAAGCAAGTGAGGTGCTGTTCTGTGGAGCAGGCAGATAATTTGGTAAATGAACATCTCAAAGCCCAAACTAGGAATGTAGAAACCAGTGACCTCATGTCTTACCTCTTCCCTTCCAGCTGTCTCCATTTCATTTACAGTGTATGATTTGCTACCTAATGAAATGAGAGCAACAGGTGCCTTTTGGTCTACTTGTATGGTATCTCAAGCTGCACTTTAAAGAAAAAGACCCTAAATTTTGGTCAAAATTGTTATAATGACATTTTAATCTAGGAAATCACCATCTGTGGTAATTTACTCTGTGCTTTGACACTGTAGTTTAGCTGTGAAACAGTTTACATTGCCAAATGCAAAAAGTCATTACTTATCCTATTCTTGGATTCTCTTTTTTTTTTTTTTTAAACTATATTTTTCTGTTTATATTCATTTTGCATTGATGTTTCCAAGTAGAAGATGCTTGAAGACCATTTTTAGTACTTCAGCTATAATTTACTGTGGATGCTGTTATAGCTTCTCCATGTCAGAAACTTCATTTCCAGAAGACCCTTTAGGGGTTTCTGGCTGCTCTGCAGATGGGTGGCAGGCTTCATGCCTCTACAAGAGTTTCTGACACTCATAAAACTCTATACAGTGCAGAAGATATGTCCTCACCAACACACCACTGCTTGGGAAATCAATAACAGCCACAGATCTTACTGTTTTCCATGAGAAGAGTTAGATTTTATCTGTTTCTTCATTTTCATGATTTATCTCATGTTTTCTATTGTTTCAAATCTTTCACACAAGCTATACCCAGAACCTCAGAAAAAAAACCTCATTCACAACTCAAAGGGATTTTTCTTTCTGAGGACTGTGCTCAAGTTATGGTAGAACTAAGTAAAAAATGTATTGATATTTAACCTCTGAAGCCACACATTGTTATTGCTGGATTTCTCTCTTGCAGATTTGTGCTGTGTAAAACCCTACTGGCAACTTTGCTCTTTGTTGGCATAAAAAAATGGTGCAGAGATTTTTTTACTCCCCTGTCATTTGTCATCTCCCGCCTTCTTTCCACTCCCTGGAATTCATCCTCTCCCTATCTGTCCAAACCAGTAAAATACCTATTCATCTCCTTTCTCAAGGGCACTAGATTTTCAAACCAGCCTTTTCCTGTCTCCCTCTAGACCTGGACAAAAAGGAATATCTTAATTTAATGAACAAAAATGAAATTTCAGTATTCATTTCATTCCACATTTGAATGAATAAAAGATGTACATCCAAAAAAACCCCAAAGTGGCACTGTAGGCAGATAGGAGCCCTGCTAGCTGCATCCTCACTTTCTCAGGAAAAGTCTGTACCTACTTGACAGCATTAGATAGCCTGTAGTAACAGAGTTGTTGGTTTGCTGGAAACTCTGGCTGGTGTTTGGGTATTTGTATGTGACTGCTCTGAATAGATTTGTAATCTGTGTGTGTTGTGCTGTGTGTACACAAACAGTATAATCTTTCCTTTCAATCTGAGCTCTCAAAAAGGTTGTGTGCCTTAGAGTGGAAGCTCCAGCTTGTATATTGATCTGTACAGGCACTTCTGCTAACAGAAGATGAGCTGGTGATGTAGATTTACTTTCACACTTATCAGATATATTTTGTAAAATTCTCTTTGCAGGAATTATCTGCAAATGCAGGTGCTTTTGCTGAGAATAAGTATTAGAACTCTTTGGATGTCTATAAAAATGTCATTGAATGGAGCTGAAACCACAGTGACATAAACCCTGACTGTAAGAAATTAATTGCAAAAAACCCATGACGAGTTCCCTATATATATATTCCTCCCCCCCGCCCCCCCCCCTCCAGTAGTGCAGATCAGTGGTTCCATCACTCAGAACCAGAGTAGAGTTTTTATTTTCAAACAAAGTTAGAGATAAAATGCTATAATAAGGTAGTTGGAAAGAGTCCTGTTGACTTCAGTGGTCTTTGGGTCATGTCCCTTAGCTCCAGACCAACATAACATTTCAAGGAGACTTTTCTTATGTTCTGATACATATTGTACTTTAAGGGATTTATTAAGATTTAGTTTTCCAAATGCTATTCTATAACTCATACTTATTTACATTATGTTACTGCTTCAGAGCTCTTGTAGAGAGACAGGTTTGACTGATCAAGAGACTCTATGCAGGACAGAAAGTTCTCAAGATATCTCACTATATAACCTTTCTGACTGACTGAATCCTTCACTCTCTTACTATTTTATTTTGTCTAAGCATCTAAAGGGTCTTGTTTCAGCCTGTGTGTAAACAAACTTACATTAAATTGCTCTTAGGTCAGAGAATGTAAATTGCTTTCACATTTATATTCTTCTTCAAGTGCCCTGTACACTAACCCTGCTCTTCAACCAGTGTGTGTGTTTGAAGAAGTAACAGGTCACAGAGAGCTTCCTTTAACAGAAAGTCAGACTAGAAGAAGACACAGAAAGCTTGACTGCAATGTGATGTGTGCTACTATAAGAAAGAGTTCTGGATATATAACCACAAACACTAGCCATCTGTCCTTGGCCCAGTAAAATAAAACTTTGCAATAACTTTGGTTGGAGGAATTCAGTGATATGTCATTCTTAGACCTTGATGTATCCTAATCTTTAAGGCATGTAAGAAACGAGGCTAAATCCCCTCTAGCAAAAATGGAATTCAACCCATATTGCTCAGAAATGCTTGATAAACTTTCTGCTGCATTATGAAACAAAAACTAGAGGTGACGTGGTTGTATCATTACTCTGTGGAGGAGATTCTGTTGGTTCCATATAAGTTTCTGGTGCTATATCAAATGCCTGGGATTATTCTACATACTTCCTAGGTAGTGCACCGGAAAGATCTAGATTTTCCAGAGATCCTTTGTCAGATTTGGTGCTATGTGGATGTCTCAGATATCACTGGATGTTTGTTATGTATGTGTTGAGATAACTGAAGAATATCCTCTTGTCTTCTCAGATTGGACTGTTGTAGTTGTCTAATAACATGAGAGTTTCCAGGTTATAAGTTCTTCATTGAGGAATGAAAGAGCCTTGTCCGAGACCTTGGCCTCAGTTCTGCTAAGTTTCACTCATCAATATTCAGCTTGGAGCTGGGAGATTCATCAGGTGACAGGATACTCAGAAGCATAGAACAGAAGCATAGATGGTGTGCAGTCTTCTGATGTGTAAATCAATGCAAGCTTGAACCTGACCCAAAACGATCCCCAGGAGTGGCAAGTAAGACATTATACTTATTGATGACTATTAATTTTAGCCTGTTATATTAATTTAAGGGCAGGTTATACATACATCACATGTCCAGGCAAGCATAGAAAAATGCACAATCAGGGAGCTGTTACTGATGGGAAGGTTGAATTTATGGTACAACCTTGTTCCTTCCAATGAAAAATGTTTTTCTTCCAGAGCCTGACTTCTTTTACTTACGTTAACTTTTAAGGAGAGCAGGCCTAATTCAAAGCACATAGAAGTAGATGTAAATGAGAAATAATTTCACTGGGTTGAATTTTGTTTCACTTACACATTAAAGCCAACATTTCTTCTGAAGGTCTTGCTGTCAGCTTCAAGTTCAATTGAACATGTGTAGCCTTTGAAACATAGAGGAGCCCTGCAATGTTTCAAGCAAGCCCAGAAATTATTCAAAGGGTCATTAGACTATATCTGCATTCAGAAATTTGTCTTCATTTTTTTTTTTTATGAAGACAAATTCTAAATTACTAAAATTAGTACAAGATGTTCACAGGTTTCTTTAGTCACAACATAATGAGTCATACCCCAGCAACTCACTTAGTGTGTCTAAGTTAACTGTCCCTCATTACTGTGGCACTGTTAGTATATATTACTGTAACAAGACATTCAGATTGGCACCAATGTTTGTTACAGGGAAGAATCTCAGCTGATCACTTAGATATGCTTCAAAGGGCATAATTGCTGCCCTCATGTTACTTTAATTTCCACTTCTTTGTGTGTATATGAAATATGCCATAACTGTCTTCTCATTTCTACTGTGTGGAATATGTAAGTCATTGCAGTCTTACAGTATACTTTACGTGTATGTAGTACTGGATCTAATTGTTTCTGAAACATTCTGCAACATTAAAGGGAAACATGTTCTCATCCGTCGGTCTTTGAGCTACTTTTTCACTTTCTTCACCATTTTTTGCAGGGCAAATAAGCCCTCTGAGAAGTGGATGGGGAGAAGCATGGGCACTGTATCACTACTGCCTGATTTCTTTTATATTCACTGATGAAGGGAATAACACTGCAGTTGTGTCAGGCTGACAGCATCTGAGTAGAAACCAGATGGGGAGAGGATATAAAAGCAGCTTGGATTTGGAGGCTTCTGTTGGTGAGCAACAACACAGACTAAGATGACTGAAAAGGGGCTGCTTGCCATTTGAGTCAAAACACGGTATTCCATGATGTATATAGTTAAGTCATATTCAGTCCCTGAAACTTTGACACCAAGCTTGGGCCTTAAAGTCTCTTAAATAAGGCCTAAGACCCAAGCAAAACCAGTGCATGATTAAGCTATTTAGCACCTAATTAAAAGCAAATCCAAAAAAGAAGAGGGTTGAGTGTTCCCTCTCCATGAAGTTTGAGCACCTGAGCTGTGTGAGGATCAGAAGCCCAGCTCTGCTGTTACAGGGCTCTGTTCTGCCTTCAATCTCAATCCTGAGTTCCAATTCCAGGATCCAACCCCTGAGTCTGATGCTTGCCTGATGGTGAGTCCTTCTGCTATGGTATCAGTGGTGACAGTGATGTAGTTGTCATCAAGGGGAGTTTGGGTGTGGTTTTGAAAAATGTGAGATATTGTGATTTTATTTGATATGAGGTGAATGAACAAGAGACAAGAACAAAGTATTTACAGGAATTTTAGTGCAGAGTTGGTGATGCTGAAGCTCTGAAAGTAAGCCAGAGCTTGCTTGGTACTAGTAACACTCAAACACCAAAAGAAATTGCCTTGCTGAGATGTCTTGGTGTGGTATGTCCTAAACAAGCTAGCCTTTCTGCACAATGGAGAGGCAAGAAGCAGGCGCCAGTTTTAAGGCTGGTGTTTTGTTGAAAATATAGCCTTATAGAAAGGTCCAAAAATACGTGCAGAGAAATTTACTTTCCCTGTGTGTAATGGGTCACCATGGTAACTTGTTACTGGCTTGCTTACTGCAGTAGTCCTCTGTTAGGGGAAAGCTAACAAGCTCGCATTTATTTGTAGTCATCAACATGAAAAGTATTCTTGAGACTGAGTCTGCCTAAACTGTTAGCAAATTTTTACCAATGCAAGGCATATTAACTTGTGTATCTCCAGCTCTGCAGCTACAGGGAACTGCAAAAAAAATATTGCTTTATCTATCATACAGGTTGAGCAGGTGTTTTCATTCATGACTGCATCAGGGTGCTATAGCTGACTATAGCAACTACATGCTGACACACTGTGAAAACAGGGTTTTCAGAAAAACAAGTTTTAGGAAATCATTTGAATCATCTTTCATTGGACAGTTAGCAAGGTGGATGTATGGAATAATGAAAACTATAACAATGGAACTAATTTTGTATCAAGTATGAAACTTATAATTTAGGCTTGGGACTCTGCCCTGCTGGATTCTTTGTCTGTTTCTGGAGAGATTAAAGTGACATAGATGCATATAAGTTAACAGCTTAGATCTTCAAGCTTTTTTTCTGCCACTTTGCCATGAGGCATTTTGCTGGGGTGAATAATCTCAGTTTGGTGTCATATGACAGACAAGAGATAAACAACTTTCCCATGAAGCTGATCTTTGATTGCCTTTTTGCCATATATCTAAAATGGAAGCAATTTGTGTGGAAAGTGTAGATCTGCTAATTGCCTCTCAATATGTCATCTTTTTTTTAGAGCAAAACAAATATGTTTATTTTTAGTGAGAAAGGTGAATATTGCCCATACCAGTGACAGCAAGTGGGCCATGGGTTTAAAGAGAGTCTTGGTTCTCTTATAAACATCCTAAACTTCAGGCTGTGGTTAGTCTTCTGCTGGGTCTGAGTTCACAAAATTATCCTTAAAAATTAAAGTACATATGGCAGAGGAATTGAGAGATAACTTAAAAGCTCTTGAACCTGGGCTTCAGAACTTCCATTTGACCTCTCTGTCTTGGGATAAGGAAAAGTGCTGGCCATGCAGTAGAGCACCACATTCATGTTAGTTTAGTTGTACACATCTGCACAGCACCACACACAGGTGCTAGCTCAGCTCCCAGACACACTGCTGCAAAAGGACTTCTGTGGCCCCTATCTGATGGGTTCATACAGCTTCTAGTTAGAGCTGGATCATTCAGTGCAACTTTGGAGATTCCTCACTGTGGACTTGGAGTGTCCAGCCCTGTCCATCCAAGTGGAGACTCAAGCTTGCATACTGAGGACTTCCTAGTAGAGGCTGAATCTAACTTCCTTCCATACATGAATGAAGTTTTAACTCACAAATCTTCCAGGGAAAAATAAACAAACAAATCCAACAACAAAAAAAATCCACAGAATCAGTTCTTTGCAAGCTAGCTCAGTAACTGTTCTGATTAATATAGAAGCTCTCCTTGTTCAAGCTAAGGTTTAATTTCCTTTCCATACTTGTCTCTATCTACTCAGAGCACTCCTTTCTATACAGTTGACCCATGATGTCCATGCAGCTTCAATGTTCAGTTGTCTTTGGGGTCCTTACATGCATCTGCAAAGTATCTTGGGGGCATTCACTTCCAACAGAGACTAGTGGAGTCATTTGTCTGCTATTTTACACAGCAAAAATGTTGAAAAACCCCACTTAACATTACTTTGGCTGACCCTTAAATGCAGAGACTGCCTCTGCTTTATAAGGGTTGAAAAGTGAATTGTCTGAAATAAATGACTTGCAGGAAAAGGTCTGGAACAGATCAGACCACTTGTGGCAGTTTTCATCATGAAGGATGTCTGTCAGTTGTCTTACAGATGATATGCTTTTAGAAAGCAAAAAAATATTTGGCCTAAGCCTCAAGTCTGAGGCTTAAGCTCTGAGTCTCAAGCTCTGACTTGAAAAAAATTTCAATAGCAGAAAAAAAACATTTAAGCCAAACCTCTGAATTAATAGCGAGAAATGAAGGCTACAAATATAAAACTTTCTCTCTTACCAGTATTTTACAGAATAGAGTAACAGAAAGAGTTGAGGAAGAGATTGTCTTTTTGTTCTTGTGTTTGTGGATAACTGGCACAGTAGGATTTAATTTATGGTATGTTCTCCTAGGTTGATCCAGGCTCAGCTGCTAGGAAGCCCTATGGGAAAAGCTAGAAAAGTGTGAGTTTCCAAGGCCATTACTGAATGGACATTAAATAGTGAAAATTACAGAAATATAAAAAAAAATTGCTCTTGGATTTCAGGAAATGCCAATCCATGGAAGAGGATAGATCATCAGGCTGACATTTTGGCAGGGCTTATAAATTTCTTTCAGGAATATGACATTAGTAGTACACAGAGACTGCTACAGCAACAGAAGGCAAGTAAACCCCAGATATGAAAACTGGAACATCTGTAGCCCCTGTAGACTGAAGGCAGGTAAGAGATTATCATATGCCTTCTGAGAAAGAGTCTAGGGAGCCATGGCTTGGAAGAAGTTTCTGTTGCATAGATACAAAACTATACTTATGGGGTAATTCTCAATGGTACAATGTCAAACAAAGGACAGCAGTGACCTATCTTGGATCTGGTACTATTTAATATTTTCAGTAATGTCCTGTATGATGAAAGATAATGTCCATGTTAAATCTATGGTTGGCATTAATCTGTGAGGGATAATGTGCAGGGAAGGGCAGGATAGATTGCAATCTTTTATATCTCAGGTGTCACCATATGATGACCCTGTCATCATGTAGTGCTGCTGTCACATGCATGGAGAGTCTGAGGCCAGTTTCATCCACTCACTAGCAGTAGGCAGTATAGCTGGTTGGATGGTGATGTGGTCATGGCTGCTATAGCCCCTTGTATCCTGGAAAGTCATGGAGATTTGCAAGGCAAGAGGCTTAGAGAAAGAATATGCACTTAAGATCCATTTTGTAAAGGTTTGGTCATCTAAAAGAGATCTAGCAATGAGCAGTGTGCAAGTAAATCACAAACTGATGTGTGCATATGAAGGCTGTTAGCTCAAAAATGACCTCTAAGGACTTCCACAGCACTCCAGAACTTCTGATTTTTTTTTTTATTAACTCATTAAATTGTGCTGTAATTCACTTCAAGAACAATGCCTGAGTTGTCTTTCCTTTTTATGTCTCCTGGAAACGTCTAGAAAGCAATGAAATCGATACTTTAATATGTGTGGAAATTTATGAAAACAAGAGGATTTCATTTCCTAATATAATTGCTGAATTGATTTGGGTATGCAGCAAACTGCTCTGATTTTCTTAGTGGCAATAATAAAACAGCATCTGCAGTAATTTAGCAGGTGCTCACAGCTATTCCAAGTGGATGTAAAAGGTTACCACTTTGATTTAAAAGGTTCATTCAAACTCTTCTTTCACTTTGCAGTAGTCTAATGGAAGATGAAAGGTTCAAGGTAATGAGAACAAAGCCCATATTGAATACAGGATATCATTTCTTTCCAGAGACTCTAAGGGTTTTCTCATGTCTTCAGGATATTCTGGTAAGGTGTTTTATAGTTGTAGTTGTTGTTTGTGTGGGTGTTTCCTCTTCCTCCCTCCCCCCCATCTCTAACTTTGCCTATCTTGAAAATGAAGTTTACACTTATGGCTGTAGTATTTTTTAACTGTATTGCATCTAAGTCTTATTTTTATCCACATGAGACAAATATATTAATTTCAGCATGAAACAGTTGCTGTATTCTATTCTTCCATTCCTGTGTTTAACTTTTTCTAATGGTAAGGCTATGCCAGTTTGACAAATATAGGTGAATGAAGCTGTTAAGCTCCACGCTTCTAGCTAGATTAAGACATACTTTTGCTTTGTGCTTTATAACATGAAGCTGAGGGCACAATTTATGATAATACAGTGAGTCATACTGAAGGAGAATGAGAGGGGAAGTAGGTACTGAAATATTTCCACAGACCTGTCTGATCAACACTGAAAATCCTAGTGGTGAGTGCTATGTGAAATGCTTCTGGCAAGTCTCACATTTTGGTTAAAGCTTTCATGACTCTTGTAAATTTTAGCCTATGGTTATCAAAGCAGAGAGGACTCCTCACACAGGTGATATGAAATCTCCTTCCAAAAACCTTCTCCTTTATCACAGCAGAAACTTAAGATGCTTTATTTCCATTTCCATGCCTGTAGGATAGAAAGGATGCTGGCAGGGAAGGGTGTGCTATGAGTTAGAAACTTTAAAAGGAGAAGAGCAATTACTAAGAAATCCTTGGAGGTGTGAGTTTCTTTAGGAAAGGGGAGATTTTTGGTTAAGAACACAGCCAGTCCTTAAGGTTCTCCAAATTGGTTCCTGGCTGGGCTAAAGGCATCTTGTATAACACTGGAAGACACTTTCAGGTCCAGACTCTATTTAGTTTCTGAATTTCTCATTCATTATGAGGTGCTGAATTTCAAAGGAGCTTTTGGAAGAGGCATTTACTAGTCGTGCTTAATTTTCCACGTCGATCAAATTGGGAGCAGCTAATCCTGCCTTCTTCCAAAGGAATTTTATGCTGTTAATGACTTGCATTTCTGTGAAGTGGTTAGATATGACAAGGAGAGTTATTACAAGTAGGCAAAGAAAGAGAACACTGGAGTCACTTCAGTCCATCAATTTCTAAATATGTCCCAGGGATCTTCTTGTTGTGTACATTAAAGCTTTAGAAGTAAACTCTCCCTTTGTTTGCTGAGCACAGTCTACGTGACAGAGATGTGAGTTCATGAAGTCCACTCTTCAAACACACAATCTGCTCTACTGAGTCTCTAATAATTCTCCTTCTACAATCTGCTGGGCATTTCTCATTTTAAGAGTTAACTCGATTCAATCAAGTTAAAAGCTCTCTTGTGTTTACTTCTGTTCCAAAGCAAGTTACTCTTCCTCCATTTTCTATCAGCTAAGACAGAAGGACTGCAGTCCTATATCAGCATTTCACAGGGAATCAAACCACATTCTGCCTTCTGTTCTGCCAGCCTTTCGGGAATAAACAGTGGAGAAAAGGGCATACCAGGTGGTCACCATGGAGAGAACTACAAAAAGGGACCAAAAGAGAATTATGTTTGTGGCCTGAAAAGGGTACAGATAAGATTTCTGGGACAGTAGACACAACAAATGAGTAAAGAGCAAAATGGGACAAGAGTTGGGAATTCAGGATTGGAATAGGATACCTGGGTCCTTCATATGGCCAAAGATCTTGAGGAAAAACTCAGTTTTACATAAAAAATTGAGTTTGAAGGGGAAATATGTTTCTACTGATGGATGACACGACTTAGATCAACAGTAGTAGGAGCTGGGTGTAAGGGCTTCATTCACAACACCCTACAGTCCCTGATACCTTCCCTTTGAGTTACAAGTGAGATGAGAGAATTTGTAGAGTTTCAATTGCTTGAGACATTATTTCTGATGGAAAATTTAGTGAACTGTTCTTTGCTGCAGTACTTGGCTAGGTTAATTTCAGAACATGTGCATCTGAAAACTTTTTCAAAGCTTCACATTTTTGCATGGATCTGCAATTCTCAAAATTCATTTGCAATTCTGTTGGTTCATTTGAGACTTCACAGATTTGTAGCTCCTCACATCACATTGCTGTTGGCCTTTCTGAGATCTGTAAAGGTTTCTTCAATAACGAAGAATAAAAATCCAGGAAGGAAGAGGCTTTTCTCAAATTAGTGAGTTGCTTACTGTGTTCTTTTTCCCCCAGGCCTCTTTGCTTCAAAAAATGTCATTTACCATAATAACACAAGATCAAGCACAGCCATGAAACTGTCCTGCCAGTTTTAGCTTTTAGCCAAGTGAGTATGTTGCAGTCACAGGATGATTTTCTTTGTACTTAGCTGAGTAGTAGATGTGGTCTGTTTCTCAACTTCAGGCCATGCACATGTTTTTGCTGAACTTTTTAAGGTGATGTAGTTTTACAGGCATAGACTAGCACTTTCCTTGCACTTTATTAATTCCTGTGATGCTACTGAGCTGGGGCTTATTTTTTTTTTCCACAAAAATGATAACTTTGCAATGAAAATTTGTTTGAACCTTTTAAATCACCTCCACATTCAGTGGAACTTGGTTCCAGTAATCCTCAAATCATGGATACAGTCCTCATGTGAGTTGTTTTATTTGTTTGAGGTGTTTTTTTGCACCATAAACTGTTTTATTCCAGCAGGTAGCTTTCTGGAGCATTACTTATCTTTCCAGAAACATCAGTTTTGTCTATAACAAAACAGATTTGTTGTAAGGAGGATATATTGCTACACTGAAATATAGTGCATAGAGCAAATGATCTTTCTTCTGATATGTCTCTTTATATAACCAGTGTTGTCATGACAACTGCAGAGCAGAGTTGCCTCTTCAGTAGCAGACGCATGACTAAGGGCCTTTGTCTTATTGATGAACACGTCCACAAATCTCAGTTCCCTCAGCAACAGAAAACACAAATACCATCCCACTCAATTTATTCCTTCTCACAGAACTTTCTATGTAAATGGCACATTACTTACAAAAAGGGCAAACTTTTGATTCTGCCAGCACTTTGCACTTCCCAGCCAGAGCAACTTTGCTTATCACACATAGGTGCAGAAACAGTGATGGAGGGGGAGCAGAGGAGCTACCTGCCCACAGCCTTCTCCCTTGTATGATACAGCAGATAGCCCAATGCATGACACTAATGGTTGAGGGAACCTACCATTCCTTTAGATTCTCAATGAGTCTGCTCCACTTTTCAGATGATACCTTGCAGTGAGAATGTGAATAAAATAGGTGTACTAAGTTAGAAATAAAATCTTAAAGATTTATATTCTTTCACCATCTCAAGGAATGATCTTATGCCTAATGCCCACGTATCTTGTGTCTCAGTTGTCATTTTAAGGCTGGGGGCAATATACCTTCCTCACTTTCATAGCTACTATGATCAATATTTTATTGATGTCTGCGAGATGTTGCTACTGTGGAAAGAAGCAGAGGGTGGAATCAGCATCAGCCAGGGACAGGGAGGGAACAAGCTTATGCTGCATTTAACCAAGCTACTGTGATACCCTGCTTTAGTGGACAGAGGTTAAAATCATAGTGTTTTGACATAGGGCTGGGAGATATGGTATGTTTATAATCCTGTAAGTTAGTTACACTTTCAGGTTTCTGGTCAACTCCCATTAGTAGCTGTGCCTCTGGCTAAACTCAACAAGGTCTTGCAAATTCCCTTGGACTTCCCACACTTCGGTATGACAAGTAGTGTATACATTGGATACAACTCAAAAGGTTAGGCAACATCTGGGTCAGAGAGAAAACAGGGAATAGCTGAATATAACTACATACCTGCAAGAAAATAATGTAAAAAAACCCCAACCTTGAAACAATCACAGCAGCATGAAAGCTTAGACAATGCAAGAGGTTTTCCCTGTTTTTTAATAATTGTCCAGTGTTATAGTGCAATATTCATCTCTGTCCTACTGCCAAGAAACTGAGCTTGAAATAGGGGAACAGTTTTCCATAATATTCACTGTGTGGGGAACAGAACTTAGATAGCCGAAGTGTATTAATACCATCTCTGATTACAAGGTTTCTTCCATCAAAAGGAGCTCTGTTAGGCTTTGGTGTATGTCCTTTTGATTTTAGCAAGCATAAGTTTCTGTATCTGAGATGGTCATATTAGCCTCNGTTGTAGTAGGCTATAATGCTCTGGGTTCCTGTGTAATATGAGCAAAAAGACATGCTTAGTACATCTTACTGTTTCATGTGGTCTTGCTGTTGATTTGTAAGTAGGTGGTTTGCTATGGCTATATGGACTGTTAACTTGGGAATAGCTGCATTGGATTTCACATGAGTCTTGAACAATTCACCTTTTGATTTTAGCAAGCATAGGTTTCTGTATCTGAGATGGTCATATTAGCCTCTTTTAACAATCAGTAGAGAGAAATAGTCACCTCTTGCTTTCCACAGACCGGAAAAAGAAGCCAAGGGTAACTAGCTGTGAGTATTGGCATCACATATGTGAGACTAACTCCATCCATAGCATCACACTACAGCAAAGAAAAGGATCTTGGAAATAGCTGTGATGGTAGAAGGAGCAAAGCACTTGTCAGCCAAATTCTGTATATGGTCACATTAGCCACTTTAGCAGAGATTTCTTTTTTTTTTCTTAAGTATGTATTTTATTCTGTATCATTTGGAATGGGTTCTACATTTTCCTAATGCTTCCTTTGCACTTTTCTGGCTGGAAAGCATTAGCTTAAGTAATTACACAAAGTAAATAGCTGGGGTAGGTGTTCCAGGAACTGGAACCTTTCTGGGCTTGTCTAACTACAATCTCCATGTCTTGTCCCACAAGGATCAGCTCTTTTGAAAACTCATAAAGATGACACCTGAAGCACCTAAATCAGGAGCAGAAGTCTTTCTCCTCTGAGTTGTGGTTTCCTTCAGTTTATGCAGATTTAATGAATCCTGATTTTTTTGTGTGAACTCTGCAGGGGAAAGTGCCAATGACAGCTTTGAGGGTCCCACTGCACCTAAGAACATTACATCTGGCAGGATGGAGTAGCTTTGAGATCATTTATGTTGTCATCTTGATCTATTTACCTGTCATAAACACAGAAAGGAAATTTTTCTAAGTTTAGATCTTTATAAAGAATCTCCAGCATCCGTCTTAGAGATGCATGCAGATTAAGATGCATATTTGGGATATGTGGTTTGATCACAAAGAAAAACAGCATCATCTGTCCACTTCAGAAAAGTAGTGGCAAACTTTTCAGGGTTTGAAAAGCTCCAGATTATGGATATGCATGTCAGGTGTGTAGTCTTCTACAAAAACAGGACTAGCTCACTTCTTCCCACTTTTCTGACTGGCCTGGCAAGGTCTCTAAAGGGAGATAAAACACAGAATGCAGTCTGAGGAGTCGATGCCTAGCTTTTTACACAAGTAATGTTTTCTTTAGTAGTCCTTTATTTTGTGCTTCACTTAGTTATGTCTGTTTGCTGATCAACCATGACTACCCATGATACTTTATTAATATGCTGGCAGGGAATACATACGTCAGACATTTACCCAATCCAGATAGATCTGGGTGGCTACAGCTGAACAACACAGGAGTGTATGGCTACCCCACAGTGTTGAAATGTAATTAAAATTGTTCCTGTCCTGCTCTCTGTTTTCAGTTGCTGGGCAAGAGGGCATTGTTTGGGAGGACAGGGGATCATGCTGTGCCAAGATGCTGCAAATACTCTGTCTGCCTCCACACCGTTTCTGATGCCAGAAGGCAGCTTCAGCAAGACATGTACCAGCAGGGCACCAAAAGGCTCACACTGCTACTTTCCATTGGTATTATGCTGTAACAAGGGCCAGTGTGGACTCTTTGATCTATCCTGTCACCATGGGAAGATTAAAAAAGAAAACGGTTGGTCACTCTGGGCCTCACTTCAGTTTGTTTTTCCCTCTTCAAACGATAAAATGACTACACCCTTCTGCTTGTGGCTTGCAAGCTGCACAGCCAGGCTGAGCCCTCCTTGGCACCCAGTAGGGAACACTACGTCCCAGGAAGGTTTTTTCATTTGCAACTCCAGTTTGCAGAAAAATATTGCTGAGGGTGGGCAGGAACCCATTTTCTACCCTGGCCCTGCATGCCCAGTCCCCATGGAAATGGCAGTTGCTCCAAGGCTCGCTGGCCTCTATCTCTCCCTTCCCCCTCCTTGTAGCCCTCCCCTCCCACCCTCCTGGGTTAACTTGACTGAGAACCTAGCAATTTTAAGATTTGCTATTTCATTTGTTCTGCTTATAAGCCAAACTGGCAATGACTACACAGACTCTAGGGCCCAAATCATCTTAGGGAAACTAAATAGGTCATATTAGGATAATTATTCCAATTAGAAAACCAATTGAAACACAAACTACTGCTCTTAGAAGGAATCTATCTGAAGAAAACAGTACCGTACACAGTCAAGAAGAGGCTCAAGGGAGAAGCTGTAATTGATTTCTTGTTTAACCTGGCCTAATTACAGTAATTAGATGGGGCTGGATACTGGTGAATGCTGTGAAAGGTAGCAGGGAGATGGCTCCCAGTGGTTGCACAGGCTGAGACAGGACTGCTGGCACACCTGATGACAGAAGAAATTTTAACTGGATGTCCACTGAAACAGCACTTTATAAAGCAGTGCTGCTTTATAAGGCTCACTTATAAATCTATATGCCATATCTACATGGCTGTATCATTTATTGCCATATTTATATGGTCAGATCATGTCAGGAACTAGAATTTATCTGTTTTTTCCCCCTGTAGTTTTGGAAATATTTCTGTTTATGTACAGTATTTTCTTTGAACTAGTAAGAAGATACAAGTTATCTTGCTGTCAGTGTAAATTTATGCAGGGACACTGCTCTGTACAAAGTACAGAAATGGCCTTATCTGGTGCTAGGGTTCCTCTTCCTTTTAATTTCTTAGATATGGAGGGCTCTGGCTACCTCAATTTGTATGTCTACCTGGCTCCACATTACTGGTTAATTGTGCAGCCTCGTGGACAATAGAGCTCTCTGTGTGCAAGGCAGAGAGAAAGCAAAGTTTCTGCCAAAGAAAGTTATAACTATTTCCCCTATTACCTGTAGCACCTGGATGACAGCACCTGGATGGCAAATACCTAAAGCTATAGGCATGTGATTTCACATGTAATCTGGATTGCAGGTATTGCTGTGCAGTGTCCTCACACAGAAAAATAAGTTTCAGTGTGCCAACACTGTCAAAATGCAATTGGCAGAACAAATTAGGTATGCAGCTCTGAAAGTGTAGCCAGCAAGGTAAAATCTGCTCTTACACACTATATTATTTACTTGGCCTCCCAACCACCTTCTCCTCCTTGATTTTGAGAAGAACCCCATTGGCATGGAAAACCAGTGATGGCATGAGGTTAAAAAGAATAAACCTGAGGTAAGACTGGAATTTGGCATTGGATTTTATGGAAATCAGTAGGCCCATATAAAAGAGGGGTTCAAGAAGCACCCACTTTGGCAATCTTTCCTCTGTGTGAATTGGCTGGGTTTTTCTTGTAAGTTTATGAACAAGAAGGCTAAAAAGCTCTGGCAGCTCCTGATAAATGACACTGCTGTTTCTCATTGGATGAGCCTTAGGAGGTCACTTACATGTTGAGAGCTTAGTTTAGGAGTGTTTTCTGCCTTAATGGAAAACAACTGCACAGGCAAACCTGCCAAAGTTGAGTATGATAGCAGGAAAACTGCACTATATAGGGTAATTATTCATTTCTAGAGGAAGCCAACAAATAGGAAACCCCTTCCTTAAATGTCCCCAGTGCCCCAAAGTAAATGATGTAAACTCAAAAGCAGATGACTGGGGTTTCCAGTCCCACCTCTTCTAGCATAAGCCCAGAAGGGAGAAGACAAAACAGTTTCTCAAATGTTAGGTTATGAGTAGGTAAGAATATTTATTGACACTGCAGAAATGTACATAGGTTGTAAATCCTCCCATTGAGCCACAGGCTAAGGCAGCTACACAGTGTGAGCTCAGGGGAGGCTGAGTCAAGCCTTCCAGGGCACCCTGTAGCAAGTATGGAACTCACTTTGTTCTCAGCATCACACTTCAGATAGGTTCTGTAAGCAACAAAAAGCTGATTTTAAAAGACTTTCCCTATTTCATTCTTTAAGCATGGAGTAACTGTGTGACTAGAGAAATATTCAGTATGAAACTTTTGCTGTCTGCCAAGAAAAATGTCAGTGGGAGACAATTTTCTTCACTGTGAGGACTGTTAGTGCTGTCCACCCAAACTTGCTACACCAGCAGGAACACAATAAAAACATTCAGAATTTCTTCTAGTGTTGTAAGAATCACAGTGATCCTACGACAAAAGTCAATTACACATAATGCTTGCCACTGTGAAGTGTAAGATAGCACAATGGAAAATCACTGCTAGTGCCAGAGGCCAACACCAACCCTGACTGGAAACAACTGACTTGTAATTTCAAGTGCTAAAGCTAAAATATTATTCTGCAGTAAGTCCTCAGCATACATCGTGAAGTATAGTCAAGTGCAGACAATTATCACCTTAGTATAGGCTGTTTAGAACACAGAAACATAATATAGAAACATTGTAATACTTGCTGTAGTGTACAGATCCATGATAAAGTTTTGCAAACTTCATCCGTAACACCCAGAGTTGAAATAAGAAAACTCAGATAAATCAATACTTGCAATCTCCTCTTCCATTTGCCTGATACCTGTTACAAATTGTTTGTAGCTTCCCTTGTCTGGTTATAGTATCTTGTAATCTGCGTAATCTATATTAGCCTATGGGCTTCTTAGTGCAAAAGAATAACCTTCAGAAAGATACTGAGTCTGGAAGCATGCTTGGTTTTGTATATTGTCTTGTAGCTGCTCTTTCAAATTCGTAAGATGTTATCTGAAAGAGAACTCGGCTTGTTTCCTGTTACACAAATGTCTGCAGAGTTATTGCCATAGAATTTGGTCCTCTTTAATAATGCTGGGACATGAACATTGCCAATAATTTCAATCTTCAGTTGTTGAAACCTTCCCAGCACGTGTTGAGTCAATACCAAATGTTGATGTTAGCCAGACTTGACAGAGGCTTGAGAAAGCCTATCTGCCAATTCTAGACCCTCAGTGAGGTGACTCCAGGCTTGATGGAGAAATTCATATCTATCTGCTGCTCCTGCCCTGAGTCAGGTGTTGCTCTGTACAGTCCAATGATTTTTGTTATTGACTCTGATTCTGTCTTAGTTTGCAATGGAGAAGTGTTTTGGAGAAAGTTCACTCTTTCTGTTGAAATATTCTATAATGGCTACAGCTCTGCCTTTGGCAGGACATCTGTGGAGGGGGACTTTGGGATAGTGAAGCAGAACCTTAGTGACTTAGTGAAAGATGTGTTCTGAACATTGTTCTTGTGGCTCCTGAAGCATAGCAAAGCCGTGCAATTTAGTATCGAAGCTCCTTTGCAGCTTTTGTGCTGGTAAACACTGGAAAACAACCTAATTTCCCTAAAGGTACCTTTGGGATTCTGGCCAAAATGTATATTAAGTAGTGAAATCCTTGGAAGCTTGAAGAGTAGCTAAAATCAACAGCTGGATCTTCAGCTGGTGCAAATAAGAATGGAATAATGGAATTTGATGGGCTGGCTTTGTAGTCTGATGCAATTCTCTTTTCATAGCTGCCATTTGTTCTTAAATGATCTGCTTAAAGAAGCTAAACAGCAGACAATAAGGGTCAGAAACTCTATTAGCCATCAATTAATTCTTAATTCTTACATGCAAGTTGTGGTTACTCATGTGTGCAGTCATGTGTCCAGCTTTTAATTACAAAAGCAAACTGTGACCTGTGTTTTTAACCATTTTCCTGTGCAACATAGCAAAGGTCTGGTTTTGACAGCAAACTGATAGTTATCTATAAACAAGGACAATGCATTCTAAATTTCATTGGAAATTACGTTACAGATTAAGGATCTTTTAAAAGCATAAACTCCAGACTTCATCGTTGTTCTGTTTATTTCTGTACCTGCACTCACTGGTTTTGATTCTCTCCCTTTTCTTCAGTGTAGAAATAGGTTTGAGTTTCCTGTATAAGAAAACATCATTGCCAGTAGCTCAATATTCAAGGGCTACAAAATAAGGGGCTAGTTCATTCATGCAGCAGGGATAAATTCTAGTTCTAAGCTTTCAGAGGAATAAGGAAGAATGGAAATATTATTCCCTGTTATCTTCTGCTTGATGGGGTAGCTGGACACCAAAGAATTGTTCCGTTCTGGAATTCTATTCCTCCAGTTTTGCTCCCTGGCTGCCTTGCAAACCCTGCTATATTTTAATGTAAATAAGAACAAGTTGAGAAACTTTGACTCTGCAACCCAGTGCTGTTGAATATGTCAGTGCTAGAGCACTAATTTTAGAAGTGAGGGAGATCTTTGAAATGAAAATTACTGGCTCCTGGTTCTGTATGTGTCATTTTTCAAAAGTGAAGTTGATGTCAACAAGATATGTGGCTCTCAGTGGAGATGACCTATCTTCTCAATAATCTTCCTGGATTCAATTTTTCCTGTTAATTTAGGACAATTTAGGTAATTGGATCTTTAAATGTGCTTAAATGTGGCAATTTTTCTGCTTCAGAGGCACTTTTGCAGTTCATTTTAGCCAGGATTCATGGTATTATTCTATATTTCAGGTAAAAAGTTAAAACCTCACTTTTTTTTAAAACAAACTCCATCAAACCCAAGCCCTCAGCACTCTGCAGAGCATGCAGAACTTCACATCAATTTATTAAAGAGGCAGTAAATATTCAGAGCTGTGTCAGGATGTGGCTGGTGTCATTATCTCCATCTGAAAGTGATGGAGAGACTGTGCCAGGATATCGTTCAAGCTTCAAATATGTCACCTAATTTTGAGGAAAGAGGTAGCACCTCATTTAATTGCCTTGGTGAGCACTAACTGGCATGACAGCCAGACCCCAGACAGAGATGGTATAATTTGATTCTCTTCTACATGTGGTTCACGTCAACATTTCTACAACTGATCTTAAAGCAAGAGTAAGGGAGCAGAGAATATAAGCAGCCTCCTGCCACACAGAAGGGAAACTGAACTGCTATGGAAAACAGAGGAGCATAGTGAAAGGAGAATTTACTGGATAGTTTTCTACAGTCTGCTTGACATTTTACAGATGTTTGGGGAAAATAAGTTTAAAAATCATTGAAGTGTTACCTCATCTTCTGCATTTATCTGTTGACAGCCTAGCTAGGAATTGGTTTGCACACAATAAAATGACCTTTACACTGGGTTTTTGTTCTTGTTTTGTGGAGAAGCATTGTTGTGTCAGGCACTGTCCAAGTCTGAGTCCTAGCCCCAGTTATCTTACAAGACAAATAAACTTTGCTTGACATTTACTAAAAAATAAAATTAAAATAATAATAAAAATATATTGTTAGAGCTTTAAGGAGAAAATAGTGAGCTTTGTTACTTCATTTAATGTTTGACTGTGCTTTGGCTTCATCTGGAGTTTGAAGAAAGCACTATTTCTGCCTTTTCTCCACTGATAAAATTGAGAAGCACCAACAATCTGGAAAGAAACTTCATTTTTATATTTTCTGGAGCAGAGCTGCAGAAATGCTTGGGTAACCTTCAGAGAAACAGGGACTCTCCTGCATGCTGTAAAGCACATTTCTGAAGTCTGAGGTTTGTCACCAGCTTTTGGCAGGCTGAATTATTTGTGGACTAGTTATTACATTATTCGCCTTTCTGCACCACAGCTGCCATCATCCCTTTACAATGATGTAAAGTGAAAATGTGCTGTCATTTTTGTCAAAATGTAAATAGATTTATAAGAAAATAATGCCAGCTGTCAAGGAAGACTTAAATTCTTGTGTTCATGCTCATCATGAGTGATCAGATTTGGTTTTCTGCCTTTCTTGTTTATGCATAATTCTGAAAGAGACCTGGCCAATAATATGAAATATTTGCCATCTTAAATGTCAAATTCAAAAGTTGTAGGACACCTAAATATACCTTCTATGTAGTATTATACACACTGATTTTTAGTAACATTTATTAAGAACAGAACAAAATACCTTGCAGAAAATTCTATAAAGAAATGTGTAATCCAATATAACAAATGAAGCTGCTGCTAAGTGAGGAGGTTTGCTGTCTTTTGCAGATTAGTAACAAACAAAATGCATCTTTAGAGTACACTCATGATTGCTTCCTTCAACCTGATATTTGATCATATGTGGTTACTCTGTGTGGACTTTAGGACAGTTTTCCATGAATGTAGTATATCCATTGGAAAATAAATCTTCAAAGAAGATGGTGAAAGCCTCTTTATCAAATTAAAATCTATACAATTTGTTTTGATTTTATCTGCAAATTCACTCTCTTCTTTTAAGTAAACATATATGACCCAATTCAGCCTCTCAAACTTCATTAGGGAACAGTAAGATACCAATATGTATATAAGAACCAGTTAATCTAATTAGTAACTGCTGAAAAATCAATTTTGCTTAGTAAAATTGCAGATCAAATTGATTATGAGGTTGCAGATGCAATGGGTATGTGTTGTGATGGTTATAGCAGTTAGAGACAAAGTGTGTTGCTCCTGTGCCTAAAGTGGCATGAACGTAACAAAGCTCTCTAAGACGTGACAGCTATTAGTTACCATGAATCTTCCATGTTTAGGATATCTGCGAATGGCACTGCTATGTGTTGAAGATATTTACATGAACATGAAACCTCCTTGTATTTTCTGGTATGGCTAAATATGTTAAGTGATAGAAGTTGGTGCCGAGTCAGTGAGCTCACCAATACCCAAAGGGGCAAGTTCTCTTTGCAGTGACTTGCAGTTGTGGAAAATGAACCTCTCCCTGACTGAAAACCCAGGCATGCCTAAAATAGAAGAACTCAGACCTCTGACCCCTCCTCAAAGAACATCTGCACCACTGAAATCTAGAAATGAAATATCTATTTTTGTTAATTTTTATTGTTGACCTCATAGCAAGGAATTCAGAAGTAAAAGAAGCAGAGAAGACAACACCCTTCCATTCTTAAATGGAAGGCAAGTATCACTGCAAAATTAATGTGTTCATCTCCCATCCTGGCACCAGTGGCTGAAGCACCTGGGAGATGTGCTGGCAGGAATTTGTGACCTGAGCTGTGTAATGCTTCAAAGTAAACGTCATGGGGCTATTTAACTTGTTTAGCTTTTAGGCTGCAAACATCCAGGTTCTGTTACAGTGCAGACAGCTGCAGAGAGTGAGAGAAAGACTAGCCTTGGCAGGTCAGCCATCGGCATGGTGGCTTCATCAGCTTTTGCTGCCAGGGAGCATATTGCAGCAGGTATATTGGCAATAACTTGTACAAGTCAACAACAGCTGCCATGAGTTCAAATGAGAATGGAAAAAAACAAAACAGGAAGCTGGCAACACAGAAAACAGACCATCTTACAGGGGGAACATGATATTAGGATATGAAATTGGCAACAAATATGTGAATAGTCTATCTATGCTAATGATCAAGCAATGTCATCATTGTTGTGCAAACCAAAAGCCAAGCAAAAGATAAAAGATAATTCTTTATCTATCACACTCAGCTTTTCAGCACATCAGTGTGAGGGAAGTGATGAATTTGTCTTGCAGCACCTGGTACCCTGCAGTCACTGGCTCTGAATAGAGCAAAGTCTAAGACAACCTACCTCGTTTCACTAAACAATTAACTCGTCTTTACAGCAATGGAAGATAAAAAAACGTCTTGCATAAGCTAGTTACCAGACTAGTTAAAGTGTTTTGGCTCATAAAAAAGTGTTTTAGAGCTGTACACTTAAAGATCAACAACACAGGAGGTTCAGCAAGATTCGGTAGGTGGAAAAATGAATAAATCTGTATTTATTAGGTATAAACATGTCTTCACTTAATTACTGAAAGCCTACTGTCTTTGCCTAACAAAATGTTCTTTCATAGTGGCAAGAATGTCACTAGCATGTTCCTTTGTTAATACCAGTTTAAATTTGCCTCTTACTCCTGGTGTGATTAAAACAGAATAGGCAACATAGGGTAATACAAAACAAAAAGCTGATGCATTTTTTATTAAGTTATTAATCATTTTTGCTACATATCGTAAATCTCTGTGTAACTGCAGATGAAGGTTCTGATCCAAACTTGATTTTTTGGTAAAAACCCTCAGTCGAAACTTGTCCAATACAGTGCTATAACAATAATTATAATAATACTTATCCCCTTTGGGGCCTGGTTTAAATATCCACTTCAGCATTTTCTGGGATTCACTGTTTGACAAAGTGATCTAACAGCTGGATTATGCAGTGGCTTTAGAACCTGACAGTGGAGAATGGCAGCAGTAAAATACAGATACATTCCCTGGTTAAACAGGCAGATTTTAAAATTACTTCAGAATAACTCATCTCACCCCAGAGGAGAACTTCTGTATATTAAAATTTAATTCTGCCCCATCAAAAGCAAAGTGATCCAGCTCATTTGAGTGGGAGAGGCCTGTCTGCATAACCTTTAACTGTGAAATAAGTTTCTGAGCTGAGCTAAATGTTGTTGATGTTGCTTAATGTAAGAGCTGCCTTTCACTCAAGATAAACATAAAGAGGACATTCAACCACTTTGTGCAGCCAGGTAGCAGAAATGGTAGGCAAGCTGTCACAAGCACTGGCTTGCATGCTGCAAAGGCTGGGGACAAGATGAATCATTTGGTAGTGAAGAAGGGCAAGACAAATGCAGGCATGTAAGAACTGATTGCTGAAATAGTGATTGCCTACTATTTGTGACAGAAAGAGGGAAGGGTGCCTGCCACTGAGGAAAATGCTAGCAAAAGGCACAAGATGCATTAACAGAAGTGTTAGCAGTGGAGTCTGAGAAAGAGCCAAGGGATAATTTCTTTGGGAGGCTGGGAGCAGAGAACTTGTCATCTGATTGCTGCTGTGGCTTGAGAAAGCAAGTCCCAGGACTTTATTTTTTTTCAGCTAAACATCTTTGATCGCATTAGCAATGCCTAAATCCTCTGTCAGCCCTTCTTCCTCATGGGAAGAACTCCCCGCTGAGCTTCAGCCTATTAAGTAAGGTCAGAAAGGACACAGAAGAGTTTACAACCCTTTTTTAATTATTTTTTTTTAAATTATATTGTTGCAGGAAACAAAGTAACAGCTCTGATAACCAATGTTTTTAAGATAACTCACTTTAATTTATCTACATATCCTTTACCCTATTATCTTTCTATGCAGTGTATTAGTGAGTTTTCCTGGAGGATTTGGTTTAGTGTGTTTGCATACAAAACAAAGAGCTTGTTTCATCTCTGTCTGGAACAGCCACAGTACAGTCTGTTTTGTTTTGTTGCAGAGTGAAACCTCATGGGTTCATGTCTGACAGAAAAAACAATCATTCTCTTAGAGCTACCTACTGCTTTTGCCTCTCTGGAGGCTTCTGGCTTCCTCCACTGCCATTTTCAGCTGCTCCTATCTGACGTGCCATGCACTAGCAGGCATCTCATTTGGCAATGTACTGACCTGAGATTTGGTTAATCCATATCTCTATTTTTAAATTGCATGTAAGTTGTGACTGGAAAGGTATCCATTTAATGGCAAAAATGGATGTATTTCTGAAGTAACCTAGACATCTTTGCAAAGGAAGAGTACTCTATTAGGAAAAGAGAACTATAAATGCAACAAGATAATGAGATATGCTAATTCCACAATGTAACAGATTGTGTGAGCAAGGAACACAAGCCAAAATAAAACGAGTCCAAAAGAAAAGAAATATATATCAAAGTATGGCTGAAATAGTCTTAAGGTCTCCTTTGGCAAAAGAAATGAAGATATTTTCCAGTCTGTACTGAGAGGAATGTCAAGAAGGTGAGTGATCTGAGAGTGAATGAAAGAACGTGGAAGAACAATGCAAGATTAATCCATTAATTCTCATCCTGTTTCCCTGGTTATATTCATCTCCTGCAGTGGAAGCCATAAATTCAGGATTGTGATTGACTAAAAAGGGCACTGCTTTTAAATCTACAGTGCTTATCAAGAGTATTGAATACATAAGATTTTTTCACATGTAAAGAACAAGTTGCTAGATGCTGAGTTACAGCAAAGATGTCTTCTTCCTTCCTTAAGCAATTTAAGGATTGATGCATTAGGTCTTTTATTATATAGATCACTGAAATGAACAATCATTAAAAATGTAAATCTCATGCTTTTGAAATATGACCTCTGCTTTCTTTGATTACCCACTGAAGTACATACTGTGTCTTGAAGCACTAATAAGGTCTATCTTTCACTGTCAAGTTAATAGCAGTAGTGGTGAGCTACATTAATGTTAAATCCCAGGCTTGGTACATCTCAGTATTTCTAGGAGAAACATAATCAACACAAAGTCTAGCTTTCCCTGAAAGTCCAGCTGGAGAGGTTTCAGCTCCTCCCTGTCTCAGGTTGCATGCTCAGAAGACATGCCAGTGCTCCAGCTACCTGCAGTTCCTCACAAGTGCAGCTATGGATAGTAAGTTTAAGGGTTTGTTTTTTTTATGATACCAACCTTTTCTAGCTAAAAAGATCTCTCCTCTGCAGAAGTGCCATGTCTTTCAGTGTGACAGTTTGCAGTTTGATTTATTTCTGAGGCTAAATAAGAACATCAAAACCTGGTTTTCTCCATGCATTTTCTCCATCAAGTCTCTTACAGCACAAATGCCTTCCTATCACAAGCTTTCTGTGTGTCCACAATCAAATAAAGACATGAGGCTGAGGTTTGTTTCACAGCTGCTGGTGTTTGCATTGTGGACACCTATCACTAATGTGGTCACATCCTCCAGACCCTGGCTCCTCATATCGTGAAGCAGATGTCATGTCTGTCAGATAGATCACCCTTAAATGTCTCTACTCCTCTCTGCTCACCACAGAGGAGGCTGACAATGATTAGCACAGAAGCAAGCAACTTGTCTGTACCTATTTCAAGTTTTTTTAACGTGATTTCCAGCATCTCATTCACACAAAGAGCATTGCTAAACAAGAAAGATGATAGTGGACCTACACCTTAGGAGGAATAAGGCAGAATGGTGCTAATCTCATTTTACCATACTGTTTACAGTGTAGCCTAGCGTGAGAGTATGAATTTCTATTCACATGATAGAAATAACTGAGCCCTACAGATACACTGTGTGGATAGAGAGTTTAATGATCAATGATGTTTGCATCAGGAGACACCAAGATCCTGGCTGTCTGTGCCCATGTCAGCATTGGAGATAGAAGCTTGAGAGGGCACAGTAATAAGATTCTTATTGGTAAAAAATCATGGATATGAAGTTAAGTTAATAGTGCCTGCAGAAGTTGTCTGAATGCCTGTGTCTGGGAACTGAAGGGAAGCAGAGGGAGGTGTATCAGAAGATAGTTATATGTACCTTCGATTATCTCCTTTAAATAAATCTGAAGAAAAGTACCAGCCCTTGCTCTTTGATATCTTTCATGTGTCTGATCTGTGAACATTGAATAGTTCTATTCCTAATTACCAGAGGAGAGGAAAAGAATTAGAAGAAGTTGTCTTTTATCTCAATTAAAGGTGTCATGTGTGGCAGTCTAACATGCTAATGCACATTGAGTGGATACTGCTTTCAACATTCTATAGCAGCTTGTGAAAGGGCATGTACATGACTGGAATTCATATTATGCCATTCTTCAAAGCTTTTCTGAGACCATGGAATTATTTTTTGCCACCTCTAATCAATACTTCAAATTCTGACAATAAAATCAGTCCCTGAACTGAATAGCATACTGAATGAGAGAATCTGCAGTGTGCTAACACAGAGAAAAACAGCAACAGAATTCTGCCTTTTTAAGTACTTAAGTGTTCCTTTTTCTTGCATTATTGCTATAAATTACCTCAAAAAACCCAGACTGCTATTATTATAAAATCCAATGCCTCCTCTCAGGATATATTCTGGTTACTCTCATAAAAGCATCTATGTGCTTCTTCATTCTGGAGCTCTAAGGACTTCATCTGATATAAAAGCAATCAAGGGAATACAGTCAGCATGGCCAAATATAAATACTGTGCTTAGTAGCAGAGTCTGCAGCACTGTTTGTTATCTTGGGTGCCAAGAGGAATGTGTAACCATGAAAACAAATACGGATGCAAACTCTCCTTGCTTTGCCACACTGCTCTTCAGAAACCTATCCAAAAATTTGGTGCTCCCACTATGGTGTTGTTTCTCCTCCTACCTTCCTCGGGGAGCAGTGGTGTCCCAGATTCTGATGAAAGATCTGGTGTTTATGTAAATCCAGCTGGTTGTGGCACTGTACTTTTCTTTACAATAGAAATGCACATGGGTATTATCTCTACTGATGACTTTGCTTAGGAGTAACAGCACTTATTTATGGGAGTTGCCACTCTGGGAAGCTCCTGGTTGGCTGTGCTGGGACACGATTCTTATATGCCTCCCATGGAAAGTCATTTCCCTGGTAAGACCTTTTGGGGTGATGAGTCTGGGAGAGATAATGTGGATATCAGCATCTCTGGATGAGGAGAAGAGACTAAACCACCACAGAGACTGTGAATTTCAAGGCAAAAGGAAGAACACAGTGCTGAGAAGCAACTACTTAGAGTTGAGGATAAAAAAATTGATCACCACTAGTTCTTTGTCTCTTATCAGCAGGACCAAAGAACAAAAGTGGCTGAGTTTAAGCACTTGATTGTTAACAGCATGTGAACAGCAATCGTCTCCTCCAGTCTCTTCCAGGGTTACGTGAGCCTCTAGCAAAGGACAAGTGGGAGACATGTAGACAAAGGTGAGCAGCAAGCTAGAAGAATACTAAACAGCAATTTGTCCTGTGAAAAGGACATGTATTTTTCACTTCTGATAGGCTTTGAAGATCTGGAGTTGTCTAGTTGCTGGTTTTCATATTTTCTTTCCCTTGGGGTAGTAAGCACTGGTTTTTCCCAGTGAGGTCCTATCTCACAGGGAGGGTCATGAGACAGTATTATCAGGCTATTCCAGGAGCTAAACAGGAGCCTGGAATATTGTAAAGAGCTCTTGAGGAAGTAGCCAGGGAATGTCTGAATTTAGCTTTCTTTCCCCTTCCCACTGGGCTGCAATGCCATCTGGCATGCCTACACTCACCACCTGCGCTTCAATGTATGAAAACTCATGCTACAACCTCAAGGATTTTTTTCTGAGACTCCAAATACCATTCAGTTCCCCACCTCCCTTTTTTGCTGAGCAACCCTGGAAAGTAAGACTTACAGTATTCTCTAGGTGCCAGAAATGAAGACACATCTGTGTGTGTGTGCTAGTGCTTTGAGACCTGCAGGTTTTGTCTTGGTTAAAGTCAACAAAGCAAAATTGAAGACCTGTCTTTATGTTATATCATTCTTAGTGCTAGAAGACTTCCTTCTTGAGTCATATCCTTGTATGCCTCCATTGTGCAAATACTATACATCAGTAGGCAAGTACTGATCACTGGCATCCAAGGTACCACCTTTCACCTTGCTAAAAAGTAAATTCGATACACAAATTTTATGCCCATGTTGCCCTTTTTGCTTCTTCTCTTCAAGAGGTGATGCTAGTATTAAAATTAAAAATGAAAAAAATATCATGCAGGCTCTGTAGTCCTTCTGCCAAAGTGCCAGTCCTGGGGATCCAAATGAGAAATTGGCCTGGCAGGCATTTCAGTATGGATTTTACAAGATGTCTATAGCTGTTGTAATGAGGCTGATATTTGAAATAACCATTTGGAAAAAAGGAAACAGTGGATGCTATCATCATCTTTATATAGCTCTTGCTCACCATAACATTTCTGGAATTAAAACAGTCTTGTCAGAAAGCTGTTATGAGGTCTTTGATGCTCTTGACTCTTTAACAGTGCTCTTCCATTAAAGGCGGGGAATAAGGATGAACTTGTCATGAATTCTTCAGACACTATATCATGAAAGCTACTAAAATGTTCTGGTTCCTGGGAGGTCACTAGACTCCTAATTACTGTGTGTGTTAATTTTTGTTTAATTCTAATAGTTTGTATTATTTTAGTCCTAATATAATCTTACTTTTATTGGTTTAAAAGATGAGAGAGTATATCAAACTACATTTCCTTCCTGCTTTGCCTGTGTTTATGTCTTAAAGACATATTTACCAAAGTGGAGTCCCTGCTCAGCATCAAGTGATTTACTGTCTCCTCTATGACTTTGAAATGACAAATTTAAGAGTTGAAAGCTGTTTAATAACCAGCCTACTATTTTTGTGTGAGGCCATCCTGCAGGATTGCAGAGAGCTTCTAGAAACAGTCACCGGACGATAGGAAGACACTATCCTAAATTTTCACTTGACTGATGAGTACATGCATAGTAGCTGCCTATACTCATGTTCTCTATTTTTCCAGCCCTGATTTAGGACACACAGTTAAAATGTCTCTTTGACATAGATTTGGTTGATCAGCTGGCAGATACAGTGGGATTCAGCTCCAAGTTTGGACAATGAAGTGGAGGTACCTTATCACAGCTTACAGATGTGCTTGGTGCCTCTGGGGAGATGCTGGGGGTGAGGTAGGTGCCCTCAGCTGCATTGCTTCAGGGTCAACAAGATCCTCCTGCTCCACAGCTCCCATTCCAGAAGGGCATACATTCTTACCTCACCTGCCAGCTTAGGGGGGATATGTGATGGCATCACAAATACCTTTGCCCACCGGTGTGTAAGCACCAAACTGAACTCCTAGATAATGCACCCAGAAGAGACAGGAGCTGCCAAGGTGTAGAGGCATGATTCATCTACCCCCACATAGATGTCTAGTGGTGTTTGAGGTGCCCTAGAATGCTTGAAATTCTCTCAGCTGACTCTCAGGCATAGCACAGGGCCAAAAGGACCACCCCATATGTTTGGTCCAGCAGCTAAGCCAGGCAGGTTACCCAGGCAACCTCATAGGTGCCTACATCTGGACAGTTGAACAGGGGCTGGATGTGAGTTGAAGGGTTTGGCAGGCTCCAGCTGACTCCACTACCTGTAAGAGGAGCTGAAACGCCAGACTAACGTGCTGTACCCCACTGGTGGTACCTGGGTGGTACTTCTGAGCTCTTCACTCCCAGTTATAACTGCTGATCTTTTCTTGAGTTCAAGTCACAGCAGCTGCTGATAGGGTTAAATTCAAAGCTGGAAGGCAGAAGATGGTATATAATGAGGTTGTTTGATAGAGGTTTGTATTTTGACAAAACAGATTCTTTTTGATCCAGCTCTGAATGTAACCCAAGTTGTGCATTTTCTTCACCTATCCCATCTCTTACACAGCTGCAGATGAACCATGATTATCCTTACTCTCATCAGTGTAAATGATGGGCAGCTCCAGGGGAAACACTGAAGTTGTGCTGGTATAAAATAGTATAATTGCAATGGGAAAAAAACCCTGCCATATCTAATCTTTTATGTTCTTTAATCTGAACTTTTAGATACAGCTGGAAAAGCAAGAGTTAGTTCCTTTAAAGATCTGCAGTAATTTAAAGTTCTACACCTAAGAGATTTGATTCAAGCTTAAACTTAAAGTGTTCTGTAATTAGGGTGAATTACTGAGATTTAAACTAAGGGACAATTGAATAAAGAAAAAAAGAATCTCCCTGCTAACTTTTGAATTGAAACCAGAAGCAAAAGTGCTGCTTTTTGAAGTGTGCATAGCTTGATCTATAGCTTTTAGTTGGGCAAACTCCTGGGAAAATGAGTACCTTCCTCTCTGATGTACTGTGGAATTCATCCAAAGGACAAGATCCCTAAGCTGATACAAATCAGTATAAAGCCTCTGAATATCACCACCTCCAGACCTAACTCACAATATTGTATCTATAAATACTGTTGTGAAGTATCTTTTAGATAATCTAACTCCTCTGATACCTTCAGAGTTTATGCTTATTAATTCATTAGGATGACACCAATTACACCAGGTAACATAGGACTTTACAGAAATCCCCCCCTTTATTTTGTGAAAGAAATTGCTGTTGTCTGGTATGAATAGGACATCCTTTAACTACCTCTGAAATGCAACTTGTCTGTGAAGCCACTGAATGCCTCATCTGTGGATTCTGAAGTGAGGAGTGATATATTCTTCATCTGCAAGTACATGAGCATGGGAGGTCTAGAGGGGAGGTCATCAAACTACAATTAGACCATGACAGAGTCCAATAACTTCTTCTGTGAAACACACTAGAAATTAAAGCGACCACAAATCTCAAGAAACAGAATCATGTGACAAACGAGCCCAAAACCAAGGCTGACCTATGGATCTGGATTCTCCTAGGGCTCAGAATTTTTCTTACTTAGCAGTACAGTGAGCTTAGTGAGACATGCTCTGTTATAACTTGGACTCTTAACAGCATCTGTAATACATACGCAGTGTACTGTAAGGAAATTAGGACACATGAGCAAATACCTTGTTTCCAAACAAAGTGCACCTAAGCTTTTAAACTGAGAACATATTTTTGTGACTGAGTCTTTCCACCTGGATTTAAAAAAAATTGCAAAAGCACAGCCTATAAAGTGCAATCCTTTTTTATTTAAATAGCATATTTGCAGACATCTCAATAAGACTAGAGATAACTAAGTTTAAAAAAGGATTGTTTAAAGCATTGGTTTGTCCTTTATTAATTTCTTTGTTTTTATAGCCACTTTCAATTAAAAATAATTCTAATTGTCTTTCTACTTTATTATGAAAAATTATTTCATATAATACAGAGGTATATAAAAAAACTTGCCTCTACATTTCTGTGGGCATCTTTAGAGAGTGCTGAATATTTAAGAGGTCTTATAAATAGAAACAGGATCCATATGGCAAGATAATAAATATTCATAAAATATGGATAGTCTGATTCTGTGACTCATTTTTATGACTGCAGTGTTGTAGGAAACAAATGTGCAGCTCCTCCATTCAAGTGCTGGATAACACATTGATCTGCCTGCCAGTTCAATCTAGGCACCTTGCATGAGAATCTTTCTTTAAGCAGCAATGTCTTTTAGCCTTTTACTTTTTGAATATTAAGCTGCAAAGTTTCAGATGCCTTGGTTGGGTGTGATTGTGTGTGTAACGTATCACTTGGAAGGGATATTTGTAGATTTCTTGATGCATGTGCTGCATTCAAATGTGTAAGTTTTGCACAACTGACAGAAAAAAGAAACTGTGTATTGAGCATCAGATGGATAGTGTGAAATGAATAATTTCTCGCTCAGTTCATTTCCCAATGGAAAGATGTCTACGATACACAAATTCCAGCTTGGCATTAATTGCCATGCTTGTTTAAAATCTCAGTTCCACAAGTAGGTACTTTCTTTAAATATGCTCTTATGTTTCCATTAAGGCAGCTGGCAAACTGGGCCAGGGAAGCTCCTGTGGGGTGGTAGGCTGCCTCTGAAAAAAAGAGGATTGTACTCTAATCCTCATCATAAGCAAAGCACTGTCCTTCAGATGGGAGAGCTGTAGGTGCACAGACAGCAATAGAATGAGAGCACACTCCTAAAGCAAAGGCTCCAGCTGCCTGTTCTTGGGATGCAGAAGCATGCTTTACCACCTGCACACACCCTGATGTCTCAGATTAAAGAGGAGGAAATAAGTATTTGTTATTTTTAGTAGAGTTACTTCTGACAAGTCCATCCAAAATTAGTATTGGAGCCCACAGGTTTAACTCAGCAGGAACTGAGTCATGGGGTAAAGTTCATTCCTCATCTCAAACAGGTTCTCCTCAAATTACTGCAAAGGAGAAAGATAAGTCATAGTTGATATCCTGCAACAGGGTCCTGGGACAGTACTTTTCAATCCTTTCCTCTTCTTAAAAAATGCCTCTTTACTCATTTTCCACTACTTTCCAACCTGCATTTGGCAGATTTATTAGGCTGTTTAATTCTTACTGGCTGTTCATGCCATTCCTTTGTTTACATTAACCCTATATCCATCCTAATTGTTTTATCATCGTGTTTGTGTTGCTATTACTGTCTAATGTTGCTTTTGATTATTAGTGAGAAAAAAGTTTTAATTTTATGGATTATTAGGCTTTGCTTTCTAATGGAAAACCACAGTACATCTGCTTCTGAATAACAACTTGTTATTACATGCATTTCATCCTCGTAATACTTATGCTGATACTAGGCAAATATTTTCAGCCTAAATCTTCCCTGCATAAATTCTGCCAATAGTACTGAGCCCTGAGGTTGCATAGCTTTCTATTATTAGCCATTAAGGACCAGGGAACAATTACAGTTAACATTTGTTGTGATTCAATTGTCGTTAACTGGAGGTTTGTTACTACCTTTTCAGTCAGCCCAAGATATAATGAGTAAGATAAATTTCCAATGCCTTACATAATCCAAATAGGTGTGAAAGATGAATTAGGGAATTTTGCCATAAATTCTTTTTGGTTATTACATGCACACTCTGAAGTGACATAGTTAAACTATTTCTCAGTTGAAAAGATGTTTTGAAGATGAACGAGAAGACTGTTTGAAAAGAAATGACATTTTAGATCTCGTTTTCATTGCTCCTTTTCAAGTTTTGTCAGTAGCATAAGCTGATTTTCTAGCATTCCTCTCACTGCCATGGGTTAGGGGGGGGGCTAAAATTAGTTGGAATGTATCATTTGTATGCACTGGTTCACTTAGCTCCTTTCTCTTTCAAACTGAAGGAGAGCTATATGCTTTGATCATTCTGCTGGAAGATGATGCTCATCTCTCTTCCCTTTCTTTTCCATTGTTTTCAACATAGGAAGTATAATGTCATGGAAATCAAACCTTCCAGTCCCCTTCTGGCCACTTCCCAAATACGGGACGAATAAAAGGTACCTTTTCCAATCTAGCTTTGAAAACGAAATAGAAAAGAAAGAGGTGAATATATAGTGCATTCATATTTCTACTCTTAGGAGTGAAATTCTACAGAAAACCCATTATTTTCCTCTTTACTCATTAAGGTTTTAATCTCACTTCTGTGTGGATGAACAGCACCTTACTTTGAACCAGTCTATTACAGTGAGTAGAAGGACTTTGGCAGATATCCAGTATGGAACCTTATACTTTAGTCTTCAGCTTCTCTACAGAGGAATAGCTCTCAATGGCAAGCTAAAGCTATTGATGGATGACAGGAAAAGGGCAGAAATGTTTTATTGTCTTTTTTTTTCTCCACTCTTCACCAGAAAATGTAGCTGTAAATGAAATACTTATTAAAATCACACCAGCATCTAAAGGGCAAGAACCCAGGTTAGAAAATAAAAGGAAAAGGTTAGGAAAGACAATGTAGCTGCATTTTTTTTTCAGCCCAGCTGGGCCTGATGAATATTGTTTAAGATATTTAAAGAACAAGCTGAAATAATTTCAGGATAATAAGAGATTGCCTTTGAGAATACCTGCAGAGGACAGGTGACATTTCAGAATGTGGGAGATGAATTGTTATAGCACTGTCTTCCAACAGGAGTCACAGGAATTGCTGGGGAGCTAGAAGATGCTGTGTTCATCTTCAGAGCCAAGGCAGTACCACTTTCCTAGACCTTGGTGATACCACTGGATGCCAAAGTTTTCAGGAGCCGCAGTCATCCTGGAAGGTGCAATATGTATCTTACACTACTCTCTGCCCATCTCTGCAGAGCTTAGCTCTATTCTGCATCTTTCTTTCCTCCACGAGGCTGAGGCACAAAGCCTGCAAAGCTTCCCTGCTCCAGCTGTGCAGAGGGAAGGACACTAAAGGGGCTATGCTTCTCATTAGGTGAGCTCGCTGAGGTGATGTTAGTGTTCTGTGCCTCGTCATGTTGGGGTGTCAATGACAGAAGGAAGCACCAAAAGGACACTGCCTGTCCTCTTGTCCTGATCTGAGTGTCTGGGGAACTCAGGACCTCTGAAAGGGGTGGCAGGAGGGAGACTCATGGTCTCATGCAGCCCTGCTGAGCCTCTGGCCAAAAGTTCGATAAGATCCTGAGTTGTGTTTTGATATACTCTTGGCTCAGGAGAGTGACAGAAATTATAGACTAAATTTAGGCTTTTAAAGTTACCAAAGAATGCAGCAGGCCGTATGACTGTCTGGTTTTTACCATCCCTAAATTACAGCTATACAGATAAAAATCATACTGTTTAAGGAAATAACTGACACATAGATGATTTTCATATCCGTGCTACTTAAATCACCCACAAATTAGTTCACTATGAAATAACATGTCCTGTGGGCTAACACATATTAGTCCTGAATTATCAGATTATCAGATTGTAGTTGCCTAGCAAGTCAGGTGCTGAGCTGAAGGGTCTATGTCCTTTCTTTCTTAACTAGAAAGTAACAGCCATGGAGCTCCCTGAGCCAGCTGTTTAAAAACACACATAGCCACATCACTACAAGAAGACTGATGTAAATCTTCTGATTACAGATCTGCATAGCCTGCTCCCTAGCTCCTCAATACTTTGTCCAAGAAAGACCTGAGTAGAAAGAGTGTTGCTAGGTCACTACTGCAAACAGGCACCTCAATTCCTCAGCAAGAAAATTGGGAAGAGGACACCTTCTTACAATGATAGAGGTACTATGAGGCTAAAAATCACTTAGTGATCCTGACAGGTGCATACAGCTTTATGGCAAGGCCACAGCATTGTACATAGCAATGCATAGTCACTTCTACATCACTGTAATAAACTGAGCAGTTTTATGAGACTTTTGAATTTCTGTTTTAGTTGGGCTCACACTTATAGGAAAAAAAGATATAAGCCAAGCTGGAAGAACACTTTCCCTTTGCCAGTGACTTGTTCATGTCCATAATTTGTGCTTCAGCTTTTCTGCTTCAATTATGCAGCATCATGCATTATACAATGCTCCTCAACACATGAGGTCAGCCTATAAATGGAGAGCATTAATTTGGTGTGTCAGATAATAGGCACTTCCTCCTGCAGAGTGGTGGCTTCAGAAATGGTCTCATCCTAAGTATCTTCAGACGTGAGAAGCATTTCTTATGAGGCAGTAATGATGGTGTCTCTTTGCTGGCTGGTCTGTGGGAACACATGTAAAGGTGAAGCATCACTTTCCAGGGAGAACCTATATATTGCACTCAGCCACTTGTATTAAATTTTAAAAATTCAGCTACTTCAGCTAGCTCTACACAGTAAATATCTGGATGCAAGCAGAATACATTAAATAACAAATAAGAGCAACTCACATAGTATACCATACCAAAATGGGTTTATTTACAATCCAATTCCATGATAAAGGAAAACTGTTCTTGTGTATATGCAGTGGCATTGGAGGAATTCAAGATAAAATGTATTTTTGTGCAAGGGAAATATCAATGCTTTCAACTAAACTGAAAACAGCAGCTTTACTTTGACATTTTCATATGATCAGTGGTGTTTTCTGCTAAGCTCAGCACTTAGGTAAAAATATAATAGCTTGGCGCAAACCAAGGATATTATCTTAGAGATCAAGTATGCATATTTTGTTCTGAGTTATAAACACCTGTGGTGTATCAGCATCTTACCAAGTAGATGACAGTCTCATGTCAACACATTTTATGTCTAACTGTCAGTCTTAAATTTTAAATCTCAGCTGGAAAAAATCCTTCAAAGATGGAAGATTTACATCTGTAGGGAAGACTAAATTTGTGGCAAAATCCCCAAGCAACATGACATGTATTTTTTTATCAGGAAAATCTCATTTCCTGCACCCATGATTTTGCTTTCACTCAAGTCCTCTCATACAAGACTGGCATGCATACACACTACTGAAAGTTATTGCTTGGAGGTTGTGCCACAGTTGTGCATAGATTAATTTGTCTTAGCATGTTGAAAATTGATAGAAGGTGAAAAAGGAACAGCCAAAGCTATCTAATAAATTGGGCAAGAATTACTCTTAGTTCCTTCGTTTAATTTGATAGCAGATGTACATTACACACTGTCACTGCAGAAAAAGAAGAGACTGTTTTGTAATGGATTATTGAATAGGCTTGCAGTGACAGTAAGGCAATAAACTAAAAAGTAGATCATCCATTTTTCAATTAGATTTATATGCTCTACTCACCAGCTTTGTATATAGAGGGAGTTCACTAGCTGTATAAAATGTGTGTCTATAGAATACATGAGGCCAGCAGGTCTTCTCCTAATCTTTTACATGGAAACTGTTAGCCAAATTCATCCTGCATGGAAGTTCATGAAGCCACTGAGCTTAACTCTATGGATAATTTTCCCCCAGAGCATTAAGGTAAGGTGACAGTCTTTCAGATAGTTGTCACAGCTGCACTGAGGAGGGCAAGAAAACTTTGCCCTCACAAACCTGCAGCTGTCCAAAGAACGGGAACAAATGATATGTAAAAGCCAGTTTGATTCCTTCTACCAGATACTGAGTCTCTCTTTTAAAAACATTGGTCAGTCAGACTGACAGTTCCACTTAACCTTGTGAAACAGAAAGGATTTTCTCCTCGTTGACATTTAAGCAGGAGCATCATGTGTGCACTCTTCTGTAGCTGTGGCATGAATGTCATATAAGGCATTGAAAGGCTGAAATCCCTGTCTGTTTCCAGAGTATTTCTATTTCCAGATAGTGAGATTTCCTTCTTGCTGGAGGAAACCCTCATAGTCTGTTCTGGCACATTGAGAGCTCCTGATGCAGGCTGCAATTAAATAGGATTATTGCAGGCTAGAAGCAATCTTCTGGCAGGGTCTGGGTCATCTCTGAACCCCTCAGAAAAGCATCTGGCTTGGTAAGAAGAGAGTGCTGCTAACATGCTTCTGAATGATTCAGAGAAGGTCAGTTGAGGATGAGTTTTCAAGCATATATTCTCTGTTTAAGCATGCCACTACAGCAGAAGAAACCATTAGGGTGGCTCATACTGATATGGGAACTGGCAGAAATGGCAAGAGTTTTCCCAAAGCTTTCAAGGCCTTTTGTTAGTTGAATATTTCTTTATGTTGTTTTTATCGTTGTTGTGTTGATTTGTTTTTCTGTGAAAAAGCAGAAGTTATCAAACCAGGTGGGAAAGAGGAGATAGGGAATGGGGACACTGGAGTACACTGTGTGGGAATTGGGAACAGATAACTTGTTTTTTCTGCTTTCAAACATGATCCTTACCCTGCTTAGATATCTTCTATTTTTCCTTTTCATTACATATAAGTCAGCTGGTCCAATGTTTTGATGCATTGGTTTACAAATAGAGTTTAGCTATGTGAAAAATGTCATCTATTCCATGTATAATGTGTAAGCCCCATTGGGGCTTAAGAAGGAAATTACAGAAGAGGCATCTTTCCCATACACATTTGAGAGACTTCTAGAAAGTGTCTTTCAAATGTAAAGCTTCTGTCCTTAATATCTCTCTTTTTAAGGAGTGATAAAAACTCTGAGACACGTGAAGCTGTGAATTTGGGGATTTTTTTCAAATGCAGACCCTTAAAATTGTTTGGATAGTGGATGAGCAGTTTTAGAAGGCTGCTCATAGTCAGACCTTGAAATACAGAAGAATTGGTTTTAGTGATTTTGAAAAGAAACTTGAAAAGAACGAGGTGATTTTATGGAAATAGGCTTCATCTAGCTGTAATGCATGCACTATTCAAGAAATGCATGGAGGAATTTTTATTAGGCTGTCTTCATTTCTGGATTCTTTCTGCAATGAAGGACTCCAGCTGTGTGAGCTACTGGGGAAAGGGTATGGTAATTTTCCTGGCTTCCATACCCAAGCCACCCATGGCTACCACAGCATCAGAAGTTAAACCCTGTCTCTGAAAGAGGGAATATCAAAGGATGCCATTTCAAGGGATTATTAATTATGCTTAAACTAGAGCTTGAGTTATCAACGATGTCTATGTAAATGTCTGTTTAGATGACTAAATATCTTTGAGGGTATAAAACCCTCAGATTAGGTGTTTTCAAGATCAAAGCGTCAAGGTGTTAAGCTGAAAATGGTAATGCCCTGCCAGGGAACTGAACAAGATGCTGAGGATTGTTAATAGCCCTTTCATGTCATAGAAAGGTTTTACCACTCAATTTAAATAAGTGCTGGGAAAACAAATCTTTATGCCAGCTTGTATTTCTTTGCTTGTTGGAACACTGCCTACTTCTTCAAATAAACCTCTGTGCTTTAAAACCTTGTAATCATCAACCTGGTGGATTAGTCTTATCTGGACACAAACTGAAGTCAAGCTCTGTTTCAGAAAGGGAAAGGACCATGTCTGAAGACTCAGTCCTAGACTGAGGATTTTCCAATAGGGATCCCAAGACTGCTATTACAGCTAGATTTCCCTTGCATCTAAACTGGTGAAGAATCTTGGGGCTCAAAGGGAAATGAAGATGCCTTGTGGTCAGAGAACAAGGCTTACACTGTACCTCCACTTGCCTTTTTCCTGGCCAAAAGCTATAATTCTTCTCTTTGCAGTCTCCAGCCCCTTGAACCTTTCCTACCTGGGAATTTACATGTCTGGCAAAGTGTAAGTTTCAAACTTGATTTGAATCCTTTTTGAATTCCTTTTTCTCTAAAACCTTTTCTTACCACAAATGCCACATATTATTTCAGAACAATAGCAAAGTATTAAAGCTGAGTGAGATTTAATAGGAATTTTCTTCTAATATCTGGCAATTTTTTCTTATTTTCTAATAAGAAAGAGTTTCTGCAGGGAGAAGAGCAAACTACTCCAAAAATTGCCTTGTTGTTTTAAATACATTGAGCTAATTAGAGAGGTATTTTTGTTGGTGGTAGCTCATTAAAAGGTCCTTGATGCAACTGAAATGTTAATTTTAGTAGAAATGATCTAAGGGACTCAAATTATTAATTGATGCCTGTTTAATGGTTTTTTAATTGGATGCTTTATTAGCAGAAATAATATCAAAACTGTGGTGAATTCCACTAGATTTTTAAGAGTTTGACTACACAGTGTTGGATTCCCTGATTGCATTACTACTTCCATCTTATTGCCATTCCCAGACTGCCTTCATTTGTGCTCAAATCACAATAACTACTTTTTAAAGTGCATTTGTTTTGTAGACTGGGCAAGGCACTCTGTAAAATATATTGGGGAGTGATTCAGGAATGGGGATGAGAAAGCAGAAGGTACAGAGGCAAAGCATTGTTACTGACATTTTAGAAATGTTGATGTGGTTTCTGGACCCAGGAGGAGAAGCTGAGAAGGCTAGATCTGCTCAGTCTTAGGAAGAAAAGCCTCAGGGGAGAGCTCACAGCTGTTTACACCTCACTCATTGGAAGGGTATAAAGAAGATGGTCAAACTCTTCTTAGATGTGAACTTTAATGGGATGAAAGATGATGGATACAAGCTGGAATGAGGAAAAACACAGAATAGGAGCCTGGAGAACATGATGGGATTTCCATTCTTGGAGCTACTCAAATGCAAGCAGGCACATGTCTGAGGACTCTACCCTATCTAGACTCACTCTGGGTCAGGGACTGGACCAAGTGTCCTACAGAGGTCCCTCCCAAACCATTTTAGCATCTGATCCCATGACTTACACTAACAGAACTGGTAATGACTCTGCAGAGCAAAGAGCTCAACAGGTTCCTCTGATATTATCTGAGCCATGACATAAACTCAGAGACTACCTCCTCAAGGTCAGACTTACCTGCAGTGACAAACAAGAGGTCCCACTGACAAAGATCTAGTACATGCCTTCTTTTAGGGATCCCACATTACACAATGTCTTAATTACAGGCTCAGAGGTATGTGTCTGTTGCACCTGTTCCTTTCCTGCCTGTCTGTCTCTGCTGGTGTTTAAACATCTGATATCTTAAATGTGCAGGTATGTCAGGCCACTGAAAAATCCTGGGAAATTAAAAAAAAAACCCCACAATAAAACCCCAATCAGATGCAGTCATCTCTTTATTTACCAATTCAGGAGCAATGATACTATTTCAGTTCTTGCAGCCTTGGGGAAAATCAGTAAGGTCTAAGAAAGTACTCTTATAATGCATTATTGAATGTGATGTGTGCAGCAATGAGGTTTGATTGTATTGCAAACATGTTCTTGGTAGCTTGACTCCTCTGCTGCTGTAAGGCAGGAATTCTGTCTGGATCGGTCCTCAAGAATCTTCTAATTTTCAGCTTTCTCCAGAAACTCACATTAAACAGAGGCTTATTAAAAGAAAATAAACAGCAATTAGTTAATTCACTTGTGTTGTATCACTCAGCAGAAGTTAGGGTTGTATCACATCATTGATTTTCCTATATGTTACCACCATCTTCTCTTTCAGGACAGAGCATGAGCAGACACTGCATAGGGCAGGCAAGGACAAAGAACAGGTCTAATATTTATCTTCAATGGCTGTTTTTAATATGTTCAGAGTCTAGAGAGAGTATGGCAACAAACACTTATCTAGCACTCAACAGGATACAAGATTGAAAGACAGGAAACTGCCCCACAGGGAAGGCTTGTATCCCAGTGAATTAATTTTCACCCATTTGAAACAATATGGTCTAATTAAGTTACAAATGCAGATGGTTTCATGCAGACTGTGCCCAGTGTTTGCAGTTATCAAAGGAAAAATGTTGTTCATTTCTAAATTGACATGAATGTTGGGTGGGGGCTGGTTTGGGGTTTTTTTTCTCTGTAGTGCTGTGTAATTTCCCCTGATAGGAAGGCTTTCTCAGACAAGCCAAGCAAGCCACCTTGAGTGGTGGTGGCAGGGGGAGGATGACGAGGGCTCTGTATGATGAATTCAGATGGGGCTTCTTACACAATCCTGAGTTTCCCGTGCTTTGGCACAAATTGTTGACAGGTTTAGTTTGGCAAAGCCTTTTGGAAAGCACAAAATCCAGTGTTCATGGCATGTGTGTGGGACATGCCCTCTTCACAGAGCTCAAGGTGGGACACTGTAACCAGCCCTCCCCTTCTGAGCTGCGCTGTTAGCCTGCTCTTGGCCAACAGGGCAGGCTTCATGCATGGCAAGACCTAAATTTTCAACACAGATCTGAAGTACTTTGCTCCAGAATTGGAGGGAATATATCTACAGGGGCATGAGCACTGCTGCAGCCTGCCCCTGAGCTGTACTGGCAGAGATGCTCTGGCCTAGCAAACCGAGCATCTACCCCTTGAGAGGAGTAACCAAAGAAAACAAAGACTGTTTTTTGTTCCCCTACCTGAGCCCCCAGCAAGACTCTCTCTGCCCAGTATCACCCATATCCCAGACTAGCATAGAAAAGTAAGATAGAGCTACTTGTTCCCCTGATCCTTAAATATCCCACTTACCTGTGGACAGAAGCTCAGCTCCTGTGCTCTCTTTGTCACCTTCAGAGAGTGCCTTATCTTCTGCTGCTGCAGCCTTACCCGAACAAGCTCCCTGTCATAGCACGATAACAAAGCCAACATGGGGATTAGCTGGTTAAAGCCTGCTAAGCCTCAGGTAATGGTGCACATGGGAATCAGACAAATATACTTCTACTTTGCTTTATCATTCCCAATGTGTCTTATGTGGCAGTCCAAGTACTACACTTTGCTTTTTTCTGCGAGAATGTTTTTGCAACAGCCAACCTTGGGCATTGAACTGAAACTAGCATCTGAGGAAATTATCTGCCAATAAAGAAAAAGACTATTTCTACACCACTAGTTAGTAAAGGAATTGATTCTGTCAGGGAAAAGTTTTCATATGCTGGCATTGGAAGGTAAAGCTTCAGATTCATCTGGTATTTTTCCACTAAGACTTCTGAACCCTGAGAATTCCATTTGCTGATCATTTTACCAGAAAATTATCAGTTCTGAAGGAAAGTTATTTACTCTGACTGCTGTATTAGCAGCTGTACCCAGACTAGGTGTGTAGAAGAGCTATGAAAGAGTGCCATCTCCTGGGCCTCAGGCTGCTCCAGGAAATCTGCTTTTGCACATCCTGGCATGCACACACTGAAGGCAGCTGTGCAAAAGCCACCAGCAATTAGTGGATAGTGCTGATTCCAGGAGTGGAAGAAGGACAGTTTGTTAATGTCTTCATTTAGTAGCCTGTTAGCTAGGCTGAGACTGTCTAATTTAGACAAAAATTGCTAATTTGAAAAAAAAATCAAAACCAAATCATACAGCTGTCATATTAGGGAGATATGCTGAACTGAAGGTGTGGTAAGTAGTTTTCACATAACCCAAGAGCCCACAAGCAGCACCAAGATCGATGGAGCTGCAGGGAAGGTAGGTGCCTGTAGCTGGTTTTGGGACTTTTTGGGTTTGGGGCTATTTGGAAGACTGTTTTCTTCATTTCTAGTAGTTGACTAACCTCTTCCTCTTCAAATGGCTTAAACGTTGTTTTTCCATAAGTGGAAAGACACAGAAATCTTCTCTTCCTTCTGTTATGACTCGTCAGTTGACAGAGCCAAGCTGGGGAGGGAGTCCAGAAGAAACCTGTGGGTTTTTGATTTGCAAATGTGGTGGGTTAACCCTTGCTGAAGCTTAGTGTCCCAATAAAGCCACTCAGTCCAGTTCCTCAATCAGTCCAGTTCCTCAGCTGGACAGTGGAGAGAAAAAATACGACAAAAAGCTCATGGGTTGAGCTAAAAACAGGGAGAGACCATTCTCCAATTACTGTTATGGACAAACTAAATTTGACTTAGGGAAAAATATAATTTAATTTATTACCAATCAAATTAGAGTAAGAAAGAAAACCAAATCTTAAAAACATCTTCCATCCAGCTTTCCCTTCTTCCTAGGCTTATCATTGCTCCTGATTTCTCTTCCTCCTCAGTGGCACAGGGGGATGGGGGAATGGGAGTTTCAGTCAGTTCATCACATGTTATTTCTGCTACTCCTTACACCTCAGTGAGAGGACTCAAGAGGTGATGTTAGAGCAAATATCAACAAACATGGAGGAAAAGAGAGGAGAGAAAGCTGCACATACGTGATAGAGAACATAAAGAATAAGAAGGTAAGGAGGAAAATGTGGAGGGGATTCCAAGAATACAAGCAAATATATCATGTGAAGAAGATTAAAAATACAAATACTGTAAAAGGAAAGAGAAAAATAACCTAGCATAATCTGGGCTAGCAATTTAGAGTTGCTGAGGAGAAAGAATAAGGAGACTATGTGAAAGCATTAGTAGCTTATGATGCATTAAAGAAGTGCAGTTCATGACCCTTAGATGAAGTCCATCCATTTTGTAGGAGACTAGGCAAAGGGAAATAGAAAATAATATTTCAATTTATATAGGTCATAGACTCCTTGGAGGCTGTTGGAGGTTTTATGCATTTATTGCTGTTGAATCACAAGGCTGAACTGAGAAAAATTAAAAGTCTAACTGATTTATTCTTTAAAATATATGACAGTTGTATGAGAGAGGGGGAGAATCTTGATCTCTGCGGGATCTGGATTTACACATCTATGGTTTCCCCTCAGTTGGTGCAGCAAACCAGAGAAAGATTAATCCTCTATCTAAACAATGTAAATGGGCAGGGCAGGGAGATCCCTCTGCCCTCAGTTGGCTAGCTTCAAGCTACAGGTAGGCAGATGTTGACAAAGAGGAGGACCAGAAGACATCCCCTAGGCACATCATTAGCCATATTCTGCTGCATCTCATAGCACTAGGACAAGCAGAAAGGAAAGCAACTGGAGGCAGCAAACAGCACGCCTTCTCTCAGAGGTGTTACTGGCCAGCTCAGAAGGGGTCATCATGGCACAATCCATCAGTATCCTCCCACCTGGGGAGTCACACTGGAGGCTTTCTAGAACTTTACAGTGTGAAGTTACATTACCTACAAAAACTCCTATGAGGCTGGGAGACAGCTATGTCCTGTATTCCTCTCAGCTCCTCTGCAGAGTTTCTGAAGTGTCTGGGCTTCAGTATGGTCACTCTTGTGTTGCCCAGGCTGCATCATATTGAGCTGACACCTGGGACATTATCTGGCAGGTGGCAGGATTTAGGTCCCCACAGACCAACAGAGGGTCTAGGAGCAACTTTCCAGTTCAGAACAAAGTGTCAAAAAAAGGTTTCTCTTTCAACTGGCTCCAGCTGGAAGTATCAGGGAGGCTAACCATGTTCACATGCTTTCTGTGCCTGACTGAAAGGCTTTGTTATTGCCATATTCCAAACCTATTTGACTAAAGTGGGAACAAAGGGTTAGCTCCTATTAATTTTTCATCAGGTAGGTACACTATAGGGCACTCTTGGACTCTATCCCCACAGAGTTGTTCTATTCATTCCTTCCTGTGATTCATTCACACTCTGTACGAAGATCAATATGATGGAGATATCAGCTACTTTGTCTAACACAGAGTTTCTTCCTTTGAACACAAAAGTCATTTCTTCGCAGCGGGCATGAGGAACACTTGGGAAAGCTGATCCAAATTAGCAGTGAGTGTGAAATTAAATTGGAATTTAAGCTGGCTGGGTATAATCAGCCATTCTCATAGTGGGGTGATGCCCTCATTCCCCACTATGGAAATGAAGCAATTACTGCAAAGAAGCAAACCTTCAGAGCTTGAGAACTGCAGAGTTAAACTTCATTAAACACCAGTTGACAATCTTTCTTGGAACTAAGGGGCTACATCTCCCTGTGCCCAAAGTGATGCTGTGGGCCTCAACTAGGCTTACAAACTAGAGGCAATATTACTGCACTCCTACAGCAGCTCACCTGGGTTAATGCATGCTGTTTCTCAGTGAAGCTAACCATCTGGGACAGAGTTCCACGTTGATATGAGTACACATCTTCCAGCACCCAGGTAAGCTTGGACACCCTGATGTACCTCTCTATTGCCTGCAGTACTCACAGACCTAAAGTAGAACTAGTTTAGTGTAACACATTTTGAAAGTGACTTACCTGAGTCCTTTGAGATGACTTCTATCTTGAAAGAAGAGTATTTGCTTAGGTATTTACTGAAATTGAACTAAATTTGCATGAAATTTTGAAAGAAATACTTTCTTGGGTGATCTCTGCTTAACAAAGAACCCCAAACAAAACCATCTCTCCTTTTCTTTGTACTGGGGAAAGATGGGACAGTACATTGGAATGGATTTAAAATTTACAGAATCTACCTGCCTGCCTGCCTCTAACTCCCCATTACTCCAAAGCCAGAGAAATGAACTGAGAAACTATATAAGATGAAAAAATAAGGTTTAATGTAAGGAAGGGGTAAAATGTTCAGGATTTTCAAGTTCTGCAGTTCATACCTTTGACAGAAATGCACTTTCTGCTATTCAGCTAACATTTTCTCTGTATTGCTTTCTTTTATCTTTGGGACAAATGACTCACTAAGTGTTGAGGAGTGAGGAAGGAAGAAGGCAGTGATTTATAGGAATGCCCACAAGAGCAGCTTTTGACCCCTTCAGAGTGCTGGAGGTGTTTCTTCTAATCCTCCCTCTTCATTAAATAACTATCACAGGGACCAAGCTTTAGAGGTTTAAACCAGATTTAGAGGTCTATGAGGTGGGAAACAAGTAAGGCTGGAGAAATTTTACAAAACCTTACAACTTTCTTTCACCCATTACTAAATCCCATCTCCGGAATAATTTCATTGACCTTTCATCCAAAGGTTGTAATATAAATGAGCTCCTTCACTCCTCTGTCTGTAGGTATTGTGTTGTACCCAACAAAATGAACCCAATAGAAATGACTTTCATAAGTGGGAGTGTCACAGGGATGCCAAGAAACTTACAATATCCTTTTTCCTTTCTCTGTCCTCTTACTGCCTCCCTAAGTTTTCCCTCCCCTTGAAAACCGTCTCACATATGTATATAGCTGAGATGTCTCTCCATGGTTTTCATCTACATCTATATATTGTTTTTGCTATCTATCCATCATGTTTGTAGACAATGATAAGAGGAATGGAGTATATTGAGAACAGTATATTATATAGCAGAAGTCAGGAAGGCAGCTTGAGGGACAGGAAAATAATTTTTCCTCCACAAGACTGTGCAGCAATTATAAAATATAAGCATGCTTATTTTTGCAGTAACTGACCTTATTAGCAGTGTGATGCTTCATTAAATTATCACATCCCTTCATTGTGCAAGAGCTCAAGTTTTTCCCCCTTTCTTCTCTAGAGGCTGTAAGTTAACATTCATGGCAGCTACAAAATAAGTGTTAGCTAAGATGAGATGTGGATGTCACTGATGTGTGCATGCACGTGTACTCATGCACACAGGTACACACTTATCACTTTGACACATATTTGTAGCAGGCCTGGCTTGTAATTAAGAGTGGAGAACTCTTGATAGAGTGAGTCACAATCTGCCTATGGCATCAATTTATTGACTTGATTGTCATCACACAAGATATTAGCTGGAAGTACCAAAAGGGCAGAGCTTTACTTGTCCTATTGTCTGTGCTGAATTGTTGATAGGATTCAATACAATGACAATATAAGAATAATCTTCAGCTGCTTCCAAGAGTGAAATTACATTACAGAAAAAAAAAACCAGTAAGAGCTGGATCACAAAGACCCACCATTAACTCAGTAGTAACCCTTGAACATCATCAGCACAGGATGGACTTAAGATCAGCCTATTACCCCTCATAGTGTCATTGTCTGATCATTCATTCTCCAAAAAAGATAAAAGTTAAGCTGGTTATCAACAGGGGCAGATACCTTCCTCCAGACCATTGAATAGGATAAATGAGAGAATCTCAAGTGACAGAAAAAGTAAAGTTGCATATCCTTTGGTTTTATTTCATAACTGTAAGGGCGAATATAAGATACAATTGCAAACAAGTACTTACCCACTTAGTTTGCTGGAGTAAGTAGGCCTAGTAATAAAAGTCTTACTGAATAATGGTTTCAAAATGATTTAGAGAGCCTTAGGTTCAGTGCTCCTGGGAAAAGGAATAACTGTTTCTATAAAACAGCAAGAATTTTCACTATGTCTTTCTCTCACCAACCTGCAGTGATCAGAGACAACAGGTGTTGAGGGAGGGGATCAGGGGGGTCAGGGGAGACAAATCTCTCTCTGCTTTTCACTGGCAGCAGATTTTGAGGAGACAGCTAACAATTCTGTTTGCACGTATGGCCTGACACAGGCATTGTAGCACAACCTATGGGAAAATCAGATGGCAATGACCAGCAGTTTGTAAGCAAATGCTTTAGATAAAGTCCACAGAAATCATCAAAAACAGGGTGTGGTTTTCATTGTTCTCTTGTATCTAAATATCTGTCAGAGAAGTTTTCTCATTCTGAGTGAGTGACAGGATTTGCACAGTCCTTAATGATGCTTATTGAGAAAGGCAAGGCTGAGCAGAGCTGCAAACAGGGAATAATTCAAAGCTGCAAGTTGCAACGTTGTTATGGTACAGTTTACCTAGGAAGGTTTCACAGCTGAGGCTGCAGTTTTCTGCATCATCTATCACTGAGGTCAGACATCACTTTCTTCCCCAAGCACACAGTATTGATTGCTCCTCCTCCTCTCCAAACCCCAGAATCTTGAGTAAGTGTTTTGCATTGGTTACTGAAATAAGTAATTGACAGTTTCTGGAAGTGGCAGGAGGAGAGGGCCTTGGGAAAACATATGCTTCTGGAAGCAGAAGCTGGGCAAATGCAGCTTGAAATTGAAGCACAATTAATCACCAGTGAGGTATTGCAACAACTGCACTAGGGATGGATGTGGCAGATTCTCTGTTGTTTGAAACCCCCTCCATCTCCCTCCCCATGTTTCAAATCTCTCTGGCAGGGACAATTTGTGAAACCAGGTCAAGATTTTTCATGAGGAATTGTTGAGTAAGCACTCAGTATGATTTGTACTGCTAAGTGACCGTAGAAGTTCTTTTATAGATTTAAAAATTATGTCCTTTGCCTGATATTCCACAAAGATTTACTTTGCAAATCAGAGGAGCATGTTAGTAAGAGGATATTTCTCCATCAGGTTTGAGTATGATTGTGTATCTGGCTGATCAGCTCCAAATTGCAGCCATAACTGTGCAAAGGACCCCAGATGCTCATGCACTCTTGCTTTGCTTGTTAACCCAGACTAGATGCATTTTGCAACCTTTTTTGATCTGCAGGCTCCTAAACACTTTTTAGTAAGCTTCTCTCTTGTGTACTGCAACTTGCTTAGAAACCATTTGCTCTTCCTAATTACTGTATTTGTATGCTGTTGAAATAGCCATGGGAATGGATTTATGGATCTGAGAGTCCTGAAAACCACTGCACTAAATGACTGTTTTCTGATCCCATGACTGTTTTGAGTTCATGCCCTGTTATCCTTCTACTCTCTTTGGTCTTCAGCAGGCATCCACATCTGCCCACAGACTACAAATTTCATCCAAATCCTGTTGGGTTTTTTGAGGTCCCGAAGTTTTAGTCACATAGCAGAGAATGATTTTTACAGAAGAAAAAAAAGTTATAATAAGTGTAAAGAAAGCAAGATCAGTTAATTTTATTCAAGATGGAGGAAAAAAGAGTTCTGCTTAGCTCTGCCTGTCACATTTCATGTCTCATTTCCTAACTCTAAAAAAGACCTAATGGGGACTGGGGTTATGTCATGGCTTAACTCCTGTTGCTAACTAAGCACCACACAGCAGCTCACTCAGTCCCCCACAGTGGGATGGGGAGAGAATCAGAAGGGTGAAAGTGAGAAAACTCATTAATTGAGACGAAGACACTTCAATAAGCAAAGCAAAACAAGGAATTCACTCCTATGAGCAGGCAGGTGTTCAACCATCTCCAGGAAAGCAGGGCTCCATCACATGTAACAGTGACTTGGGAAGGCAAACACCATCACTCTGAATATCTCTCTTTCCTCCTTCTTTCCCCAGCTTTATATGCTGAGCATGATATATGGTATGGAATATCCCTTTGGTCAGTTTGGGTTAGCTGTCTCCCCTTCCAACTTCTTGTGCACCCCCAGCCTGCTCACTGATGGGGTGTTGTGAGAAACAGAAAAGGCCTTGAGTGTGTGTAAGCATTGCTCAGCAGTAACTAAAACATCTCTGTGTTATCAAAGCTGTTTTCAGCACAAATCCAAAACAGAGACCCACACTAGCTATTGCAAAGAAAATTAACTGTACCCCAGGCAAAACCAGCACAATGTACTTTGTTACACTGACTGGTGTAAACAAATCTATGTCCACTAATGACTTTTTCTGACTTAGTATAAGCCCTGCCACGATAGTGAGTCTCCCCTACTCTCTTCTGCATTATGCTTGGATTTTTATATCCATGTAGGTGGCTGATATTTAAGGTGGTCAAGATGCAGTAAAGGCATAAAGTAATTAAAACAAATGTATCATGTCTCTCTGCTAAGTTTTGCCAGGGAGCCAATATTTAATGAGGCTTAGCATTATCTGACAGCCTTCAACTTCCCTCTAATTAACTTGCAGTTCTTCAAATAAACCCTTTGAACGTGGTGGGAGTTGCTCTGAATGCAGCGTTTTGCATCCCACTTCAGAAGACACAGACCTCCTTGGTGTGGCTGTTTCTTTCTCCATTAATTGCTCTTTCCTTTTGGGAGATATATTGGTGTATTTCCCTAAATAGAAATTTGTTTCCATGAGAAGACTTAGCAGGATTTTGTATATGCTCCAGAATTCAAAATATGAGTGTGTTTCTAATTAAGAAGGATTTCTTGTATTCACCTGTACAAGTCTCTCTCTTTCTTTCTTCCAAACAGTGGCCAAAATTAAAAGAACTGTATTCAAAACCTAGCTGGGGTCTCTGGGGCCCTCTGTTTTCCTGGAGATATGTTGCTTTCTCCTCAAAATGGAGCTGAATGATAACCTGTGGATGATGTTTTTGAGAGATGCCTAACAGAAGAGTATAAATTCCTACTACTAGAGTTTACTTTTTATTGACCAGAAAGCCAAATGTCCTATTTTGAAATCCCACTTCAGTTCATCTAGATTTAACACCTTGTCCTTGTGATACAGGGCAAGTATGAAGTGAGTTGTGATCTCTTTCCTCTCTTCAGTCATCTTCTGCTACAGACTAGCTTGTATATCCAAAGAGAAAAAGCTGAAGGATTTAAATCTCCTATGGTGGGAGAGAGACTCCAAGTCACTCTTATCTTCAGAGATGGTTGCAAGGGAGTGTTGTGATGGACAAAAGGGAAGATCCTTTATCCCTGCTTCACTATATCCTATGTGCAAAAACCTTCCTTGTAGTAGAAGGATCATTTAGAGGAGAGTACACCCAGTCCCCTGTAGAGCAATAATTATTCTTCTCCTTTTTAGTGGGCACTTGCCTTTGAATTTTGCATATGATGTAGAGATAAAAAAAATATGGTGAGGATGGACTGAACCTCAGCAGATGCAGAGTGCTACCAGTGAAGACTATGCTTATTCTTGCTAATGACTTATATTTTAAGGTCAAGAATAATTGTGTACATATCTGAGAAAAGATGGGTGCCCAAGAGGGCATGTGCCACTTGCTGTAATTAGACAGATGAGGCTGACTGTAAAACTGTCTGCTTAATGACTTATTCACTATCATCTATCAGTCATGATTCACTTCAATATAGCTTAAAAACCACTCTTAAGGCTAGCTTTAATGTGACAGAAAGGAGCCATGTTGATAGCCCTTGCATAGTTGCCTGAAACCACATCTGATAACACATTAACCACAGCAAAATGCTCTAGTGTTTGTTACAAGGATTTGGGAATTTCTTTGCAACTTCTTTGTGAGATGTGTTTGCAAATGCCACAGGATTGCATTAGGTTGTGAATGTGCCACTAGACAAAGGGCTGGCTACCTCTGAATCTATAGGAACTCTCAGTCACCAAGCAAAATTTGTGTATTATAGTATTTCGATAGCTTTGAGGATCTGGATGTCATGGGAATTTGTGTGATTGTGTCATACAGAGGATGAACATTAGTTACTAAAATTATAGATGTCTGTTGTGGGAGTTTTCTTTGGCCTGGATATGGATGCAGAAGTGTCTTTGAGCCAATGCATAAATCTCAGTGTTTGGTCTTCTTTCTGGACTCCTTCAAAAGTGCTTTCCAAATCCCTCAACAAGGTTTACATTCATGCCTCATACTTGTGGCACTTTAAAAATACCAATGCTAACGGTCACCTTTCGTAAGGCTAAGGGAACAGAAATGCCTCTTAACTACAAAATGCTGCAAACAAAGAGCTGCAAGCTTTTCCCCAATGAATGTTTCTTTGGAGATTCAGCAGTTGATATTTTGCTGAACTTGTTCTGCCTGTGGGCAATCATAACAGCTCTCAGAAAAGCAATCCACACCAACGCTTTGAGCTATAAAGCAGAAAGCTTCAGGAAATTAGGTTTAGTTTTCTGTTAACAGAAAGAGGCAAAATCCTACAGAAACTTCATTTTTTTTTTGTTTTTAGATGATTGAAATAGATTAATAAAATTTAAGAGACAGAATGAACTTGCACTTGCTATGAGCATGAAAGGCCACTGTACACTAACAGTAAATTTCTGCAAAAATCATAAAGCAGAATTTAATGAAATTGCTTCAGAGAAATGCAGCAATAAATACATGTAATAAGCCAGCAAAAGGAGCCAGGAGACAAGGTGCTTCCATAGATATGAGTCAATAAGTGCATTAGTGAAGGGAAGAAAACAGATCTTAGAGATAAAATTGTTTAAAGTGATCAGAAAAAAGGACAGAAGTAATTTGCACAAAATTCCACCAAGAAATCTTTTTTCCCCTGGTTGTATTAGAATAGCTGTACTTTAACAGAAGTCTGAGGAGGCCGAAATGGTAGTTAAACCACTCTGCTTTTACCGTCAGCTGAAGTAGATTCCTAGCCTGATGCATTATATGAAATGAAGTTGTTCATTCTGACCCACGAGCACTGCATTACCAACCAGCACACCAAATATAGTGCTGCTGAGAGAGCACTAGCCTCAAGATGACCATAACTGAAGCTTAGTATTAAAATATGCATCAGTTAAGATGGAGCCCATACTAAATGAACCAGAAACTCTCCAGCACTTAGATCTCTGTGGTACGTGGTTTCCACCCAGCTGATTACAGCATTCTCCCCTCTCATGCATGCAGGCTGCAAAGGTGATCTCTGACAGAGTGAGCCTAGAGGCATGAAGGTGATAGAGAGCAAAGCAGAGCTCCTGTCTCCTTTCATTTATGGCTTTTGTGGAGCCAGAAGAAAGTGGTGAAGGAGCTTTGCACCATATACATCAGCAAGATGCAACTTGCTGCACAGAAGTAGCACAAACACATTTAAGTTTGTGATGCCTTTCCTGCTCCCTGCATTTTTTTCTCAATATCTGCAATATTCTAGGCAGCTCCTGTAGAATAGTCAGAGAAATGGGAGCACTGTCAAACTACCTCTGTTGGCATAAGGCAAATGCACATCTTCAGGCAGTCACTTGTGTGTCTTACTGAACTTATGAGGAGTGGCTAAGGGAACTGGGCTTATTTAGTCTGGAGAAGAGAAGGCTCAGGGGAGACCTTATCACTCTCTACAACTGCCTGAAAGGAGGTTGTAGTGAGACGGGGTAGGTCTCTTCTCCAGGGTTAACAGTGAGAGGACAAAAGGAAATGGATTTAAGTTGCAGCAGGGGAGGTTTAGACTAGATATAAGGAGAAATTTCTTTACTGAAAGGGTTGTTAAGTCTTGAAATAGGCTACCCAGGGAGATGGTAGAGTCACCACCCCTGGAGGTATTTAAGAAACATTTAGATGCTCTACTCAGGGACGTGGTTTAGTGGTATGTTAGTGATAGACATGGTCGGATTAATGATCCTAGAGGTCTCTTCCAACTTTAGTGATTCTGTGAATTACCTTAACTAGAAGAGTGTGAGTTCTGCCACAATAGTTCACAGCATATATTACATTTAAAAGGCCTAGCCTACCTGAAGTCATTATGTGAAGGCATTTATTTCTGAGAGGTGAAGCTGAATTAGGCCGTCATATGCAATACATACATCTGGAATGTCGACCGTGGGAAGTAGTATAAACAAAACATGATGGAGAGGACATGGAAATAAGACATTTCCCTGAAATCCGGATCACTGCCCAGTATGGAGCACAGATGTGACATCAAATGACTTTGTAAAGCTCTGTGCTGCATGTTTTTTAGGAGAAGGCTCAAAGGAGCACTCTCACCCAAAATAAATCCATGGAAGGATTCTTGCCTACAGCTGCTATCTACAAAGCAATAACAGCCAGCCTGTGAAATTAGGAAGCTGGCAGTAGTAATTATTTCCTTAGAAGAGAGAGGGGGTTTGAAGGGTTATACTCCAGTAAGTACTCATTCTGAGCAGCAAGGCAGATTTCAGTGTCTAATTGGTTAATTATATGTAATTTCAGTAGGTATGGATGTTCCATTTTCTGGAACTAGTATTATTTCTGTCATGTGTTAATGGATGTTAAGGAAAAATATCTTAAGCAACCTGCTATGTAAAAAGCTGTCAATGAGCAAACCCTTCTAAGACTGGGAATGTTATAGGATACCTCTAACTACCAGGTCATTGACAACCAGTGACCAAGTAAGAGCATTTGCATTATTTTTTTCCAGGGTTTTCCAGTGCTTTCTTCACAGCAGCTATGAATAGTAAAAATACTAGTCTTCACCATAAAAGGAAGGTGCATATAAAACCAGTTAATCCATCCATTAAGAGAAACCCTGAACACTCTATGCATCCTGCTGAATCTCACTTTTGGACAATTGCTGCAGAAAGTCTGGGCAACAGTAGGACAGTACAAAAAGAAAGTGGCACAGCTTTTGGATGGAAGTGGCAAAGATGGGCAATTCCCTGGTCCATGTGTACCTGAGGCTGCATTCACTTGCAGCATCACAACTCTCCTAGCTTGACTTTTCCCCTCGTTACTCCTCTGACAAAACTCTTCTGCTGAGCCATGTGCCAGCAATACCATCTGCTGGCTAAACCTAGCACTGTCTGCAGGAGTGGGCAAAGGCAGAGGGACTGACAGCCACTATGGAGCTGGTTTTCTGCCTCTTGCCCTCCTGCCCTAGGAGGGCTCCAGTGCCTGGAGCAGCAGGGAGCCACCTCTGGGGAGCTGCTGTGGCAGGGGAAATGCAGCAAATCTCTATCTCAGCCTCCTGAGCCAGAAATGTATTCGGTTACTCCTATCCCACAGGTGTCTCAATGTTCTGGCTTTCAGTCCTGGTTCATAAGAGTTAGGGGTTCGGGGGCTTTTAATAATTAAGCTTAACAGGAAACAAACACCTTGCCTGACCACCTCTCTGCTCAGCTTTCCAGGCACACGTGAGAGCAGACACAAACTTTGGACTGTACAAAGGGATCAGGCACAAGCCTTATCTCGGGAAAAGAAGACTCTCTGTGCTGTGCCCTTTGCAGGAGCATTGCACGTAGCAGTCTTCCTTTTATCCAGGGAAAATGTGCCAAACAACTAAGATCATTTTTATGGAATGAGATAACCAAAAGGAGAAAGCATGTGCAAAAATCCTTTCAGGAACTGAGCTGAGGGTGTTTTCACTAGGTATTTCTTTTGGATTAAGGTTTACGGCTATAGGAGACAGGAACAGCAAAGTATCAGAGAAAGACTACAGAGTATGTAATGAAAGCAGCCAGGAAACATTAGGTAGCTCTGACCATTTCTTCCTCAGTTTTGTTTGTTTGGGTTTTGGTTTTGTGGGGTTTTTTGGTTGATTTTTTTTTTAATTGGTTTTTTTGTTTTGTTCCTGTTTATCTTAGGGAGGTGAATACTTTATTTACAAATAGAATCACAACATTTCGGTCACCCAGGTTCTCTCCAACTTGCAGCTAAAAAGGCTGGAAACCTTTGGTCTGGGGAAAAAAAAAAAGAGGCTATAAGGGAGGGATGAGATAGAGGACCAAAAATGAGGAGGATCTCTTTCCAAAGCACCAGGGACAGCAAAGACAGTGATTGAATGTATGTCGTTCTAGCAGGGAATTTAAATTTGCTTCCATCAGCTCTAAAACATATATCCCAACAGCCCAACTGGTGCATAGTATTTTTTCATGTGTTTTGTTGTTCCTGCAAGAAAAATGAGCAATTTTCTTTATTTGGATTGAACTGTTTGGTTGTTTGGGGTTTGGTTTTGTTTGTCTTCTAGCTTCAGAAATAATAGAAGTAATTATAGCTTGAAAGAGAGAAAAAACTACTTAACCTTTGCTTTATGAGGACAGGTAAGATGTCCAGCTGACTAAAAAGCTGACAGGGAGCTGTAAGCATAGCCATCCCACTCCAGTGGTTAGTGAAAAAGATCATCCTAATTTACATCTTTTTCCTGTTTTGTGAATTCTCTTGCTTCTTTTCATTAACCCTCAAGTAGTAGAAAAAGAATTACAAGAGTCCCACTCTACCTTAAAACATCATCAAAAGGCAAGATTTGTACAGTATTTGGACACTAATCTTATTTTTACTCTGTGTCTATTTGAAGGCATTTCTATACACTCTCCACCTGTAGGCAAGATTACAAACAGTGGGTTCAGTCCAAAATGCCATAGTATCAGACAATTCACAAAATCAGTGCTATCATTTAAAAAATGAACCAAAATTAAAAATAGAGTATAAATCATTTATTATTGAGCAAATAACCTGTACAAATGAGGTTTGACTACCATTAAAATGATTACAAAATAATAGCAAAGAATTTGATCAAATATATTCCTGAAAATCTTTCAAGTCCTGCATTACATTTGGAATGGTTTCAAATATAGAAAAAATTCCAAACCTCACCTATAATGAGCTTATTCAGTTTGCATCTTGTACAGCTTTTAGAGCTTATAACTGGACAAGTGTTGATGCATAAAGCTGTAATTTGCCAGTGTTTATCACAACTTATATTAAAATAAATAAGCAAACATACTGAAATGATACAAGTTGAACATACAGAATTCATCCTAATTCTACTTCACCAGAGGGATTCAAGTAAACACAGTCAAAGTCTGAAATTTCCAGAAGAAAAGCTATCTAAAAGCAACAGTCTCATCACCTTCTCAGGGCAATTTTCTTCTGGTATTAGCATTACTTCTATAACCCATTGGATGAAAGTTGCAAAATAAGATGCTAAGGGTAAATGATAGAACTAGTACATTAAAAAAAAATGGTTCTTCCTCATCTAACATATAATAAGCTGTATCTTCAGATACATCCTTTAAGCAGATATTATTCACACTTAAGACTTCAAAAGTTAAGGACTAGGTTCATTGTCTTCTACCTATTCAATGCAGATTCAGCTTAACTAAGATACTGATTTTAGAAGGATCCACCTTTCCCACCCAACACCTCTATTCAGCCTATGAAGGCAGGTAGGTGTCTTATTTTTACTTCCAAGTTGGAGGGAAAGAATATAGAAGGCCATCCTAAATCAGCCAGTGAATTTTCAGATGACTCAAATTATGTGTGATGAATTGAGTCAGATAAGTGAAGATTTGTGAGTGTCTCTATGACAAAGGGGAGTTAGGGACCTAACTGTATTTGACATCTTGTCCTGTTAGGATATAATGTAGTGTCCCACAAAACTAAAAGAACCCTTCATGATGTGTTTGGTCAGCAGAAAAAAAAATCAAGCCATCATACTGGACACCTGTAGTCAGTAGTCATGTTGTCCAGTTGAGGATTTGAATTGTAATTTACATCAAACAAGAGCATCCAGGTAGTGTTTGATCTACCTTCTTTAACTTCCTATATGCAAAAGTAAGCTTTGCTCCTCACACAGCAGCACACTAGTAAACATCAAAATAAGTTTGTGTCTTTGTAGCTTGCTGGTGTCTCCACTTCCAGATGAGGACTCCATATAACTCACTGCTGGTGTTAATGATGTCATCACAGCTTTTGTACACTCTTCCAGGAGTCTCCACAGTGAAGTGGATTTCCCAAAGCATGGAGGAGTGTGGCCTGCCCCTCCAGTGCAATAGCCACTCAGGGGAGGTGCTGGGTGAGCTGCTGCTCTCAGGTGGTGCAGATTCACCATGTTTCAGAGCTGAAGAGGGGACAGGGCAGTGGGCAGAAGAGCCAGAGCTTCAGCATCCTCACTCCCACGTGGATCTGGCAGTCAATGTGCCCCAGGAGAGCATAGAGTGGTTGTAACTGCACTTTGGTTTGTGGCAGCAGGAGGTGTTTCTGGGAGGGAAAGAAAAAACAACAGTGTTAGAGTTTAGCTGGAAGAAATATTTATTTTTATGCCCTTGATGGAATAAGAACCACATATGTCATGTTTGTTTGAGACATATAAACAGAGCCAGCAGCTCAGCAACTGCGTGGGGGGCAGAAATTAACCATTATGTTTTTAATTTAGAATGGACTTTAATTTCAGTGTTTTCATTAGTTGTTTTATGAGCACATATTAGAAATGCTATTATTACCACTCCCATGGAAAATGCAAAGAATGAAGTAGTGTCTCTCCAAGAAAAAAAAAAAACTACCTCACTCTTAAGATTATCTCTTTTCTTGGGTGGGGACAGGAGATAGAAGCTGTTGTTTTTCTGGTGCATGCTGAGAAATGTTTTGGCAATATCAGCTGATTTTTCAGGGCAGGAAGAGACAGCACTCAATGTCCACAACTGATAGCCTGTTAGCCTGTAACCCTGAAAAATAATATGCTACAAGGACAAAATGTGTGATTATGAAGTGTGGCTCCCTTATGTCTCAAAGCATCAGGAATAAGTGATTTTAATGGATGATTAAAAACTTTTCCCCCACTATGATTGCACTGTAGGGAGCTGCTGTTAGCAGTGACCTACTTGCTGTCATGGCAGAAATGTGTGTTTCAGATGCTGGCCTAAATTCAGATGATTGTTGGTTGGTGCTCATCTATCTGCATTGTGATATACTTAGAAAATAAGTAACATCTGCCAGAGGGCCTCACTTGCTTTGCAAGTAGGTTCAGTTGGGTTCCCTTTGCTTATCCTTACAGGGCTATAGCCCTCACAGATGATAGGCACATGAGTGCTGCTCAAAGAGAAAGTGTAGCTGGCCTTAGTACCCTTGATATATACGTGAAGGGCTGTTAGTGCTGTTTTCTTTGTAAGGGGCTGTCAACCATGAGCCCTCTGAAACTGTGCTAGAGAATCAAGAGATCTATTTTAAAAGGCTAATACTCATTTCCTATGCTTTCTAGAGGCTCTGAAGTCACATTTCCAGGCTTCACTCTGTAACCATGACAGATTTGCTGGGAGGCAATGGCAGTAAGGACTGAGTGAGGTGGTCAGTCCTGTGCTTCTGGGACCCAGGGCTTTCCTAGAGACCAATAACTATCATTAATTAACATCGGAGGCATTGGCAACACTACTGATAAGAAAAGAGTCTTCCCTCAACAAACCTTGCTGCGTTATTAAAGGCACCATTTTTTAACATGAGAGGCTTAAATGTGGAGAAGGAAATGTTTCAGCTCATCTGGAAGGAGAAGTCCAGTTATTTGTTGCTGCTGCTTGTGTCCAAAGCACCTCCTGATGCACAGGCGACACAGCTGCATCAGAGACAGTGGCCCTGGAGAAAGAGCCAGGCAAGAGGTTACACATGTGGCTTTATCACCCCAAAACTGTAAACCTGAAACAGCAGCTGTGCATCAGTGAAAAATCAGTTGCCCATACACAACACAGGTGTTTCCATGCTGTTATTTTTGTGTTAGTTTTTCAAGCAGAGCCTGATTCATCACTTTGTTTTTCCATTTTTACCTTGATGTAAATCTTTTCATGACAACAATCATATTAACATGTAACCAGCAGAGCAGACTGGACCATACCATCAGCAGCTTCTTTAGAATAATGAAAAATCAGGTTTTTTAGTAATGTATGTAGCTTACTGACTGACTGAGAACATCCAAAAAAGAACACAAGTACACCCATGAGTAGACACTAGAGACCTCATTCTAATTTTCTTTAAGAATGCTAAGTTAAATTTATCTCCATAAATCACTAAAGTATTCATAATAAAATATAATGGTCTGGAACTATTTCATTTACATGTACAAAATAAGAACTTCCTAAAGGTTAAGCTTACAGTTTGATACTACTGGATTATTCAGTACACAATGTTGGACTTTAAAAAGGCCTACTGTAAAGATGCATACATATATATTTATATTTATTCATTATATCATTCCTGTGCATTTTTCCTTAATCCCCACAAAAAACCCTGATATAGTCTTTCATTTTAGAGACACTTTTTCACCTACATAAGAATTTGGCCCAACAATAAATGTAAGGGGCAAAGATCAGTCTTTCAATATAATTTCTTTTTTTTTTTTCCTTTTAGTGTCACATGAAATAAAAATTGTGTAGTTGCAGTTTTGCATTTAGGCTGAGACCAATATCTGGCATGCACCTGACCATCAGCATATGCATACCAAAATATCCAGTCCAAACACTCGCTAGCTAACCTCAACACCCCTCAGAGATGATTTGCTACCTGCCTTTGTTGGCACACTCCAGATAACATTCCTGTGTTTACTGCCATCTCAGACACAAGGGAACTGAGAGACTCTCTCTGACTTCAGTGCTTTTAGGTAACTCAGAGGTTGGAAGATGAGTTATTGCAGTTACCGTTATCACTGTTGGTGTGTCACTAGATTCTGACACCAGAAAACAGTGTCCACACCTCAACAAATGGAGGTAAGCTTAGTTATTCTCAGCTTTATAGTGCTAGTACCATGGAATAACACAGCCTTCTGCAGCAGTTGGTGTTTTTTCCCTAAGGAATCCTGAGTGAACAGATAAAACGAGTGTTAAGGAGCACCTTCTTTCTGCAGGAACAGCTGGCCCACAGGACTGCCAGGTGGGACCAGCTCCATCGGCCTCTTGCTTTCAGCATTCTTCACCCAAATGTCTGCTCCAAAGTCAATCAGCAGTGTCACCAGCTCCACACTGTCATTCCTGGCAGCTGCATGCAGAGGGGTGTCCAGGCCCTTTCCACTGTTCACATTTGCTCCTGCACACCAAGAGATCACAATGAATAATGACTAAAAAGTAGCCCTGGTTGCCCTGCTACTCTACTTAACCCAAGACTGCCATTAAGAGACAATCACTTCCAGGTCCCAGAGCAGGAGCCCCTCTAAATCTTTAATGCAAAGAGAATCCAAAGATAGGAAACAAAAGAACACCAACCTTACCTGACTCAAGTAGCTTCTTAGCACAGGTCACTTGCTGGTTCTCACAAGCTACATAAAGTGGAGTACCAAGATGCCTGATGTTGTGATCGATATTTACCCCGTGGGATGAGAGGAATTCAACACATTGCACATGACCTTTAAAGGGATAAAGAAATAGTCAGCTCACAGAGATCAGGCATTTGTTTTAGCAAATTCTTTATTGCAGCAGTGTAATCTGGCAGAGATTCAATGTTTTGCTAAGAGATGGTAGTGTAATAACTTTCATCCACTCCCGTGTCTCCAACCTGGAAAACAGGAGCTGCAAAGCCACAGTTAGTAAAACAGGCTAAAGCCATCTTTTTATCTGACTCACTTCAGATGTATCCTGAAGAAGAGACAAATCATGCTGTGTTTCTCTGCACTGCTTTTGAAGATAGACAGATGACTCCCTCAGATAGCCACATTGTAGATAGCTTGCTGGGACCATGCATCCCCTTCCAGATGTCACCACATGAACTCAGAGGCCTAAAGAGCAGAGCTGAGCTGCCCTTGGTGAGCATCAGGAATGGGAGGAACTGCACCACTTGTGATGAGACTGATCAGGAAGTTGTATCGCATGACCCAAATCAAGAAAATAATCCTCTTTACCTCTCTCTTCCACCTCTACATGCTGCTAGCAACATGGAAAGGAGTGCTAATGCCTGTGGTATTACCTCTCTTAGCAGCTTCATGGATGGGGGATGCCAGGTCACAGGGTGGGTGTAGGTTGGCTCCATGCTGCAGCAGTAAAGTCAAGCAAGGCACACTGCCACTGACACAAGCACTGAACAAAGGAGTGTGCCAGTCAACAGTGACTCCATTCACCTGGGTAGAAAATGACACAATCATGTTTATTTTTTTGTCTTCTCAGTATTTCAAAATTGATTAAATTCATCCAGTTTCTCAAGAGAAGATATTCTCAATACTTTTTGTTTAATTCCTTACAAAACCTGCCTACTGCTTCGGAAGATTACGTTTTATTACCAAGATCATCCAAAAAATCTTTATAGAAATGACCCCTAAATCTCTCCTCTTGCAAAAGAATGTTTAGCCAGTGCTGTTCCAGCTTCTCTTGGGAGTTACTGAGTTACCAAGTTAAATATGTGCCCATTTCTAAGTTACCTCAGCTGAAACAGACCTGGCCCCGGCCCTCTCCTTAAAAATTAAGTTTTTAACTGAAAGTATGCAGCCTTTCTCTTTTTTTTTGTATTTTACATTGTCAGGAAATATATATAATAGAGTTAATTTTCTTATTCGCTATGATTTTGACATTAGCTTGAAAAGCAGAGGCCATAAGACATGTCTGTTTCACCATTTTACTTGCATATTGTTTTCATTTTCTTCCCATTTTATCATTAGTTGATCCTAACAGTCCTATAGCTCTGCTTAAGACAGTATATTGAGACCAGTAAGATGAGTGTGTGCAGAAAATATAATACACCTTGTATTATATTATAACTTGTATTATAACTTGTATTGTATTATAACTGTTTTAGGGCTATAAACTCTTTGCAAGAGGAACTTCTTATTCATTCAGTAAATGATAAGAACATTAAAACTTCACCTGAAGAACGATATTAACTCATTTATATCTGTGCTTTTTGTATTGCTTTGTTCAGAAGTGCATTTCATAATGCGTATACCTTAAGGTGAACTAAGTACAGAGTGTAAATCACAGTGATATACTGACATGAAATAGTACATCACCTAGGATTAAAATGTGATAAAACAACATAGTAACACTAGAGACAATGGTCTGTCCATCATGGACTCACCTGAGCACCATGTTTTAACAGGACACTGGCACAAGCAGCATGACCCCCTAGGCAGGCTTCATGGAGAGGAGACACCTGGTCTGCTGTAAGAAGATTAACATCACTCCCCTAATGAAATAATGGAAAATAGCATTACAACCAACTACCAAAACTCCCACACAAAATAAAACCCCAAACTCCTTGCTAGCTTTAAAGCTCAGCTGCCTGGAGTTACTCATCTGAAATAGGTAAGCAGAGAAAGAGGCTGTGATGCTTTGGCTGGAGTGGATACTGGCACAGCATACCAAAGGTCATACCTTCTACATACTGTTAATTGGCACAGAAAGCTGTGGGCAGTGGACTGCCCAATGGAACAATACAGACATCCTCTTAGGAACTCAGTGTGACTTTATTTCTACTACACCATGAACAGCAAAATCTGAAATAAGAAGATGAAAAACTGCTACTGGAGTTCTTGACAGGGTTGTGACTGACACCTTTTTACATCACTGTTCAAGCCTTCTGACCTCCTGCCTGCTGAGCCTGTGGTTGTTTGACTGGATCAAATCCTGAAATGCTTCTGATGTGTTTTCTGCTCTATGCAGTGAGGGGACACTGTGAAGGAAAGCCAGCCTCTGCATTAGAAACCACTGGTTTGATCCTACAGGAGATTTTGTTTCTAGCAGTCTTGGTGCTCCAGAAGGTTAAGCTGGAGGAGTCTCCAATACTCCTTCCCTTTCCATCAACTCCTCCACATGCTAAATCCAAGAACTTCAAAGAAATGGAAGAGTGAGGTTCAGAAATTGTTTCTCTCTAGCCTTGCCTTTCTGCAGCAGGAGCAGGGCACCAGGTACCCTCAGGCACTTCAGAAACAGATGTGTGGGTGGCTGAATTGAAGCCTCAACTGGAGCCCTGCCTGGGCTGGCCCTGACCTGGGGCACCAAACACTGCTCGCAGGCGCAGGAGCTGCCAAAGGAGATGCCAGCAACCAAGGTCCCATTACCTGCAGCAGGATTAAAGTATGACCCAGGATATTTTGATACATTGTTAGTCTAGTGCACAGAGTTTGTGCTGGGCAAGGAAATGCTAGCAGACAAAAAAGACCTGTTATAGATTGCACTGCATTCTGGTCAACATGATTTTCTCACCCTGGAGGTTTCACAATAAAGCACAGACTGCATTCAGTCACTGAACAAACCCAGCAGAGATCACATCAGCCCAGCAGAAGTGTACCTGTTTGATGAGTTTCTTCAGGGCAAGCAGACGCCCATGGATAGAGGCATCGTGTAAAGGAGACCAGTCTGAAACAAAGTCTGTGTAAAGAGAAAGACAGGGAAAAGGCTAACAACTCTGTGCACTGTTTCATCAGTGTACTTTACCTCAACAGTGTGACCCCAGCAAACCTCTCTTCTTCAACTTTATTCACTGAGCTGCCAAGCTTTCCTGAGCAGCTGCTGGGAGGGAGTGAGACAAAAGAAAGGCTTCTCTCTGTGAGTGCGTTTAACTCATCCCATGTTGGAGCTGAGCAGCTGCATTTCCCTTCAGAAGACAAGGAGGGATCTGCAGAACATCACCTTTCTCTGACTGAGCTTGCCCCTTGTTTTGAATTTCCAGTGCCTTTGTTTTCTTAGGCTCTCTGCACTTTACCAATTAGCTGAGGACTTCATTTTGAAGAGAGTACATCTGCTCAGTCATTTAGCCCTGCTCAGAGCTGGGCTAGAGTCAACAATACCTAACAAGAGAAGATATCAAAGTGCAAGGTGACAAATTGTGTTACCTGTTGATTTTGCCTTTCAGTTTTCAGCGTTTGGTGCTAGCCTGTGCAGTGATGCATTTTACATAATAGCTATATTCTCTGCTTTGTAGAGACCACAAAGTAAGTACAGCACGTATCTACCACACAAATATCCATAGAAAAGGATCTTCAGTATTACAGATTTCATGGCCCTTCAGTATTACAGATGTTATGGCTCAGACACACCTGACAACAATAACCCCCCTGAGAGACATTTACTTCCTTCAGCATTCATTGCCTCAAAACACAGTGTCTGGTCTATGTCAATGGCCCAGTTTCCCTCTGGAAGGAAGAGAAGCATTTCCAGAAGGCATTTCACACAGCTCCCTTTGGAAAGATATCTTGGTACTCTCTGGAGATGTCCCACTCTCCTTCCACTAACTGCAGAGAAAACCCCAATGACCAACTTGGAGGAGCTGCTGATGTTTTGAGGGATATTTGGGAGAAGTTTCAAATTAGTAGGCTAAAATTAGAACCCCAATACAGCTTTATGGGCAATACCGAGAACATGAAATGAACAGAGGAATGAATTCAGGAAATCTGAGTAACATATGCCAGTTATTTTTATAAGAAAATTGTATTCTTTAATAGCATCATTTGAGCTCTGCTTGCCTCCTTCTATGTTCCATAGGCCATATCAACAACAAACATATAATTCCAGTAAGTTGCCAAGTATCTTTGGCTTTAGCAAATGGACAGCCATTTCCAGAAGCTGTTTCTGGTCTCATAATGATAGCCAAATTATTCTACAATTATTAAAGCACAGTATTATTAATTGAGTAAAACAGCTTTGCTTTAAGTGATGTCTGTCAAGTCATAGAATCATTAAGGTTGGAAAAGACTTGTAAGATCAAGTCCAGCTATTGATTCAACACCCCAATGGCACAGTGCCCTGGCCATTGCCCATATCACAAAGTGCCGCATCTACACATTTTCTGAATACCTCCAAGAATGATAACTCCACCACTTCCCTGGGCAGCCTGTGCCAATGCTTAACCACTCTTTCAGTGAAGAAATTTTTCCTGATATGCAATGTAAACCTGTCCTGGTGCAACTTGAGGCTATTTCCTCCTGTCCTTTCATGATGGTTATCTGACCATGTTGCTGTTCTTGCTGATTGTGCCTGTGTTACCATTGCTTTTGTTTCCAGGCTCTGTAAAAATCTTTTGATTTTCCCATTTAGACACTAGTATAATTGCCCAATCTACATGAGTTGCAAGGAAAAAATATTTACAGTAATTCTAAAAATCTAGACTGAGGAACAAGTTTTCTAAGCTACAGCTTGTTCTTATTTTGGCCACACAAATACGGGTGGGGTTTTGTGCAAAATACCAAGTTGTTCTATTATCATGTCAGCATTCTGGTAGCAAAAAGGGAGGTGCATGCTCATGCCATCACACCCATGAGCAGAATTTATCCATTCAGTGCTTGCTTGAGAAAGGACAGGTTTCTACTGAAACTCTAAAAAAAGCCAGACCAGACTATAGTCATCAGTGGACTGACCATTAACTTATGATTTTGCCATCTCTTTACAACAAATTAGAAGATTGACCATATAAGTGTCAAAAATAAATGTCAAAGGAAAATAAAAAGAGGTATGTGGCAACACTTTGTAAACCAGCTGGGAAATCTTAAATGGAAATACAAGCCTACAGTAGCTCCACACCAGCCTTGGACACTTTGAGAAGATAGAGTTTGTCTGATGACTAATTGCTACAATTACAAGCTACCATCTCTCCTGCCCTAGCTCTGTCTGCAGCAAACATCTCCAAACTGAGACAATGCCAGATATCCAACACCCCTGCAGGAGAACACAAATTTCCACTATTCCTGAACCCATGGCATCACCATCCAGCAAACCACAGTTTCTATTTTCTCACTGCTCCAGGCTAGAACTTGTGTTTCTCACCTGGAGAAGGAGGAAGGTTGCTGTGGATGTTGGGATCTCACTCCTCACTTCTGCACAGCCCACAAGAAACAACATCAGTAATATCAATGAACAGCATTTATACCACACACAGACTTTTGATTAAAGCATAAGCAAATACAAATGATAACTGGCCATGGACTTTTAAAATTCTGAAATACTGACTTTCAAGAAAGTTCTCAAAACCCTTTGTCCACCAAAGCTGCCTGTGAAGGAGCAAGACCAGTCAGTGTACATGAGTGGCACAGCTGTGTTCACTGTATGTACCACCACAGGAACAAGGACTTCTGAGAGCCAAAAATAAGTTCAGCTGTTCTTTCACATGGAAACAAGACCATTTATCCAAATTTGAAATTTACCTACTCCTTAGTCCTCAGGCAAGCTGAGTCAGGCCTGAAGAGCTTCAGTACCTAGATATCCAAAACACACTCTCTTTCAGTAGCATTGGTTCACCCAGCTCCCCTTTCACCATTGAAAATCCCATCCAGCCCAGAGTTTTCCCCTGAAGTTTGTGATATATGCAGCCTGAGCCAAACACATTCCTGCTGTAAGTTGCCAGCAGAGTTACTGACTCTGATAAGGAGCAGGCAGACACAAAAGGAATAGACTGATTTTCAAAGGACCAAATGATCTATATGCAGCAGTGTGGCATGTGGGCTCCCCTCCTTCCAGCCTCCATTTGGCTGGAGCTTTGTCTCCAGTTTGTTCATGGTTTGATTCATGCTGTTAATAACATCACCACACTTTCCCTCCCATCACAGCTTCAGGATGTGCATGCATGACTTGCATGAGAAGAGACAGACAACACAGCAGATATACTGATATATTTTTTTTTGTGGTGGTTTTAATATCTTCATTTTCTATTTCATGTGAATGGAAGCATCCTGAACAGCCCAGGAAAGAAGTGAGAACCGTGCAAAGTCACATTATCTCAATTTACTTCATTCCCTCTGCACTTACCATGAGCTTCCCAGAAAGCAGGAACTGGAAATCTAGGGAACACATCTAGCTAATCTGTTATATGAAGTTAAAACACCTGTCTTTTGCCACTGTGTTGTATTTTCAATGGCTTTGGGCTAGACAACAGAGCAATGATCAGAGTGAGGCCATTTGTTTGAATAATGTTCACCAGTGACCACAACAGCATTGGTCACAACTGATCACAGTGCCCTGGCCACTGCAGAAGAACTCACTAGGCCTGGTTGCTCTGCCTGGGCAACAACACTTGGGTCTGCTCATCTGAAAGAAAAAAGAAAAGCTAAAGGACAAAAGATAAATTAAAAAGAGAAAGGGGAAAAAAAGGGGGAAATAAACAAAAGGAAAATGGAAAAACAACAAAAAAATGAAAATAAGAAGAAAAAAGAACGGAAAGGAGGAAAGGAAGGAGGAAGGGAACGAAAAGGAAGAAAGAAAAGAGGAACTGAGCCAGTGCTGATCTCTCAGCTGGCACTAATCTAAGTCAAACATGCCACATAGCTTCTTCTTTCTCAGTGTGCTATGGTGCAAGAACTGCATTTGTTTTCGCTTGTACAAACTGCAGTAGAGAATCAGGCACTCTTTCCTGTGATACACCAAAAAAACAATAAAAAATTCAGTATCAAATAGGAATAGCTTATTAAGGTGTCTTTTGAAGTGTGAGGGCACAGGGACATTTTGTGAGACTGACTGTGGACCTGCCCTGGGAGCAGAACATCGAGAGCAGAAGCCACCATAGCCTGACTTGCCCTTTGTCACCACTGGCAGAGGTGAAGGGTCATGGTGAGGCAGGAGTGTTACTTACCCCTCATCAGTGGGTTTGATAGAGTTGTTGCAGATGCCTGGCCTCCGGCTTCTTGCAGTTTGCTGGCATTTTGATTTGTTCCCTCAACATCCATCTCAGCTCTCTCTGGCTAATTTCTGTTTTTTTACTTCACAGTCGGTCTCCAGAGTTCAAATTCCATCCTCCCCGGTGAACCTCCAGCTGTGGGAGTGATCTATTAAACAGACTCTACACACAGGAGTCAAACAGACATTGCAGCAGAGTGGGACGTGGTGCCGGCAGCACTTTGTGCAGGAACTCAAATACCTGGGCAGGGATGTAAGGACACAGCTCTCTGGCTGCCCTGGTTGGCAGCCAGCAAAGCAATCCAGCGAAGCGAGAGATGTGCCTGATGTCACATCCTCTCCAACACAGCACCCAATCGGAGCGCCCGCTCTCCGTTTTTATCAGGAAGGAAATTCTTCATTTGCCAAAAAAACAAAGCAGAAAGATCCAGTTCAACTAGTTGAGCAAACTCTGCCTGCAGGGCATTTGCAAAGAAAACCCACAGAGCTACAAGCGCGTGTGGATCTGCACCACTCCCCACAAGTGGTTTGCAGGTGACTTTGCTGCGTGCCGTACGCTGTGAAAAACCAACTCCCTTATCTGCCAAGCCCTGATGGTATGCAAGAAAGGGAGAGCAGATCATCTGCTGCACAGCACTGACTGCTGTGTACCCTACAGATATTGAAAGCACATGTGTGGGGAGCTGTGCTTCCCACTGGAGGCCCTGTGCTCTCTGTATTCTCTGGAAATCGCAGTGCTGTGCAGGCTCCTTTCCTTGCCCCTCAGTTCAACTGACTTCATCGAGTCACAGTCACACCAGGAGTTATATATCTGAGCAGAGCACTCTTATTTTTAAGCAATTTCTCAGTCTAATCTCCCAGAATCTCCCAGCAAACAAATGGCAGTGTTCTTGCAGAAGCAGCACTGCCTCATTTTTCTGGGTCTGTTTGCAAGAAGTCAGTCCTTGTGGATCATCTCCATTTGCTGTTTCTTTCCCAAATTAGTGTAATTCCCAAGCACAAAATTCTTTGCCCATTTGTGTACAAGTGCAAGTAGGTAGAACTTCCATGCAAAAGTCTCAGCCATGTAAATGAAAACTAAGCTGTTTGATGTGGGTTTTTTTCATTTTTTCTGCCAGAGTAGAACTTGCATTTGTGTGTTTGGAGAGATGAAGTTGCTAATCCTGCGCTGATTCTGATCCTGACTCAACTGAGCCTGAGCAACTTGGTCGCATTTTTATTCCTATCTATAACAAATGCAAGAGATCTGGAATTTAGGGTTTCTTTGTCCGTATCTTTAAAAATAATCAGTTGTGTTAAAAGACAAGCAGCAGCTAAACATCATCCACAAACCCTGCCATCAGGGAATCTGGGAAGGCAACCAGGGTACACATTGATAAAAAACTGCTGATGAAATACGGAGGAGGATGGGGCCAGCTCTCTCGAGGGCTCTCCCTGCTGAATGCCTGCTGGCTCTGGAATTTGGCCCCACATTGCTGGATGCAAGCTGGCATTTTGATCTGACTGGAAATTACAGTTGTGTCTTGCTCATTGAAGCGTGCATTGAAAGTGTTGGGAGGGAAATGTGCAAATGGAGAAAATGGTATAAATATTAGTTTTGACAGTTAACATGCAGATTGAGGAAGGAAAAAATTTTTTCTCCCTTAGTATTGCTTGAGTTTAGTGGCTAGGTTGCCATATTTTATGTGTAATCATGTCTTTATCAGTATTAACAACTATGTCAACAATTCCATCGCTAAAAGGAACTGGCATATGCATCCAAATATGCAATGATAGGGGTTATAAATGAAGAAACATTAGCTAAGAGCTTTAAATCCAACCACAGTAAGGAGCCAACAAAACAGAAATCCCTGAAGTCACTGCTTAGTCAGAGCATCCTCAGTTCCTGAGCTGGTTCTCCCTTCTTTGTTCCAGCCCGGAAATGTCTTACATCACAAACCCCTACCTGTCTGCTAAAGACTGGAGAAAAGCGAGCCCCTGGAGCAGTGCACTCCAGGAAGCTTCACAAGGAATGTTCAAGCTCTGCTTTAGTGTAAGCCCAAGCTCTCCTTCACCTCATGTCCAAGTGTGGGGCATGCTCAGAGCTGAGAGTCACCTTCTCTACTAACCAAGAATTATCCTTCTCTGAGTTATACTGTATATACTTTATGCTTCTGTGAAGCCAGGTTACAGAAGAGAGTAGCTAAAAAACATGTGGGTCAAAAGCCTGATGGACATTAATTGTCTCCTGAGCTCTTGCTTCAGCTAGGAATTCAGAGATACCTACAGAAGCAATGTGCTGGCTTTGGCCTGGTGTGGCAAATAGTATTATCTACCATGATATTATTTTACCATCTAGAGCCAATTGCTTCTTAAGCACCATTCTGATATGGATGGCATCAACAACCTGCATGAAACTCCCCAAGGGTCTATACAGCCTTGTTGGGTGCCAGCAATACTCAAGAAATCTTTGATTCATTTAACATCCTTAGCTGCAAATCTTTTGGAAGCAAGCAGAAAATCCTCCAGTAACAAGGGAACATATTTGAGCATCAACCTGTATCTCAAGATAAACAGCACACAACTTCAAATATAGAGCAGAAGCAGCTTACTCAACACAGAGAGGCACACCAGAGCTTTTAGTCATTACAATACTATTTTCCATTTAACTGCCACTTACATCCCTAAGTTCTACATAAAAAGAGCTTGCTACAGAATTCACTTTGTCGTTATTCAAATACAACCATCCTTGGTGGATAAAACTGCATAGTAATGCTGAACCTCTGGCATTCAATATTACTTTTTCTGTTTACAGCACATCTTCTAAACAGAACCACATTTTTTTCTCCTTTAAAAATTTAAATTTGTGTAAATAATTCAATGAAATATTCTGATTTTTTTTCCTCTTGCCTGCTAATCAGTTTTTAAATTGTGCACATCAATTATTCATCACAGAAAATATTTTGTTATTATTTACAGGTTTGGACTAGTAATACTTTCTGTTTCTGTAAAACTTTCTGCTGGTAAACCTGTCTTAGCATGCAAATTCAGCATTATTTTCTGAACATGCAAACCACAGAATTACAGAAAGTGTTTGTAAAATTGGACATAAGACGTGGGATTTTTCAATTTAACTACAGAATCAGAGCCAGGATTCCTAGCTTTCCTTTAGAGTTCATGAAGTAGGCATTTTAAGACTATGACTTATCTCACCTTTCTGCTCTAAGAGGTTGTGAATTGGGCCTTTGGCTTTCACCAAACTTAAAAGGGAGCCCTAAATGATAAGCAGAGATGCACATTTGACCACCTTAAAACCATGGCTAAATTCACAGCCAAGTGACCCAGCTCTGTCCATCCATCAGCCCTGTTAATGAACTTTGTACCTCACAGACTCTGGATGCAGCAGCACAGGGTGAAACATCTTCACTCCAGCAGAAGGCCAGCACTGTCCAATGCCTGACCCACAAAACTTTGAATTTGGGGTGCCTACACTTCAGAGGGGAGGATCTTGACAGACAGCTCTGGAAGATTGAGTTTCAGTGGTCTAAGCTGTTGCCCCCTGACCCATTCCTCACCTTCAGCAGATTACCCTCACCTTTACAAGAGATGGCAGCAATGACCACAAACTGATGCCACAGCTGTCTTAGCACCTAGTTCATTGCGCTAGCTCAACCCCTGTAAAAGCAGACTTTTTCCAAAGCCTCTATACCCAAGCCCTGAGGCACTAGCACATCTCACACTGTCCTCCAAGGCAGTAATTTCCAGCTGACAAGCAAGACAAACATCTGAGACAGCCATGGTTTAAATCACAGCAGTTAAGTCTGCCAGAGCTTGTCTGCAAGACTACTAAATCACCAGTGTTATTTCTAGAGGTACCTGGGTTTTCTTTGGAAAGCTGCTGTGAAATCTTTGAATAGACAAAGGGTGAAGATTCCATTTTCCCTTGGAGAAATTTGTAATATTGTCCAATTCTTGTATCATTAATTTCTTTTCCTCAAATCAAGTCTCTTCTCCAGAGGCTTTCCTTCTCTCACAGTCGTTCTGAACATGTAATGTTTTCCTCTTCCCTTCCCTTTACCTTCAAAGAAACTTCCCTTGCAAACATCCTGTTAGCCTGGCTTGAGACCAGGCAGAATTTTGCAAGTAACTGTTGTTCCCTTATGCAAGTTGGAAGTTTCACTTAGCAAGAGACTCTAAATCAAAGCGAACAAACCCTGAAGTGAAGGAAGTAGCCACCACATCCTGGTGTCAGCAGCACCTGGCTCCATGCTTTAACTCATTGCAGATGTACAGAAGCAGCAAGATTTCTCAGGAAGCAGGACAAACTTAGCATGAGAGCTTGCATTAAAGTTTCTTGTATTTTCTTCATAGCGAAGAGTGGATTAGGGGTATCCTCGTCACAGAGAGGAGAGCAGCAACACCCTTTTTTCACCAAATGTGATGCCAAATGTTTCTCAGTGAACACCTGTATAAGGGTCTATGTATGACAAAATAAATCTGGACATTGCTGGCTTAGAAACTTGTAGACTACAGTCCATGCAGAAAGAATCCAAACCCTGGAAGTTCTTCTTTAAAAGCACTGCAATTCCAAGCCTTTCTTTGGATTTTTCATCCTGTCTCATGAGTTACAATTATGATTTGTCAACACTGCCAGATTGTTAATCTTAGAGGTCTCTTCCAAACTCTGTGATTCTGTAATGGATTATGATCTGAGCACAGTGACAAGGATGCAACTTTGTCCTAGTTATCAGTCATTTTGTTTGGCTGCTTCTCTGATTAGGTGATCTTGTGGCAGAAGGGAAACTACTTCTGGAAAACAATGTGCAGAGTGCAAAGCTTACCTGAAGCTGGAGCACAAAGACCAAAGTGTGGCAGGATTGCCTGGTCCTCTTCTTCTCCCAGCTGTGGGCACATCCCTAGTGCATGGTAGGGATAGGGCTGGGTAGTCTCCAGCCAACCTCTTCTAAGGCTGCATCCTAACCAGGCATGTGAGCCACTCCATATCAAATCCCAGGAACATCCTCTGTGTCCCAAGAATGAGATCCTTCTCAGGACTCCAACTGCCCTTTGGCTGGTGGTGGTGAGGGAAAGGTCTGCACTGAGCTTGAGCTCTGGTAGGGAACAGGGAGGCAGTAGGACCCAGACCCATATTCTCCTGCATCCTCCCAGCCTATGTATCCCCTCAGACAGCTTGGAGGGGCCAGTTTTCCATGCATCTGCCCTCTTCAAAGCAGATCTGGAAGTCATCTACAGCTGCAGGCCACAAAAGAAGAGTTCTCTAAATCATTCTCCATCTGGAGAAGGTGGGCCGGTTGTACCTGAATGTTATTTATTCCTCACCTCACCAGGTGGCAGCACTGGGGCAGGCATCTGAAGACCTGGAGCAATCTTGTCACAGAGATTACTGTTTCTTCTGATGACAAAGTTTGCTAGAGATTTATACTAGCAAATGTAAAAATGTCCCAAAGATGACTCTTTTTAGTTGCTATACCTGAGACACACCCAAAAAGAGATAAAAAAAACCAAAATCCCTAACAAGTGATTTTATGGTCAGCGGCAAAACTGTGTTTCTTTCCAAGCTGCTACAAGCATGAAAAACCTAGGTATTTCTCATCCATCTACAGTAAGTGAGTAGCAGACAGGGAAATTTTCTGCACAGAGTGAGTCACTTCAGCTCAAAGACTTCAATAAATGTCAAATAAGCTGCCCTCTCCCCAGAACAGCTGTGGTGCCTTGCTGCCATGACTGCTGTCAGTGGGTGGGAGGGGAGAGATCTGGGAACAGAATTGGAAAGCACTTCCAGCAAAAAAGCAGTGTCAGGCTTTCTTGCCCTCTCTACACCAACAGCCTGGAGGAATCTGCTTGTGGAAACAAGCTGGCATTAGCTGTTGGCATCGTTTTAGAGGAAAGTTTGCACTAAAGTCTTGGAAAATCCTGACCTAAAAAAGTCTTCCTCAGCCACTGTAGTGTTTCAGGATGCCATATTTCGTATATATGCCATGATGTAAATCTGTAGTAACCCTGAAAGCACAAATAGGAAAGCAAAATTATCCCACTCATTAATTAAGAGACATTCTGGGATATTTGATAATGAATGGTCTTTGACAGGTACTCAGTGATGAAAGGCACAAAGGTCCTGGGACAAAGAAGTATCTTTATACATATCCTATAGGCAGCAGGAACTCACCTTCTGAAAATGTTAAAAGCAAGCATCCCTCTGTAGGATAATAAGATACAAATAATAAGCAAAGGATGTGCCTCTGGGCCAGTCCCCTTAAAAGCATTTCAACTTACACTGTGATGGAGAAAGCATGAAAAGGGAACAGTAGTGTTTGCAGAGTTTGAGGCTGTTCTTTAAGCATGAAGGCTCATCTGAAAAGTAGGCTTAGTCTTTTAACCATATTTGGGGGTAGGTATACCCTCATTTAATATTTGCAAATGCAATAAAATGCTGAACTTCTTAGTCACTATTTGTTCTGTGCCCCCATTATTTGCCCTGTCCTAAGCCAGTGTTACACTACTACTAATATTCTTCAGTTAATACTTCTCTCCTAGTTGCCATAACTAGTTGATATGGTTTTGTTGTTGTTGTTAATGCATAAAATGTGAATAAAATTTGCCTTGTTTCCACAGTTAATAAACCCTATTACCCTCATTGGGACTGCTACACCAGCCTTCAGAGAAACACAGGGCCTTTATCACTACCTATAAGCATTCATTCATTGTGACTGGAGTAATATAGGTATTTAGTCAGCATACAGTGTGAAAAGTGTAGTGAAAAAAGATTATTAACATCCTAGCTTTAAGCTAATTTCTCACACATCTCCTTTCTCCAAATAGAAAGCATAATGCATGTTTTCAAGAAATAGGCAATAAATTAGATAGAATGTCTGTGTGGAATCATCTGTATTTGATATTAACATATTGTACATCTCTCACAGAACATTAAAAAAAAAATCACAGTGAGGAGCAATTGGTGTGTGGAAATGGTTAACTTATGGAAAAAAATACACAAAGACATCATGAACTGTCAGCCCAGCATGTAGGCCAGCCAGATTTTTTAACTAAGGGCTGGTGAGTGTGTCAGCATCAGACTTGCCCTAGTGCTGTGCTGGAACACACCACCAGTATTTTGAATCAGTTCTTTGATACAATAATATACAGGGACAGCACAACAGAAGTCTAAATGTCATAAGGTGGATGTTGACCAGGCTCATGTTCCCTGGAGAGAGTGGGGAGATGGTGAGCTCTCAGTCCTGCTCTTTGAAGTGTTAAAGATATACCCACACCTGACAGATGTTTTTCAAACTCATTCTGAAAAATCACCAACAAGATTCAATAGTCTTCCAGAAGATTGTCCTAGTCTTTCCTTATTCTCACAGGAGATGGCATATTTGGGAAAAAATGAAACATCTCCCCCAGCTATTTCCTCAGTAATATTTCCGTGCATTGTTGCAACACAAAGCACAGTCAATGAGTATTAAATGGGTAACTTAAACTTTTGAGATAAGAGCAAGAAAGTCAAGGTAAAGTTTCTAATGAAATTTTGTAGTGTCAGGACTTCTGAGCTTCTTTTCTGATTTATTAAGGCTCTGTTCCCTCCAGGCTCTAATATACAGAATTTCAGGAAGAATGTCTCCAGGAGGAAGCAAAGGTGAGGAGATATTTTGATGGGAAGCTAATATCAGCAATACATACAGGGCAGCTTCTGCTGCTTCTTAACATAAACCTTTCTGAGAGGCTGAAAGGACTTTGCATTTCCTTAATGGAGATACATTTTTTCAATTTAAAATCCTTTGCCAGTGAAATACTGCTTTCACTGACAATTACAGTAGAAAATCAATTCACTATTACACATTCTGAAATAGATCCCATAAATTGCCTTAGCTCCTTGATTGCAATACAAGTCTGACAACCCACACAGCTGAGGTCCTGTCTCTGTTTAGATAGTGGATGGTTTTCTGACTGCCACCTTATAAACAGAGCAGATGAGCTGGCAGTACAGATAAGACTGAGAGAGACCTGCTGACATCAGATTAATATAGACATTTCTTTCTTGATAGTATTTGATTTTCAGAGACTCTTAAGAATTTAGAGTTCAAATCTCTGAGATCCATGATATACTGCCCTATACAAGGTCATTCATGTCACTGACAACTTTATGGGCAATAGCTCTTGCCATCAGATAGAATCCAATACGTGCAAACACAGGCTGAATACTACATTCATTTTTTGGCTGCAACATTGCAGGCCAGTCTCATGAACTGCTGGGAGCACAATTTATCTTACTTGTGCTGAATTAATTGTAAGAAACTATGGGAAACATTAGACCTATGTTCCAGAGAGGGAAACTGTCATGGTGAAATTAAGGGATTAGCATTGAACCAGAGACTGCTGCTGCTGGAGCAGGGACAGGAGCTGAAAGGCTGCTGGAAGCTAGTCCTGTATTCAGGCCAATTTCCCGTGATTTAAGATGTATGGGCAGTGAAGGTTGGTATCAGCATATATAGCTCATTATGAGACCACTACATCTCATAGCATGAAGATGTGTCATCAGCTTCTTGGACCTGTGAAATTGAGCTAGGTGGAGATAGACTTTCCTTTTACCTCTACTTACCATTTTACTACAATTAGTGAAACATCATTGCTTGTCTTATGGCAGAAGTTTACCAAAACTTGGGTCTGAATAAACCTTTCTCCCCTCAGAACAAAAGAATAGCAACTTGTTCCATTGATGTTCTTTGAACCTTACAAAGGACAGACATTGAGAACTGACATACTGTGACTAGGAAAACATTTGCAGTTCTGTCCTGGAATCAAGCTAAGAAAAATTGTTCACGAAATGAACACAACCAGATCTCAAGTGATATGACTCAGAAGGGATTTTGTTAGAAAAGATGAAGGGGTTTTTAAGACTTCCACATATTTTTGTTGGCTTACTCCAAACTCCCTGCACCTGCTTTGGTAACTTCACTTGCACTTCAGAGGTTGAGATGTGTTAGCTTTGAGGGCAGCTGGGATCAGGGTATGGGGACATACAGTGGTGGGACAGCCAGGACCTGCTGGAAGTTGCTAGGACTCCAGAAGACTATAGGAAAGAGATGGCAGCACACAGAATCAAAGTTGACAAAAGATGTGCAACTTGGTATATACAGTGGATGTTGAGTGCTGAAGGCTTTCATTCTCACACTAGTGGAAGAACAACAGTCAGTGCCTTGATTTTGACAGCGAAATTGGATAGACAAAAGGAAGAAGCTGCACAGATACTATACAGAGAAATAAAACACTAAATGCAGCAGAAATCTCTGTGTGTGGGTAGATGTGTGCATGAGAATCTACAAACACATGTCAAGTGAGCTGTTCATGTACTACAGCTTCTCGGGCTGGTGTAAGTGGGTATGGCAGCAGACATAATATTCACTGTCTGTGAAAAGGTGTTTTTAGTTTGTTCTGTCATGTAGCAGCTAATGTTTGGTACCCAAAGTAGACAGTAAATGATGTCTTTGATTTTTTTTCTTTGATACAATAATTTTGCAGTAAACAACCATTTGTTCCTCTTTCTTTTGCAGTGCAAAGATAGACACAGCTTATCGATAAAGGAGAAAGTTCTCAAGTGGCTCAGGCAGGTGCAGCTTCTGGACTGCATATAGGCACGAGCGACCCAGATGCTTTCTGATACACAACCGGCACAGCTGGGCAAGGCTGGCAGGACCTGGCGGGAAACAAAAGGCAAGAACAAGCCCCCCCAACCCCACCAGCAGCATAAGTCAGAAAGCAACAAACATTAGCAAAATCACTTCAAGCAGTACACAATGCCTTGCTGACGTTGGGAAGAGCTAAATACATTATTGTTCATATTTAATTTATGTTGTCAAAGTTGGTTCAGTGATTTGAAAACTATGAGCATTAAAACCTGTTCTCTGCATGCATGGCTAGGCTTTTCTACATCTTTTTTGAGCCAATAGTTAAAATACCATAAAAGTTTTTAGACATGACAGATTAAAGCTCTACATGAAAAGCCATGGAAAAAGAGAGCAGGACAAAAGGAAATAATTACCTTCCCGGAGCAGAAGTGCCTGCTCCACTTTGCTGTTGGGTATAGCAAGATCCAGGGCACATTTGAATTCAGCATTTCTGCATTTTGGGTCAGCACCATAGTCTGTCAGCAAGACAACTGCCTCCACATTGGATTTCCTTGCTGCTGCATGGAGCGGGGTATCTAATCGCTTCCCCATGTTAACATTGGCTCCTTAAGTGAACAAGAGCACAGGGTTAGATCTGAGAGGCAGCAGGAATCATCCAAACCTGCATCACATGGGCTGGTTTCCACCAGAAGCCTCAATAAATGAAAGGGATGGATGGCACACAGGCCTCCCTCATTTCTGGCAATAGCAGCAGTGCAAAACTCAGCAGGTCAAATACCTACTGTGTAAAAGTCCTCTGAGCCACCAAACCCTGTCTGCGATGGACAGAACTGAGTAGCTTGACCTTCAACACAATAGATGTACTAAGCTTACCATATGCTAGGTAAATTTGTTAATAACATAAAATCTACCACAGATTGTCTTAATTTCATTACTAGAGAGGAAAAACACCTTTAGGCATCTCTTCATATTAACTCTGAGAGCACATCAAGTGAAATGCTTGCCCTAGACTTGCCAGGCATAGCAGAGCCACATTTTGAGCAGGTGTAAGTCAGCTAATGTACACTGACAGCAAAAATTTATGCTAGCTCCTAGGCTGTGGCTAGACCTGCAGTGATTATTCTTTCAAGCAGCTTTACTGCTATCTTCATCATCCACTAAGACGCAGGTGAGGTTAATGCTTAGCATGGCAGTTTATCATAATCAAGAGTTGATTTTGGTCACATTTTGGTCCTGTCATCATGCTAGCAAATTAGAAGTATTTTATTTTCACATTCAGACAGTCTCAGAGAGGTCCCTGTAATCATGGTCTTTTTTTACTGAGGAATGCTTAAAGTCTTCATGAATATAGGTCAAATTTTTAAGAGCCTCAAATGAGTCTCAAAGATTCAGGTTGCCCAAACACCTCTTGTGGAAATAACCCATGATGTTTGCAGTGGAGAGGCCACGCAGAGAGAGACCGAAAGTGCAGGCTTACACCACCACACCTCTCCCTTAGCCCATTTTCCAGGTGTACCTAGCTCTAAAAGCTTCTTGACACATTCTGTCCTCTGGTATGAGCAAGCCACATAGAGCAGGGTCCCATACTGCAAGTCTTCTTGGTCAATGTCAACGTCATGGGCCAGAAGGATCTCCATACATTCCCTGTGACCTGTCGAGAGAAGGAGAGCCCTTGCTGAAGTGCTGTAGAGCAGAATGCACCCAGATACAACCAATGAGTCACAAGAGCTGGGACTAAGCTATGCCTATTTATCTGTACCAGGACAGACAAGGTTTGTTTTAAAAACAAACATCAATAAAAGGTGTATTACAGAGTTATTGCTAGCTTCAAAGTTTGAATGTTACCTCTCTTGACCGCTTCATGAATGGGTGAAGGAAGGTTGTTCCTGGGCTGTGGCTGGGCTCCAAATTCAAGTAGCATGTTGACACAGGCCACACTGCCACTGCAGCAGGCATTGAACAGAGGAGTGATCCCATCAATGGTGAGAGCATTGACCTGGAACAGCAAGGCATGCTCAGGAGGATCTCACTTAAGGGAAACACCCTTGCAGCATGTCTCTTGTGCACACCAGAAAGAGATGCTTGTCTTGTTTAATTTCAGAATTACTTTTATTAACAGCTTTCAGAGTTATGTGTTGTGACACAACATATATAACATTCTCCTTTGAGGTCTGCCCTCTCTCCCAACTAGCTAGTGCCATAAGGCAGTGACACTGCCTGCAATGAATGTGCCTTCTAGAGCTGCACAGAAAAAGGAGATTCTAATTGTCATAATTGTCTACTTTGCACCAACCCAAAGCCAGAATACACTCAGATGAAAATGACTTTGCTTTTTAAATGAAAACATTTACTTCATGTTTAACACTTTCACCTGAAAACATATTTCCAGAAAAACAAATTTTCATGGAAACTTCGTCTGAATTTCAAACAGAAAAACAGCTTTGTTTCATTGCTTCAAGCATGTCTATTTTTACTTATGTGAGATTCCTAAACTGTTACACAGAAAATCAGAGTCAATCCCAATGATTATTATGGGGGAGGGGGGAAAGGGATAAATAATTTTCTTCCTGGTTATTTTACCTAGCATCTCTCCTTCCTTTTCCATCAATCATGACTATGTTTCACATAAAGATGGAAAACAGAACAGGGTAATGGGATGACCCAAGCAGCCACCAGAGGAAGGCAAATCCATCACCCATAGGAACAAAGCATTGTTTTATTTTCTGCCTGAGCTGGCCCTGTCTGTCTGCATCCTGGCCATACCACACAGGCAGACCATCCAACAGCCCTGTGATGCAGAGACCATCCATGCTCCAGGTGCCTGCATCCCTGGGGACTCACCTGAGCACCATTCTCCAGCAGCACCTTGGCACAGGCGACGTGGCCACCCAGGCAGGCCTCATGGAGAGCTGACACACGGTCTGTTGTCACCAGGTTCACATTGAAACCCTGCAATGGATGGCAGGGCATGTGAGGGGAAAGACCTCCCCAAGCCACATGACACCCCTGGGGCTGGTGTAAGTGCAAAGGGTGGTTGGGTTGTAGTAGGGGAGAGCCACATCTTTGGGTGCATGTCCAGGGAAGGTGCAGGGTTTGCATTAATGATGTTCAGTGTTTTGATGCTCATCTCCAGAGATGGAAGCTGATGATGGGGTTAAAGAGGAACAAGCTATGCCTTCCATTTCTAGTTCTTTATAATGTATGGTCAATTGCAGGAATGACTTGAAATTATAAGGATATTGTTACCTTCCCTGTTAAGCACTGGGAGCTACAGCTGGTGGGATTCACCTCCCTGAATGGGGCTGCCTCTGGCACAGGTATCAGCAGCTTGGCTGGAGCCCTTGTCTTCTTGAGTGGGGAGAAACAGACTTCCCTAGGATATGATTCATCCCATGCCAAATCAGCTGTTTCTAGTAGGTCAGATGGATTGTGCTCTAAAAATACTTCCACTGACTGTATTTGGTGCCCAGTGTGTCTTACTCAGAGTTAGTAAGTACCTGGTAAATCAGTAAGATGGATGAGACAAAGCCTGCCCATGAATCAGTTCCTTTTAACAGACTACTGACTAAACTTTTTACTCTGGAAGACTGTGATTTAAAAATGCCTTATCACAGGCATTTCCCTAAGTGACAGTTCTTACATGTGTTCCTGCACAAAGAAAAACCAGGCAGGTTCAAAAAAGGAGAAAGCAATTGTCATATGTGTTTTCCCCAGAATGCAGTTAAATCTCCTGGTGATTATTTCACAGCCATGTGTGAGAACAGGCCTGGAAGCAGCTCCATTTTCCACCTGATGCCTTGTGCTCTTTAACCTACCTGATGTGCTATAAACGTGGGAGCTCACCAGATGGCAGCAATGCACTTTTGGCTAGTCTAGCAAACGCAATGGGCAGAAATAAGTATCCCTGAGCAATACATCACTGTAAAAGTCACCAGTCCCCATGCAATGAACATTAAAAGCAACCACTGTAACCACATTAAGACAGAAATTCGATGATAGGAAAACAATCGTTTTTCAGCTATGTGAAAGCATTTTTAATATGAAAGCTGTCACTAAAATTTTCCTGTGCATTACATCAGTGCCAGCAGAACAGAAAAAACCTGGAAAATAATGTTATTATTCAATTTTCTAATTGTATAGACGTTTCATACTTAATGATCAGCATATTCTTTCAAGAGGAACTTCTTCCAAATGGTCCTGATAAGAAGAGTTATTCTTAATCATTATTCATATACATATGTCATTTTAAGTTGAAAGCAAAAGAGAAATCCTTCCCATTGTGAAATGGCAACTGAGTTACAGACATTAATAAAGCTGTTTGCCAAACACTACTCATGTTAAACCTTGTTTTCAGATCAGGCACTGGTGAGTTCTTGAGCTCTTTTAAAGCTCCAGTGCTCCATTGTCCCTGTATGTCTAGGCATCTTCTGCAGAGCAGAAGTTTCATTGGCTTTCTTGAAGGCTATGGTCCTACATCAGAAACTTCTGAGTGTCCCACATATACTCTATAGATCCATATTTAATTTTAGGTTAGCAGTGGAACTGAATTGGAAGCGATGAGTAATGGTTATGCTGTTCCACACACAGCTTCATCCCTGCATTTATCAAACTTTGGTGAATCAGCTCCAATTCGATCTCTACAGACATTGCTGCCTTGATCTATTTTCATCAGCGAGGACCCTCATGCTTCACTCACAAAATTAAATGCCCTCAGGAGAAGGGTAGATTAACTAAATGATGAATAACCACAACATTGGGTGCTTCTCCAGTCTATAACCATGACCAGTGTGCAAGAGAGGTATCTATGTATAAGCAGGACTCTGAGTGCCCCACTAAAAAGACGGTGTAAAGTTAGTGTAAATGGAGATAGAGGAGGTAAGAAAACCAGAAAAACCCTGAATGAATACATCTTCTTCCTTAATACCCTAACCTCCATCACTTCCATTATCATAAAAATCATCTGATATCAGCAGGCGAAGGAAAGAGGGATCAGGAAATGGGGAGGGGAATACTGACTGTAAAAAGCAATCTCTTTTAGCTGCAGCTATGCCTCAAAAGATGTCTGAAGCAGAGACCTTCACACCAGCAGCTCCACTCCTTGAGGATGTTGTCCATTTAAGCTGTGGCCTGACTGGTAAAATTGATTTATCTTCAAAGTAAAAAGTCTGATGACCAAGTAAAAGAGCTTACACACAGTGAATTAATTTCCCTGCAGTTTTTGTGCCTGGGTGTAGCTAGGGAGCCGTTGCTCATTAGTGCCAGATGAGGTCACTGAGTTTAAGCAAAGGTGCTAAGGAAAATGGTTGGCAAACCATAAAGAACCATTACCTGTGCATTTCCAGCTGCTCTCTTTCATATCCAGCTTCATGTCCTTTCTATTTTATTCTTTCCTCCTCTCTTTCCTTTGCCTGAACTCTTGGTTTCTTTTGGAGCAGAGGGTTTATGTCAGAGAGCTCTCTCTTTAGGAAGACCACGCTTGCTGCTTTATAACACAAAATATATCTTTGCAGCCTTCTATCAACTTTTAAAATAGATGATAGATATCTTGTCCCTAATCCCAAGCCTAGTTTGCATAGCTTATCAGTGAGAAAGAGCCCAAGGATCATTGTTTATCATACAGCAAGCTACAACTCTTTGTCCTGATCCTGTCCCCAGCATCCTAACTAAGCAAACTAAGACATACCCAAAGGCATATAAGCAAACATATTCTTTATAGAACTGCATTTCTTATGCCCTGCTGCAGTCTATTACCAGGTCACCAACTCACAGATGCAATTCAACAGAAACTACACTGCTTCCCAACCTTTTCTTTACCTGGGGGCTTTTACCTGTGCAATCAAGGTTTTCAGAGAGAGAAGGCGTCCCTGGAAGGCAGCATCATGAAGAGGGGATCGGTCTGCCCAGCTGCCTGCAACAGCAGATCAATACAAGTTAATTCAGGTAAGCAGCAAAAGCAGATCCTGGGAGGACAGGGAAAAAAACAGCTGTGTTTAAATGCAGATCAGGACTGAAATCCATGTGGGGTCAGGGGTGAAACTGTTTGATCAATTGGTTTCAGCAAAGCAGCTGAGGGCTCAGCTCCCATGAACAAGCTGGCTGCTTGCTAAGGGACCTAAACAACAGCTTCTTGGCAGAACTTTTAAAAAGAGCTAGAAACATGTTTCAGCAGAGACAATGAGTTAGTACTGCTGGGACTGACCTGGAGACTTCAGAGCACTGCAGTTCTCCTATTCAAAACCATATCAGCCTCTGTCTTTCCTAGGCAGCTTTTGTCACAAATCATATTCTAGCTTCTCTTGCACTTTGTTAAGAGACTCATAGCAGGGAGACACAAGGATAACTTGTCCATCAAATGAATTCTGGCATGTGCCTGGCAGTTTTATTTCCTGAACTGGCAATTTCATAAATAATATCCTCCATTTCAGACTACCAGGTAACAGGTTTCTTCTTCCTCCTCACTGGAGTGTTTCAGCAAAGACAAGGAAAAATAAATTCTGCCTGAGGCTTAACTTTTCTTCCTTTATCATTCTGAGTTGTTGAACTGTTCAGACTCCTTCATGTAGGCTAGCTTGCCCTTTTTCTTGTCTTAATCTATTCCTGTGTCACAAAAAATATTCCTTAGCTTAGCTACTACATACAGGCACAGTCAGTCAGTCCAGGTTAAACCCCTGCAGCTCAATAGAGAACAAATTTACTTGTTCTATATTAAAATTTATAACCATACCATGACACAGTGTGTAGCAAGCACTTCTCCAAAGGCCAGCTGCATTTACAGTGCCACAGGACAGAAGCAATACTAGTGTTTGCATTCATGCTCTGTTGTACAGCAGCCCCATGAGCACTGTATTTGAAACCCTTGTCCTGTTTAATTTTTTCAGCTACGTTGCACACCAGAGAGAATGGAAAGGGTGATTTATCTACATTTCAGGTGTTACCCGAGGCAGGGAGAAATCAATGAAAGGCACAGACACATCCCTGGGGATTTGAGGTCAGGGACACAGCAGAGCTTTCAGCCTTGGCCAAGGAGGTCATCTTTTGTTACCGAGAACTGGGATGCACTTCAGCTCCTGGGGTTATGGTTTTGATTATAGTGACTATTTTTGTTTCCATTTATTTAAGGAGCTGTTCCTGGGCTCCTAAAGCAAGAAGCTGGTATAGAAAATCAGCGGGCACAACATACAGACAGCTTCCTAAGGACCAAGTAGGACATACTAGGCAAAATGATGGAAAACAGGAACCAGGTAAGGACTGAGAAACATTTTCCTGAAAAGATCATAACAAAATTCCCATATCACTTCTGAAATAGGTAAGCTCAGTTCAGAAAGTCAGAAGACATTGCAAGTGACAAAAACCAGGGCCCTTATACAGCAGGAAGATTCAGAAGTAACTCAGACAACAGAACTACAATGCCTTATTTAACTTTACTACATGTAGTACAACATATGCAAGCATGTGCTTGCGCTTGCATATGTTGTACTACACACATTTACAATGCATGTACATGCACACACACACCTCGCTATGAAAAACACATGCATGCTAGCCACAGAAACCTACCTCCCTGAAATGTGTGGCAAATATAGTTCCCATATGGGGTACATCTTCCCTTTACAGCTGTGAGTGACATATCTGAAAATGCTGTGCCTTTTTGAATATCTACAGATAAAAACAAAGCAGCCCTGCTGCTGCTGCACTACTTCACTGCTAAGGGAAAAGGCTGTGAAGCTCTGCCTGTAATCCAATATAGTGCCCCAGCAACAGCATCACCTGATCTTCTGTTTTGTAAGATTAGCCTTCATGGGTTTTGTAAATGGCAACGTGCAGATAAAAATATGTTGTGGTCTGCTAAACTCCAAGGCACTTTGATAAGAACTTGCACGAAGGAAAACCTGTTTGCTACGTGTCTGACCACAAGTGCATGAAAGCACTTGGAAAAAAAAACGACAGTAATAAATGATTGGAATTGTATTCTGGAGAATAACAAATAAATTAATAACCCAGACATGTCTGTATATAAGACTTTGTTTAAAAAAAAAGCTTTGCTGCAGTATTTCTCTTGGCCAGATCTTAATCTCTCTGCTTTGGGTGGCCATGTCACATCACCCATGCTCTGCTCACGTTCATGTGCCTGCCTGTTCATGATGGCACTATTCATCATGAAGCAAGTGCCCAAAAGATGAGCCACATAAAAACCTGTAATGTCACAATGCTGATAAGAATCTTCAAGTAGGAAAATATGTCCTCATGAGTCATAAATTTAAGATAGTGTTGTTTTAATTAGTGGAATTACTGGGCGTGCAAACACATGTCTACTTATTATTATGGCAGTGGTGTGAAGGAGTAAATTCACTTGGAAAAAAAATAAAAATGCCTACAAAATAGACTACAAACAATATATTCCTGTGCCATATATTTTTCAGAATAATTTTAGCTGTATTCATTTTTATCATCTGATTTATTAAATGGGGCTTCTTGGCTTGGATTCCTCATATCATTAGTTATATCCTCCTAGTATCTCCTTTCAGAAAAATCAACATGCTAAAATTTTTCCTTAAATGTTCTCTGGCAGTAAAGCTAGCTATTTAGCAAAACCATCTGTAACTCCTGCTAAAGAATGGCTTGCTTCCGAGAACAATCTTTTTTTTCACCACAGTGTCTTGAGCCAGTGTTGCCCTCATTCTAGCTGGGTAATTGTAGGAGGCTCATATCTTGCACACCTCAATCATGCCAACACCTACTGACACTGCAAAGACCCCAGAAATGGAAGGCACTTTAGCTTAAAACATTCACCCATGCATTTAGCAGCAGATTCCTCACTTCGTGGCAACTCAATGATTTAAATCCTTAAGTTACAGAAGTGTAGCAAACATTTAAATGTTAGAGTGTCCATATTTTTACTGTACCTGGGATTATTCCATAGATCTCTTCTGCTATCCTGGCAGCCTCTTTTCTGTTGCCTTTAACAATATAGAAATGGGTCAGCAAAGCCAAGGAAATCTTAATTAAAAGCTTGAAGCAAAACAAAGCAAAAATGGCAAAATAAATATTAGTGAAAGCATGGAGTATAGAACTGCTCTCCATTTTGCTTTGCTCTTTGAATAGTTTCTCAGGTCGGCTGAGTTGCACTAGGCTATTCTTGGTGTCATATGTCATCTATTTTAAACCCTCCAGAACCTGCTGCTCCTCAGTTACCCAAAATACACTCTAGTTGGTTTTGGTATAGAGTGTTTGATACTAAATAACAATACCAAGGATAAGATAGTTTGAACATCCCATGTCATAGTGGACAAAATAGAAAATCCTTTCTAAACCCACGTGAATTAGAATAAATGTTCAGCTGGCTGATCTCCATACCACCTGAAAGGCCTAGACATCCACTTTATTCTTTGATATAGCAGTCCCATTTACAAAGGCTGCCTAGATAAAGTTGCAGAAATTGTTCACAGAAATGCAAAAACAATACTACCCTGTCTTTCCCATCTTGGTAACAGTCCTTGCTGGTACTCAGATGCAGAACAAAGGCAAGCATATAAAAAAAAAGCATAATTATGAAAGAATCTGAAATAAAACCACATCTTTTCAAAGCCAGGGCTAAGAAGTCAAAGTTATTCTAGAAGGGGAAAAAATGCACTGAAAAAGTGTAATCAGAAACACATGATAACATGCTGGTATTTGTCCATCGCTCAGGAATAAAGAATGCTGTCCTTTAATAACTCTTGCAAATAGCATTCTACTGATTTCATCATGATGATTCCATCATTGATTCAAAGGTGTAATTTTAGTGCAGTGGTAAATCCAGATGTATAACTGCATCTTGTTCCCTTAAAAATACCCACCAGTATTTTATCTATGTCAATGCTTAAGTGATCAGGAGAAACTGGAAGTCAACATACTACTAAGTGTCATCAAAGACATAGAGCAAATATGATGAGATTTATCATTTAGATGATGATTTTATAGTTTAATGATAACAAATAAAAATTAAAAAATAGTAAAATGTTTATAAAACAGTTTTCCTTTGAGATTTTTCTACTTTATAGATAAAGTCTGTATTTTACTGGGGGATCAAAAAGATGCAATTTTACAATTATCAGTCTATAAGCCTAAGCATATATGAAAAAACAAACAAACACTGGCAAAGAGAAATAAATACCTGTTGGGGGAAAAAGTTTATTTTTAAAAGATGCAGAAAAATTTGATCACAAAAATAAGTACATTACAGTGTATTTACCTTCTCACAGATCTACCCACATCCACTAAAACACAATCTGAAAGACAGATCTTACTCATCCTTGACTTGATACTTGCTCTGGTTTAACATAGTTTTCAATTCTCAACACACTGCCTGTAGCTTGATTCACAGTGTCTGCATATAATGTATTGGAAACACAATTTGTCCTTGTGCCTGCAGGATGGAATTCCATTGCAGATCAATGGTCCCTTCAATGAAAGGAGGGAACCTTATACACAGAAGGGGTTTGGGTATTCCCTCCTCTTCCTCCACACTGGAGGCTCTGCCCTATGCAAGACATGACTCAGTTATCACTGTCTTTGGTAACATTGCTCCAGTATTTCACAAATCATCAAATGTTACCTATGAGCACAACTGAAACATTTTAGGTTTTTAGAAGTTATTTTACTCATTTCTAAATACACTCATTATCTCTGTTCATGTTTTAATTATTGTGCTTATTTTAACTTTTCCGGTTTATCCCAATGCTTTTTAAAGCTGTTTCACTGACTTTGTCCCTTATTGCACTGCACAAGGCCAGTAAGTGAATCAGTCCAGCAAACAGCTATATGTAATACAAGTTACATTACTTGAGAAACAGCATATTTGTAGTTAAACAAGTTATGGATTAAATTTTTGTCGCAGCTTGTGCAGAATTTTGTTAATAACAACCTTTCTCATACAAGAAATTCAACCACCAGTGATAGGAAGCAGCAATATGGAGTGTTCTCATACCTTCTAGTTATATACTTCCACATATTAATGAAAAACATCCATTCTTCAGGGAAAGGTAAATAAACTTTCAGATAAACTGTAACTTTGTCTTAAAAAAAACCAACCAAACCACTGTAACCAGGTTTTATTATGTTATGAATAAGTGCACAATGTTGCACAACAGAGAAGAGAGAAACATTTTGAATAGCATTCTCACAATCCCCTTGGAACTTACTAGTGGTTTAGATGTTGCAGGAAACAAAAGAAAGAACCAGAAACAACAGAACAATACTGAAAGACATGTAAACCATTTCCCTGGAATGATAATCAGTACTTAAAAAGTAGTTTTACCTTTCAAAGTTATTTCCCTCTCCAAACATTCTAGTTTATAATTACTGAAAGAAAACAGACTTTGCACATGGTGTTTAGTTCAATTACCTTTCTGTGTTTCATGAAAACATGTTCAATGAAATTATAAAATGTCAGTCATTAGGGTACCTACATCTCTACACAAAGAAAATTATACTGACAGAGGCTATGTTTTAAATACTGCTTTTCAAGGCTTTAGAAACAGTATTTTCATATTGCACAGTTTTAATATTAATACAGTGTCCAACACTACATAACACTCTTAAAACTGTAAGATTTTTTAGTTTTCAGTGATTCTTGAAAGAATTTAACCCAGTGCACTAGGCAGGGGTGAGGTTTAATGGAGGTTGACACAAGAGATAAATGTCCCCTCTCACATACTGGTGTGTTGTACTGCCTTATTGTCCAAGGTGCACATTACTTGAGACTGCTAACAGATAAGATGCCACTTCTTTTTTTTTTGTTGGCTTTCTTTCCCCCCCTCTCTCCATGAAAGCATACCTATTGGTTATTTCCATTTAAGGGATACCTTCCCAAGGTTTCACTTGCAGAACCTGCCTGACACATCAGTGTAAAATCATGCACACTAAACACTGTCCCTCCCAGAGCTGGACTGAAATGCCAGTTTGGTCACAAGTAAGGGGAAGAAAAAATTTTAAACAAAATACAACAAAGAAACAAACAAAACCCCAATCAAACAAACAAATCCCTCCCACCTCCCCCCCACCAAAAAAAGAAATAAGGGGGGGTGGGAAGAGGGACAGAGAGTGAGCAAGCACACTAGTGCTTGTTAAGCCCTTCACAGATCTCTCTCGTGCGTGAGTACACGCCTATGTGTTGCTTCACACTTTGGCATAGTCTGCTCAAGGAGTTCTCAGGCCTGAGCTGTTTCTGAAGACTATATTATCTTTAAATAAGATAATTTCTTCACTTGTGTACTTATGAAAAAAGGCCATAAGATTTACATCACTTCCACATATGTATATGAACAGGAAAAATTTAGCACCTTTGAAAAATATCAAAAATTCATTATAGAGGATGATCCAATTTTGACTAGGGAAGAACTTCAAAATAATAATGCTATGCAGGCAAAGCACTCACTGGGACACAACTGCTAGAACTAAGTCTCTGAAATTTCCATGGTAATGGACTTCATGACTATTTTCTAGTGCTATTTTCATCTTAGAAGAGGTGTGTTTTGTTGGCTTCTTAATTAAATATTTTAAAGTAGGTCTCAAAATGAAAATCACAGTAAAAACCAAGAATTAGCAGGGACTATTGTAAACTAATAAATCTTGTGTTTGGCTTTCCCAAATACCACTAAAGTTTACAGCCACTTTCTGTAATATTCAAGTTCTCAAGAAAAATGTTGTATTTTTGTCTCAAAGGCTTTTGACACATATAAAACCCCACATTCTCCTCCCAGTTGTTAAGTGCAAAAGAGATGTCCATACATTTGCAGGATTCTAAAACTAAATTAAAACATCACCCTAAATTGAGGTAGCACATTTAACCAAGTTTCTTTCCAAGAACTTCAGAAAGAAACTGAAGAATTTTAAGAGCAATGTCTCTGTCAGAAAGCATTAAATCCTTTAGTGAGTCATTTGTTCTTTCCTCTCCATTTGATTATTTTAGGAACTTGGAAGTTCTTCTTTAACTCTTCCTTTTTTTCCTACAAAAATACTGTTTAGTCCATGCACCTTCAGGTCCAGTGGCATCTACTGCAACATCAATAATGGAATCTGGAGTCATCCACCTCAGAAATACCAAGAAAAGGAAGTTCAGAACAGCAATAAGAGCAAAAATACACCCAGTCACTGGGCCACAGTGAGACATTAGTCTGTTCAGTCGCTCATCCATTGGCAAAACCACTTCATCTGCAACCCTGTCATACACCTACATGGGGAAGAGACAGAAAACAAGATCTTAAAGTGATGTTGCTTCTACCTCAAAAATGAGTACTACTTTCTTGTCAGCATGCAAAATAAATTATCTGTTCTTAAATATTGGATGGAACAAGTATTACCCCCAAAAAAGTTTTGCAGATTTTAAGTGCTGATTAGTGAGTACTGTTCTAGAATTTAGTTTATTTAAGGAGAAAAAGGAAAAGAAATGTTCTGGGCTTTTTACAGAGCTCAATAGTATTTCATTACAAAGGAAGGCTGCATAATTTGTCTCTTGAGTGATATTATACACAGAGGGTTGGGTTTTTTTTAATTAATTGAATGGGTTCTAGTCTTGTATTCACACTAGTAATAGGAAGAGTCTGAACATGCAATCACTAGATTGTCAACACAAAGCTGGATGAACTCATAGATGAGTTGGCAGTCTTCCAAATCTCTGTATTTGAACAATCAGCAAATAGTAGGATACTGATTTTTATTTAAAGAAACACTAGTAATTCTTTGTAAAATTCTTAAAATTCAATGAATTATAAAAGCAAATATATGCTACTAATGACAATATACATACTAACCACAACCACTAAAATAAATATAGAAAATAGTCCTGTGTTTCATAGAACCAAAATATAAACACCCACTACACACAACTCAAAAAAGGCTTAAAGGATACTGAGTTTTTTCCTTGAGAACATTACAGTAACTTAACGAGCTAACAAACAACTGTCTTCTGTACAACTTAAGTTCTATGCATACTTCTTCCAATTATATTAACATTTTCCTTCACAGAGGTTTTGGGGGTTTTTGTTTAATGAAGGGTTATAAAGAAAACTGTAATCTACAAAGACTTCTATAAAAACTTTGCAATTGAAATGTTGCTTGTAATGACAAAATCATCCAATGAGTTGTACTGACAATACTTGACAAAAAAAAACTGGTTGTACATGATAGCTCAAGGAGACACATACATCTGAGTACACTACATTGTAGTGCAGAGGTATGTGATTCAGTAACTCTCTTGCCTAAAGCACAAGGGCTGAAGTCAAGCAACAGATCTCCACAGGTATTTATAACACTATTGCAGTCAACATTCTGCACTAATAGCAGAGTTTCCATGCTGAAGTGGAGTTCTAAATCTGAAATATGATTTCAAAAGTGTAATAGTTTATTTTCATTACATCTATAGTTTAAGTAAATTCAGCTATGCTCAGCTACTGGCATTAAACTGCCTCTCATAATTTTAAACCACTCATTAGCATGTGGCAGACAAAATTTCTATCATGAGCTCTGTCCTTTCTTTCTCCTACATCTTATACAGCATGTCTTCCAGTTATGCCAGTAAAGTTACTTACATGAAAACTGGAAAAAAAAGATGAGTAGAAATATAACTAAACATCTAAGAGCTGTTCTTCAAGATATTTATTGGTAGTTACAGCATAGAAAAAGCTCACTTCTCTAGGGATGTACTTTTGGGGGAAAAGAAAAAGTATGTTCTGAACCTTTTTAAATCATGTATGTTTGAGGGTACGTATAGCAAAAAATTACGCTGAAAGAATACACAATGTACATAGGAATGTTTCAGACAAGCAGCTGTTTCAGAAATGGACATTAAGAGAATTTAAAAGAAGTGGTTATACGTACTTTCTCAGTTCTCTCTGCTACATTCCTCCATGTATAAAACATCTTGACTTTATTATGAACAGTTTCTGGAGATGGTAGTGTTCCTGATCTGAGCTGGGCAATTGCTTTTTCTAATCCATCACACAAAGACTTCACAGAGGGTTCACATAAAATAATTAGATTTTCTGGAAGCACCTCAGGAATCCCACCAACTCTTGTACTCACCACCTCGGAAAGAAACAAAAAAATAGCACATATGATGCATAACAATAACATCAAGTGATGACACTACTATCACACCTTTTAGATGGAAAAAAAAATACAATAAGTGGTTGCCCTGAAGGCAAAGACTGGTATCATGCTTTGGGAATTTTACCTCTATACAAAGCAAAAGTCTAGGCCCTGGAAACAAGGTTCAGACTGATCCTTTCACAGCATGACCAATGATTTCATCTAATGAGTGGCTTATGAGAAATCTTTCCTAAAGGAGTTTGTTACAACTAAAACTCTGTAAGCAGATTTTGGACTTTCATGGCCCCTCATGAAGCCTATTGCTTCTACTTGGAGAGGACAGTCTCACCATATTCACCTTCAGTTTATGCTTTCTAGGCTACTGAACAACTAAGACTCAAATTATGCAACCATCTCTAAACAGCAGGCAACAGTGAGAAATCTGCAGAACTTCTTCATCTCGGATGACAGGGGAATAACTACCACAACTAGGTGATAACTACTGTCAAAGGAGTAAAAAAAGCAAAAGTCCCTCACATTTTCTATACTTCTTGTATATTATACACTCTTACCAGTCTGCCTTTTAAAAAGAGTTTCTTTGTATTTTAATATGAGAAGCCAAGTTCTTTACGGCTGTTGATTTAACTTTTTTTTTTTGAGTTGTTGATCTGAGTCATAAACTAGCCAGAAAGAAACTTTTACAGTTTTCTCTCTCTGACCCTTATACTGAATTCCTACATGGTAAGCCAAATACATGTTCAGTTAATATAAGTAAACAAATGTCAGTTTCTTGAAGCAGGAAGAAAATCATCCTAATACAATGGTTTATCTGCTGATTCAATATGCCTGACCAACCAGACACCCATGCTCATGAGCCATTTTTCTGCTGCAACTCTTTAAGTAGTGTCAAAGTTAATCTTTGTCAACATCAACTACTCTGAAACTCTGTGAAGGAGAACATACAAAACAGCATTTTGGAAAAGCAATCTGGTTAGTTCAGAGAACCAAGAGTTAGCAAATCTACATGTTATTCCCAACTCTGCACAAGTTTCTCCTGGGAGCTTAGGGATTTTGGTGATCCCTTCTTCCAGGTGACCTGTAAATGGGGATAGTATTTGCTCACCTCTAGAAAGACAGAGCCTTGGATGAAATCAAATGTTACAGGCACATATTATTTAATCATCAACGTTGCTTAATATGGATACATGCATTCTAGATAGGTTTCTTTGGGTTTGTGTTTTTTTTACCTGTAAACCACAGCTTGCTGCTTCTACAATTGCCATACAAAAGGCCTCAGTGAGGGAAGTGTTGAGAAAAATATGGCCCTGAACTAGAACATTTCTAACATCCTGGTGTTCCAAAGCTCCTAGGAGACGTACCCTGCACATAAGAAAATAAACATAAAAGAGATAAACACTAGATTTGAACTGTAATAATGCTGTATAGTATTACACATTTGCAAAATGTACCAATGGTTCATATTTATATAGTGAAGGGCGAGGGGGGACGTGCAGAAAGGGTGTTGCAGTTGTCTTTCCCTCCCCAAAGTACACTGAAGGATCACAGACATGCATTGAACAAACCTGTCGTGTAACTGGTATCTTTCCCGGACTTCTTCCAGTACAATTCGTTTTGGTCCTTCTCCTCCAACTAAGAAATGTAACTCTGGATATTTCTGACAGAGCTCAGGAATTATACCACTAAGCAAATCTACACCTAAGAATGGAAAATTTAGGGCAAGCTGTTATTGCATTTCATTTTAAAACTTACCATTACGTAGCCTACTGCTACAATTCTGTTCAAGAGAACAAGAAGTCTTTTGAAAACAGTTACACTGCAGAACAGAAAATTGTGAAAAAACCCAACTTGTGATCTATTAGGAGACAAATATGAAAAAATATATGCTTCATTAAATAAAAACAGTTAAAAGATTTCTAACTGAATAGACATATTAGGGCCTAAATCATATCCCTAATATAAGCAAAACCTTCCATTTTACAAAGTTTCATTGTCTTCAGCATTACAAACGAAATACACCTCGGAACCCAACAGGCACAAACTAAGACGTACATTTCTCCTTGAACACACAGCCACAAAAACTCAGAACCATCACCTTTACAACTGCCATTCAAAACCCAGCCTATAACACAGATATGGTACTTAGCTAAGACCTTTCTTACCATACCTGAAAGAAAAGAAAAACCAAAATAAACTTACATTTTAACCCCCATTACCTTTTCTGTAAACAAGTCTGCTGACAACAACAATTGTTACTGTACTGTCATCCCTCTTTGATGGGTCTGGAGTGAAGTCTGTGGGATCAACAGCGTTGGGGATGACAGAGACAATTCGAGGGTCCAAAGCTGCTCGCAGCACTGTGTTTTCCTTACTCGTGTAGGAGACACAGATGATGTGGTTTGTATCGCACAGGGACACCGTCAGAAGTTTGTTGGTAAGCACCGAGCTGACATCCGCAAACCCAAAGAGGGAGTGGTCTGTGAACACTGTTCGCAGCCCCATGGTCTTGGCATGGAAGAGGGCATCGTGGGCCATGGCAGAGAAGGAGCTGTGGGCATGGACGATGGTGACCCTCTCCCGCACAAATATGTACCTGAGCAAGGGCAGGCTGTGGAAGAGTGTTGTTGCCGTGGACTGGTTGTACATTACCTTCAGAGGCAAGTAGTAGACTTTCAGCCCGTTGGTGAGGTAGCGGATGCCCTTCCGGCGGCCGTAGGCATGGGTGACCACCAGGACCTTGTGGCCCCGCTCGATGAGGCACTGCGACAGCTGGTACACATGGCTCTCCACGCCCCCCATATTGGGGTAGAAGAAGTCCGACACCATGCAGACGCTGTGCGCACCCCACGCCGGGCCCGCGGCCGCCATCCCGGGCCCGCTCCTGCCGGAGAAACCACAAGGGGCCATCACTTGCCGGTGGCCACCCGTGAGGATCCCTGACCCACTCACAGCCGACGACCCTCCCGACGACCCCGTCAGGCCTGGCCCATCCTTCTCGCGCAGGCCGCACCGCAGCCACCGCCACAGCCGGCAACAAGCACCGAACGACGACGGCCGCGGGCCCTTTAAGAGGGCGATCGGCGACAGTCTCGAGAGAGCGAAAAGGGGGGGAGATGGGCGCGCGTACGTCCGCGCGCATCCGCATGCACGTATACGTACCTGCCGACCGCCGGCGCTCCACGGGCGCTTCCCGTTGCCCTCCCATTTCCGGGCACGGCCGCCCGGTGACCACGGCAACCGCGCGCTCCCGCCTCCAGCCCCTCTTAGCGCTCTGGCCAATCGCCGCACGGCACTGCGTCACGCGGGAAAATAAACAACCAATAGGAGCGGTCGCAGGACTTCGCGGGAGGAGCGAAGAGAAGGGACGCGGCGGAAGCGGGGCTGGGTTGTGGAGGGGTGGGGAGTGTGGGTATGCTAGGTGCCGCGCATCAGGGCCGTGCTCCTGACCCCCGACAGGAGGATGATCCCTCTCCTGCAACGGCGTGGCCCGTGTTGCGGTGGAAGGCCTGCCTCGTCCGGTTGCTGTCAAAAAAATAAGAAGCTTGTACACAAAAAAAAAGCATAGTCTGAAGTGGTGAAAAAAGAGAGCTGTACGCCCTTAAGTAATAGAATTGCCTTAAAACTCCAAAGGCTTTGCCCTGCGGTGGAGGAGCTCTTCTGCTGTGCTCTTTGGCTCAGGCACAGCAAGAATTCCAGGAATCCTTTCAAGTCTTTTGGTACAAGTGCTGGAAGCTTGCTCTTGCTAAATTAAAATAAAAATACCAAGACTTCCACAGACAATGCAGGATTTTTGAGAAACAGCTAGGTTGTGTGAGCTGTGCTCTGATACGCCAGGCTGGCATTGCTTGGCTCTATGTTTCTGGTCTTCTCAAGGAGCTTTATAGTCAGCAGCTCCAGCACTGGCCCCAACTGCTACTGACTGCCGAGAACGTTAAACTCATCAGGCTAGGGTTGTTCATGCCTTGCCTATACGTTCCAAGAATTAAGTTTGGCAGCTACTTCTCCTTGCCAAGATTTCTGATATGAATTCTGTCAGATTTGATGCTGTCATCACTCCTATGCAAAAATGTGTGTCGTGAGTGACAGTACAAGCTGACTTATGCTGCAGTGCTGGCTGGATTCCTGGTTAAGTTGAAGCTTGGACAGACATGGTTTGAAGGCACTGATCCCAAGAAGAGCCAAGGAGGAAAACAGGCACTTCATTCTGGGGACATGAAAGTCATGAAAGACAGTGTGCTGAATAAGGAAAACACTGCTCATTGTTTGCATTTTTCTCGTGTTCAGCAGGGCCAGTATTGGTAAATCTGACTTCACCATTAAGTGCTCTTCTGGGAGACAGGAACCTGAATTTCAGGATGAGAAGCTGTGTATGAGGCCAGGACTGGGGAGGCTTCTCAACTATAGTTGCAGATATCTGCTGTGAAAGAAGAGATTGGGAACCAGGAGGCCATAGGAATTCAAGTTCTCAGAAGAAACTGCAGCTTGAGTGTAAAGTAGTTGCTATAAATTACATCTAGGAAAAAAAAACAACCCCAAAGTAGTACCAGGAGGAGGAAATCACTTGGAGGTTCTCAGCTGCACCACCCCATGTGATCCCTGATAAATGACAGTGGTGCCCTCCCTTGGTGTCAGGCTGCCCTGAAGAATCAAGCTGTAGTAGTCACTCCGATTTTAGCTGTCAGTAAAACAATGCTTATGGTTTTAACCATTTGGAAAATTATTTTATTTCTTTTTACACTAGTTCTTGTGTGCCGTCTAGAGAAGTTGTAACAAAAATCTAAATAGAAATTGTAACTTGTATACAGCATAGCAGCCCCTTTTTTCAGCAAAAGAAGTGGGATTTGACATGTTCCATAAGTGGGTACTGACCAACAACTGCACATATCCAGAATACTGACACTGACCTACAAAATCTTCCCCAGAACAGATCAGCTTCATCTCAGCAACCTTTTTTATGCCACCGCAGTTGTGATTTTTTTATCCCTCTGTATTTACCTGAAATTTAGAGAGGAGTCAATGCTTTCTCAGCAGTTGGCGTATGCTCTGAATGTCTTTCTGAAGGAGATCAGGAAAACTATTGCAGCCAAGCCTTCCTACCTTTGGCCCAGCATGTTAGCTTTGGTAGTTTGACATCCATGTTTTTCACTGAGTTGTGCTTAATGTCATATCTGTCAGTGGTCCAACTCAATCACCCTATATGAGCAGGCTATATTCCTATTCCTACTGTCATACTCAAACAACCTTGGAAAATTTGTCTACAAGGAGTGTAGGAGAAACCATAGTAGAAAGGAACTGTGAAGGTGGCAACAGTGCTGCTAAATTTTTTGTCCACAGCTGGTTCACAAGGATGTGGTATCATACACTTTTTGCTGGCTGTATTGTTGTGTTGTTTATTCCTAAAAGTGTCACTGACCCTGGGCAGATCCAGAGTCTGTTCTGCCCTGATCTGAGGTGAAGCTGTTGTGAAGTGATCAACAACTGAAAAGAGAATCAAATTTTCTTCCTTTCTAAATACCTGAACTCAGTGCATTCACTCCTTCATTTAAAGCACGTACAAGGTCAGAGTGAGACTGTGGGATATGTAAAGTAGAGGGTAAAGATGTTAAACCAGTGACAGCAGAGTAATTACTGCTTCCAAGCCTGATCCTCAAATGCTCCCTGAAGCACCCTCATAAATCGAGTTAATGGAGAGAAAAGATGGAGGACACTTAAAAGAGACTCCTGTGGCTTTGTTCTGGTAGCAGATGCTGTCTTGCCTCAAGGAGACCACTTTGTTGTTCTTGAAAACGCAGGAAAGCTTTATGCTGGGTCCTCTGCTCTGTCATCTTCCTCTCAGCCTTCTCTCAGGCTGAATTTGCTACTCTGTCCTCAGTCTGATGGACAATCTTGCTTCTATTGCATGTCAGTTTTGAGTATAACTTTTCACAATTTGGTAAAGTGGCTTTGCTGTGTGCTGGTGTAATAATGCATTTATTTACACTTAATATGTCTAAAGCATACACATTTATAATTTAAAATCATTAGTAATTGACAAAAGCAGCTGATCAGTTATTCACAATGTAAGCCACAACAGAGCTGTGAAGCAGTTATTGCCCTAGAGACTGATGTCAAATCAAGGAAGTCATGGTGCTTCTGGAAAAGAAACATCATGACATAGAGAAGTGGTGTGAGAATGCACAACCAGCTCACAGAGAAGGACATTTCCTTTCTGTGGATTCAGGAAAACAGAAGCTGTTGGAAGCCCCAAATGGAGAATATGAGTGAAAAATAGTACTGCTAGGTGGAGAATCGTGGCCTATAGACACAAGCACAGAGCAAGAATGATTAGTGAAGCCAAGCAGGAGTGAGCCAGAGACAGCCCAATGCCCTGTTTGAAAAAATAGTGTTTTCAGTTTCTGATCCTGCTGGAATTAAATATTCTCAGTAGGGTGGAAAACACTCCTGGGCACACAATGCCAAGTGATGGCTGTGTTCCCCCTGACATTCGAAATCTGTCAGAAGGACTGGTTACATTTATATTGGCAGACCTAAGGGATGTCTGTTCTGCAGCCTGTGTACCACCAGCATCCACTCTCTAACAAGCCATCTGACAAATCTGACAGAAATGCAATTCTACCTTTATCTGTTCTGGCTCAAATGAGATACACACAGATCTGGTATCAGTTATTATGAAGCCACAGGCTAGACTCGGTTTTAATTTTTTTTTTCTCAGCTTTGCTAGATTATGCTGTCTATTTAGTTGCAGATCTGAATTTCTTTTTCTGCAGCCTTGAAGCCACATTGAAGTGCTTTAGCATTTGTGTATTACCTGCACCAGAGGCCTGTCTTAGAGATCTTGAGATTATACATTTAAGACTCTATTTGATGGACTCTTAAAAAATCCTGGGAATTTGTGTTGTAGAGTCAATACAAACTGAAGTGTCAGGACTCTCAGATGGGTTTTCAGTATTAAAATGCTAACAAAATGAGTTTATCTGGAAGTCAAAAAAGTATTAAGGACTTCTTGGTAGAGGGAAAAAAAAAAAAGATACAGTGACAACAGCAGATGGAGCTGTTGGAAGCTTAAAATGTGTTTGTCCTGGTGGAGATGCAAAATATTCTCAGTCTGAAAAACCTGCACCAGTTATGTGTTATTTCCTACTACTAATGCTCCAGAACATTACCAACACTGTTCTCTGTGCTCATGATATCCACTAGAACACACCTGCTTTCTATAATTTGAATTAAAAGAAAACCGAGTTTCTTATAAAAAACAAACTCAGACTATCCAATATTTTGATAGTTTATATCCAGATTTAATTTAAAGCAAGATTAATTCATTGTAATTCTACCTTAAAATCCATTAAATGAAACAAGGATTTCTTTAAATTGATAGTGTTATTGTATCCTTAAATACCTAAAGATATAAACAAGGTAAGTTCTGTGGAAGAAGCAGCAATTTCATTTGATTATTAGAATTGGCAAGACTTATAGAAGCTTCTAAGCATGCAAACCCTTCTTCAGGTTTGAAGTGGAAGCCACAGATTTCAGGCTTTGTGCAGGATGGAACAAGTGCTCTGGGTTTAATTTAATTAATGTGGAGTAGAGCAAGGTTATAAGGTGATTGGCCTCCAGGGAACATACAGAGAGGCTATAAAAGCTTCAGGAGTGAGCTGTAGGTAGTTTTACAATGTGATGCACAGGGAAATGGCATATCAGAGAGACCAGATGACTTTAAAAGGATTTTCATGACAAGTCTTCGTAACCGAGCCAGGAAAACACTGCAGTTTATTATGAACACAATATTGATAAGAAGCATAGCAGAGTTCTTGTGACTATGTTGAGCTTTTCCTTGTGTTTCGTCACTCGTATTAGTTATTTTATTCTGAGGAGTGAAGCTAAATAGCCACTAAGCAACTGTATTTATAGAATCATAGAATCATTAAGGTTGGAAAAGACCTCTAAGATCAAGTCCAACCCTTAACCTAGCACTGCCAAGTCCACCACTAAACCATGTCCCTAAGCTCCACATCTACATGTTTTTTGGACACTTCCAAGGAGGGTGGTTCCACCACTTCCCTGAGCAGCCTGTTCCAATGCTTAACCACTCTTTCAGTGAAGATATTTTTCCTAACATACAATCTAAACCACCCCTGGCACAACTTGAGGGCGTTTCCTCTCATCATGTCCCATATTTAAGTGTTCAAACACAGTTATGAACAGTTAGCTCATTCATAGGCAGCAAGAAACGCTTTCCCAAGAAGGAAAGAAGAGCAAAGAAGGCACATGAGTGTTCTTGGGCAGAAAGATCCAGGGTCAAGAGGAAGTTTTGGATAAATGCTTTGCAAGTGAATCACTTAACAGAAGCTGATGGGTTAGTCTGGGTATCTTGTATCACTGTTTCAGCTGAACCTGTGATACTAAGCCACACCAATAAAAATATCACTTGGTGAAACAAGCGAGGCAGAAAGCTAAGTGTAACATTTCCTCTTTTGACACCTTCTTTTCGTGATGATTAATTTGTAATCACACTCAATTACTGGATATTTTGAATATAACCACTGTCATATTTTTAAATAGATGCTAATGAAGATGAGAATTTAATCATTGATTATTCAGCCATAAACATTTTAAAGGTAGCAGTTCTCACTAAAGCAGTTCTCACTAATTCATGGATCCTCAATGCTCTCAACCTCGGAGGACCTTTAACAATAAATAGTGCTGTAAAGTATGATAAAAGGGGAAACAAAGAAGACTGTTAATGGCATCGAATCAGAATATAGACCAAACCCTTTTATGTGCTCATTTTGCTTTATTGGCTAAAGGAGCAGCTTCCTTTAAAATTAATTTAAAACAGACTTTCTCTCCCCTCAGATGAAAAGTTTTTATTGAGGTTTTTGAGTAACTGTGGATGTAGGAATCTGACAGAAATAAAATTAATAGCAGTACATCATTTCTAACCCCTGACTTGTTTGGGTTTTAATGTAGACTGTAATAAATGAGAATATAGATTCAATTCTGGTAAACATCTTGTAGTTCCAGAGAAACCAATTCACTCCATAAGTAAAAAATTAGAAGGTAACAAGCTCTTTGATATTTTAAAGCTGAAACACATTTAACAGTTATTTAGAAAATACAAAGGAAACTGTAAATTTTCTGCAAGTAGATAAAGATTTCTGACTCTTTCAAATGCAGTGTGCATATGTTGCTATTATTCTCATTCAGTCTTTTCCCTTGCCCCTCCCTGCAAAAATCACGTGCAATGAAAGCTAGCTACTCATAAAACCTGATATTATTAGAAAATTGGTGTGCATTTTTAGTATTAATTATTACTTAAATATTCTCATTTCTATTGTACACATGAATATATAAAGGCTATAATCCAAATAGCACATTAAAGACCTCCCTCACCATATAAAAATTAAGACAAACCTTAACAGGAAGTTTTAGCATTATTATTATTCTGGCTATGAAATCTGTAAATCATGTCCATATGCTCAGAAAAAAACAAGTCATGCTGAACATAGTAATAAAAAGCAATTCAAACTTCAAAGAGAATGTTCCTGTGCTTAATAACCTTCCCTCTGAGAAGGTCATTTAGTCATAGGTTAAGAGCTAATGACATCAGTCAAAAGATAGATCTGCTATGAATCTTACATGCCTCATTTAAGTCTTCTGAATTGTTATATTAAATCTCCGTTATTAAATTCTGATGTAACAAAATGAAAGATAATATAAAGCATTTCTATTTTAAAGTTTGTTGAATATCTTTAAATGGATTTGAAGAACCCAGAATTTCTCAAATTAAAAAAAAAAATATGGGCAGCCTGCTCCAATGCTTGACAACCATTTCAGTGAAGAAATTTTTCCCAATATTCAACCTGAACTTCCCCTGGTGTACTTGAGTCTGTTTCCTCTTGTCCTATCATTTGTTACGTGGGAGAAGAAAGTGGCCTGCCCCTTGTTACAAGCTCCTTTCAGGTAGTTGTAGAGAGTGAGGAGGTCTCCGTGAGCCTCTGTTTCTCCAACTAAAAATCCTCAGATCCCTCAGTTGCTGCTCATAAGACTTGTGCTCTTGCAGCAGGATGCTTTGCCTAGGTAGGGGTTAACAAACCAAACTCTACCCTTCTGTGAATGTTATCAGTGATGGGGAAAGGAGTGTTAGCTAGCTTGGGTGTTGAAGAATGCTGAAACCAGCCTTACTCCACAATCCCAAATTCGAATGTCTGGAGCATACCAAAAATCATTGTTCTGTGGTAAACAAAGTAACTAGTGCTGCTAACTTATCTAAAGATGCTGAGGTGAAGACTATTGATCTGGCACATCTGGCCTATTAAGATATAACTGACAGCCAATCATTTTATACTACAAAAACCCAGTCCCATTTTTCAACAGTAAGAACTTCTGGTACACCTCTCTTCGGTGTGTGGATATTCCTACCTTGGGTGGGAACAGTCCCCAGGGTGACTCCTCAAGGATGAGAGGTTCTCCTATGCTCATCTTCTCTTGTAGCAGTTGTTTCATTTACTCTGTTCCCTTCATTCACAGTGGAGTACAGAATTGGAGAATTCAGCCAAGGGGAAAAAATGATTCAGTCATCAAGACTACCACTTCCAGTTCAGGATTTTTGCTCAGAATATTTTCTCTGGACCAGCTCAGTCCAGACTTCAGTGGCTGAGAGAATAATGCAGTCCTTGTACTTGCTTTGGTTAAAACACTGTTACTTAGGCCTCACACTGCTGAAAGGAATTCCAGAGCAAAAATGATATTTTCATAGCATGATAAGCTAAAGAGAAAACCATCTTTTAGTGAACCGTGTCCTTCCAAAAATCACCAAAGAGTTAGTACTAGTGTAACTCTTATCCCCTTAGGGAGATTAACACACAATACTAGGAACAAATAAATAAATTACACATGGCTGTCAGGCAGATGTGGGAAAAATTATTCTTTACTGAAACTATTGGATCAAGTGACCTTGTTTCGACCTGGGTTTGGGCAGAAGCCAGTCCCAGTGGGACAAACATAAAAAGGCTTTGGTGTTTTGCTTATTTTCTTTTTGTTGGGCAGAGTTTTGAAATAACACAGAAAAATCAAAACCACTCGAATAACTGATGTATTTATTTTCTTATATACACTTAAATATGGCACATCTGACAGTAGTTGTACAATAAACTCAAAATGATAATCAAAGCTGGACAGTAGATCAAATAACTCAGTGCTGAACTTATTAGAAGCCAAATCCTGTACACTGAATTTCTGAAGAAACTTTCACCCAGGAGCTGCATTAGATAAGAATTTGGAGGCTAAGATTATCTAACCACAATTTCTGAAAGACTAGCTGGTGACTGTGAATCTATTACCAATATCCCAGCCTCATTTTCCATAACACTGAACTGGCTCTTTCCACTCTTTCTTCCATGCAGCCAGCAATTCAGTAGTTGTTGCTACCTCTGATTCACCCACAGTTAGTGGTTACTTTAATAAATAAATGCAGCCTGGATTCATTTTTCTTCTATTAATGTGGAAGATGTTCATGTTTACTACTGTTTGAAAGTCAGTGACAGCTACTTTGCAAAGCAGTGGATTTCTGGAGAAGAGAGGAAGCTCAATCATGGAGTTTCTCTGCTTTGGGACCCATGAGAACCTCTCTTCTCCTTCGGACAGCGACAATGCCTGGAACACACTGGTTTTGCAGTTGGGCATATCCTGGGTTGTGCTGGACATTTGTCCTCACAGCTGGAGGAAAAAGCAAAAAGAAGCATTGTTATATGACAATTCCCTGCTGTCAAGGTGTTTTCATCATTGAACACTGCAATTCTCTCCAGACAATGTCTGGGAAAATGTTGACACCCTACAACAGAAGGAGACAGGACTTTGCTGCCTGACAGTTCTTGTTTGTAGCAACATGTCTTGTTGTCCACTTGTCCACAGTCATGACCTAAGTAACACTTTCATTTCTGGAGAGCAGTGAAGTCCAGAATGTCACCACTGGATAGTGCTTCAAATTCTGTGAAGTACCTTAGCTCACCTGACACTTCAGTTTTAGCCCTTCAGGTATACTGGGCATAAAAGTCTGGCATACAAGTCCTGTGTCCAGATTATAGTAGTTTCTAGAAACCAAATTCTCATTAAAAAAAATTGCATTGATCCCCTCCCACATATAAATTACCAAGTCCTTCATGCTCACTTTCAGCTCTTCTGATTCTTTTAGCTACTTTTATACTTGTTGTCTGCTATTTTCAAAGCTGAACCTAAAGATGCAAATTTTACTTCTTCCATAGCTGCTTGTCCATGAATAAACTTGTTGAGTCTATAAGAATGGACCTAGTGGGTGACCATTCAGTGAATTGCAGCTCTGCTAAGGCACCCAAGGAAACTGAATGCTGACTCTTCTTACCTAAACCCTCAGACTGAGGTACTGCATGTCCTGGGTCTCTGTATGGAACCAAGACTTGCTGAGAAATTTAAAAAATAAACTAATGGATGAAAACAGGTATTTTAAGAGGGCATTTTCTATCTGAGTTTTGGTAATGAAACCTCAAAACTACACAAAAGGATTACAGAAATGCATGAAACGGAACAGCCCCAGAACAATTTTCCTGCTTCTCACTGGAATCAGAGCTGATTAAGTGAATTTGTACAAAATTGCATTAGCTCTAGAAAATCAATTGCTCTGAGAACAAATTGAAAAAGGAATGAGCTGTATGGTATGGGTGCCAATTTAGGAAGCTTTTGTTCCTAAATGTCCGTAAGTCTGCATTCAGCTGTAACAGAGAACATAGGATGGGTTCTACAAATGCAAGTCTCAGTGTCTCAATGCCCTGTACCACACAGTAATTTCAGTTGTAGCACAGTTTTACCCACCGTTCCCTTAGATTGGGGGTGGGGAAGTAATAAATACTGGTAGTTGAACAGCATCCTTGTCCAGATTTCTTAAAATCATTTTAATTATATAAGCCTTCTATGAAGTTAGTGTTGTAAATATCATCTCTATTATTTTCTGTGTAACTGCAACAAGGTGTTTTATTCCAGGTGGATGCCTTAGCTAATTCAACACTTGCACCTCCTGCATCTGGGCATGCTAATTCAGACCCTGCCTCACAGACACTGAATGACAAGACCACTTACCTACAGGTTTCAGCATGAAATATCTTTTGTTTTAGAGCACAGCTCTCATGGCTCTCCCTACACAAATAGCAGCTGCAGTTCTCTTTACTTTGAAAGAAATCTGTGGGACACTTTTCTCTACAGATGCATTCACAATTTTCTTCATCAAATTCCATATATTGTCCACACATAGCCAGCTCAGCAAGAGGAGGAAGTCCTGCAATATAGAAAGTACATCTTTTAGCAGTAAGCTTTACATGTTTGAATCCTGCTTCTGAAGAGGCTAACTCTTCCTCTGCAATCATTAAGGCTCACACATACTCTCTGATAGATTCTAGTCTTCAGAATTTCTGTTATAACTTGCAGTGCAGAGAAGGACTTGAAAGGATTTGGATTATTATTTTACTTACTCTAATACTTCTGTTTCTTGTGGGTTGAACTCAGCATAAAAATTGTTCTGGGCTGTATATTAAAATGGTCTAGTTTTAGGTTTTCGATTGCACAAATCTTTACTGGGCAACAGGTTTCAAAAAGGAAATTTTGAAAAAGATTTTATCACTCTATACCTGTGATAAAAATGTACATTCACACAAACTATCAAACTCACTACTCTATGTACTCCATTATCCATATACTTTGGAAATTTTTTCAAAAGTAATATTAAATCCACTAAGGTGGGAGCTGATCTAGCACTTTGATAAAGAGCATATGAACACTTGTTAGTTATAGAAAGAAGAAAACACTTTGCTTCAGAAACAAAACTCTAGCCAAGTGAATTCATTGTCCAATACCTCATCTATCTGCCCTCAAAATACACATCTGGAGTACAATATGAGACTAACCCCAGCAAAAAGAGAACACATCTTGTGAGAGCTTTATTAAAGTGCTAGCAGCTCATCTCCAGTTAAAGGTCATGGCATATAATGTGTCATTGGGAACGTAATTTCCTGTAGTTTTACAATTAGCTCTTGGATTTAACCTACGGAATGTGGAAGGTAACCTGCATCTCTGACCTCTGCAGCCTCAGATCTCAGTGGCCAGAAAAGGTTTGCATATTACTTGAAGGAAATCTTCATTATTATTTACTTATTGCTAGAAAACCAATATCTAGACAGAATAAAGCCCAAGTCTTATTAGAAGGGAGAAAGGAATCTGCCCAAATTCCTGGAAGACAATCCTCTTCCTAGGGGTGGTAAAAGTTAGTGTCTGTGGTGTAGAGTGTTTCAAATGGAATGACAGATTTTAAGTTATTTTGTCTCAGCCACTGCCAAACACAATGTACTTCAGAGAATGATATTTTATCTGAGGAAATATTGGGTCTATCTCAACAAAAGCTATAGTTCAACAAATTTTAAAGCTGAAAGCTGACATTACAAAAAAGCTAAGCGTTAAGAGGACTTTGGTTATTCACAGTCCTTTGGATTTACTCTGAAATGTACAGTACTAATCCTTCCTTGAGTGGAAGGTCTAACTTGAACTTAACTACTTAACTAATGGGCAGATGACCTGACCCAGAGTGAGAACAGATCCTACAGAAACCACTATGCAAACTGATCTCTTGCTTATTAACATTAGGAGATTGTAGTCAACAGACCACTTTCTGAGATTATTTAGTTTTATTTTAGCTTGCTAGTCTAGGAATTGCTTGCCAGCTTTCTTTTATTGTTGCCTTGGATGGTTTAGTCTTTCGCATTCTGCATGTAGGTCAAAACACAAAGTCAAGGCTTCCTGCTGTGTCTGTCTGCTCTAGTGCTATGATAATTTTATTTTGGCAGGTACAGTTTCCTGAAAAACTCCCCAAGTTTTTAAAAACCTTATACAAGGCTTGCAGAAATTTTAACTTATTTTAATGTTTGCTGCTATTAAGCATGTATGAGTGTTTATTTTCAAGTGTGTTTCTACACCATAAACCAATTCTATCTAGGGATGAGGAATCACAACTATAACTCTCTCAATGAAAAAAATAAGGCAAAACCAAAATGAAACACAAGCATCCTGGAAATAGTAAGCAAAAGGGTCCGTCCATAATTTCATCTTTACCTTCTCTTCTGTTGGGGTGTTGTACATCTACAACACATTCACATTTGTCACTATCCCAGATCCATCCATTATGACAAAGTTTGTTGGTAAAGGGGCATCTAGAAGAAAAACAAAAAGGCAACTAAAAAAATGGGATCATCAGTGTGGTCATTTGGCAAAATAAGCCTGCTAATATACTGTGTCTTCCACTTGCACCAGTGGAACACAGTGCTAATATGTGCACGTTGAGTCCCTTTTCAAGCACCTAAATGTATTAACTCCAGATGGTGCTGAACTACCTAGATGTCTTTTGGATTCTGGTGTCCATTCACTTACAATGAATCAAGTTTAGTTGAAGCTTTCTAACCCTGAGTGATAATGAATCTTTTTGGGAAAAACTGTTGAGATAACAGAAAGTGAAGGAACCATTGTAATGACCAAAGCAGAACAAAATAATTTTCATACTTTGGATTTCACCATATGTGTAGAAGTTTGTAAATGAGGGAACTTACCCATCTTCTTCTGGGTACTGGACAGATCTTCGTATGATGGTGTACGGATGGCGCTGGGTATTTGATAGACACTTACAGCCTGTGTGATTGGCAACTTTGATTGGCACAGGCTCAGGAACACTTGTCAAGGGAACTGAGATCTCAAAGAGCTAGGTGGGTGAAATAACATTTATTTTTCAGTTTCCATTATACAGTTAATACTTGGAGTTTAAATGTACACGTTGCATATCTAACTTTAAGTGGTGTGAATATCTTTCAGAGATATTTTATAACAAGGAAACAAAAATGTTCTTACTAATATGGGAGTAATTCCATTCATTTTAAAGGAGTAAATGTGGACTGATAGTGGTGTATTCAGGAGTGGCTTTTGAGGGCATGTGTATTTTGAAGGCGTCTAAAGGAATGTTACACTCTGCAAAACTGCAGTTTTTCAACAAGCTTGTGAACTGTTGCTCCAAAAGCATAAATAAATAAATACTTTTCAGCCTGACCTAGCTCCCTGAGCTGATTGGATGTCTTTAGTGTGTGGCCAGGAGCTCATAACTGCTTTCTCCTTCTGATGAGAGCAACTAATGAACATTGACGCAAAAGGATGAGCCCTGATTTATTTTACTCCAGCTATATTCCAGTACAACCAGACACACTGGAATTAAATTCCAACAAATCTGAAACAAACACAGAAGTGAACTGGATCTATTCCCCATGGGGACTTCAATTTTATTTTTAAAGCAACTGCCTTCAATCTTTGTTCTGATTTAAGCAAAAGACTTTTCATAAGTAGAGCTTAAAATATTACTAAGAGCGACAAACCATTATCAACTATAAATAGGGATGCATAAGCTAAAGATTAATCAAGGAAGACCAGGCTTCTGTGCTCCTTCTGTAGGTAGGAACACAGAGCTGATAGAAAGTAGTAAACTTGGAACTCAGCTCAGTCATCCACTGGAGCAAGGTGTCTCTGTGCATAGACATTAGTGTGATCCTACAATAAGAAGCTCTGTGACTACTCTCTTTATGCTCACTTTTTGGCACTGGTCATTAAACCTCAGTTATTTTTCATGTAGTGCACCTAAGCAGTAATTGACTACTGCTTTTAGTGTTTCTTTTTCAAAGTGACTTGTGATTTGGGATACTTATATCCTGAGGCATTCACAGTGCGAGTATCTGGTCTCTACTGCTGAAAATTTCTCTTTCTTATGCTCACAAAACTGCACATCCAAAACTATTAGACAGCCTTTTTGGCACGGCTGGCAACTTTGAAAATGCAGTGCTTGGACTTCTGGCCTCACAAAGGAAAATTTCCTGCAGTCTTTCTTAATCCTTTGGTGCAGACAATTCCCATGAGCCAACACTGTCCAGAGGTCCCAGGTCCAAGTAGCAGTACATTAAAGAAGAATTAAACTCCTTAATGACATGTGAGACTGGTTTTCCATCTCTACCCATATATATCCTTTCTCTAATAGTGCAACATGAATGTAAAAATGGATATTGCACATGCCTGCATTCGCTCTGCCTGCATAACAAATTAATTCTTCTGTTATGGTAGTGCAGACATCTTTCATAACAGGATCTCAGAAACCAAACATCCTCTTTCCCCTCCCTTCTTGGAGAGCCAGGTTAAAAAAAACAAAAAAAAGCAGATGAATTGCCTCATTTACCGTTTTTGACACATAAGTTGTGCTTGTATTCATGCAGCTGAGACTCTCCTCGTTGCAGCAGCCTCCACATCTGAATACGTTCACACAGGGAGGCTTGAAGAATTTGTTGGTTGTTGTACCCAGCTCTTTGGCAACTTCCACACAGGTTTCCCTTGGCACACACTGAGTCTTTTGCCATTCCTCATCTATGACTGGAGAAAACATCATTGTTATGAGCAAACACGGCAAAGTTAAACCTCTGATTATTAAGGCAGAAGCTTTATATAAATAAAAATGAAGTGCTGGCAGGCCATTTGCACTTACTTGGATCGATTTGCACTTACTTGGATCGATGTAAGGACCAGAGAGAATCTGAGTGCAAAATGATCCCAGTAACTTACACCAGCTGCACTGGCAGAGAGGTCACTGCATTCTATCTGCCTTTAGCTTTCAACACGGACAACCAAAATCTCTGTTAATTCTAGTAGGTTAAGTAGAGCTGCATTGATTTCCCTAGCAGAGAGTCAGCTCCAGGGTGTCTGTCTGAAAAAGCTGGCCTACAACCTGTTCTCATTTCCTTCAGGCTACACCTCATTACTGTCATTTTATCCTCTCTGCATGTACCTCACCATGGACTCAGTAGAGCCTGGTCCTGACTGCAAAAGCACATTAATGATTAACAGATTCTGATCAGAAGGTATTAAGGCTCCTCCTGGATGTCAGCCAGTGAGCACCGTTTCCAAAATGGCTAATGAAATCCAAGACAAACACTCTCACACCTCAGTACCATCAGGGGGTTCAAGTCTGAATAACAGGAATATGAATCCAAGCATGTTTTATCTTGTTAAAACACTGTGGCATCTTCCAGATCCTGAATTGTTGTAGACTAGTAATTTATTTTAGACTGATTTGTCAGATTCTGACTGTGAGAAGAAATAATGTGTTAACTGACACATGATTAACTTCTCCACAGGGAGAAAACAGTGACATTTACATAATACTATCTTGAGTCTTCTTAAGAGACAGCTCTGCTTTTTTTTGGCTTTTGCTCAGGTGATTCAGATTTTGGAATTACTCGAGAGTCGTAATGCTTGTGGTTTAAGTCCTTCTTAAAATTACGAAAAAACATGAAAATATCTGCCCCTCCAACAAGCTTCAGAAAGATCAAAAACAACTTCTATACTATTAAGAAAATTGCTCTCTCTTCCAGTGCAGTGTACTTCCCTACTATTGTTCAAGCAGTGTCTGTGTTTACAGGGAAGTTCTAAAAGATAAAAAATTCTGGAATGCATTTTTTCTACATGCTATATTCTTTCTTCAGATGAGCATGTATTTCTCTCTTTCCTACCTGACCTTCCTTTTATTATTTTTAACTTCTTATTCAGCTGACTGTATATATTAATTGTTTTATTTCTGCAATGTCCTTCCCCAGGGTCGATTCACTTCCCAGTCACACAAAAAATGTAAGAAGTAAGAGCTTGAAGTCCAAATTCTGATTTTATAGCATAAATTAAGAGAAGAATCACTAAGATCAGTAGAATTTTCTAGAGTACTGTAAATCCATCAAAACAGCAATCCAATCCTGTGTCTTAAAATAGAAGATAAAGTGTTTGCCAAACTTGTATGTATGTGCATGTAATCACTTCAGATGTCACTTCAATGAGTGTAAGCAGTGATGACCTTTCCAACTGCACACATCCTCACTTTATTAACCATGTCTTTACAGAAGGGCTGTTACAGGAAGGGGCAGACAAATTTTGTTCAGAAGCACCATGGTCACCCTGATCTTTTCTGTGAGCAAGCACAGGGCTGTGAGCTGTGAGCTGAGCTGCCCAGGGGAGGCTGTGGTTAGACAGAGTGACACAAGCTTTCAGTGAATTCATCATTAAAACTCTGGGAAGGAGTTTGGGGTTCTGGGGAAGATAGTCTAGCAGTGAAACGACAGGAAGCCCTGACCCAGCTGTCTCATGTAAACACTTTATTAAAACAAAACAGATGCCCTTGGCAAAAAGGTCAATGCTTAATGACTGAAAATGGTTTGGGAAAGAAATGCATGTTTATAGGCTTGATTTTTTTAAAAAAGGATCTTTAGTACCTTGAAAGTATTAAGATATTAGAACAAAAGTGACTTCTGTCCTGGCATAATTCCCCTTTGGATGGAAGAAGGGAGAAGATGATCCATTAGGCTTTTTTAACCCAAATTTCAGTGGTTTGATTTTAACTGAGGAAGCTGACATCTCTGTGTCTAGGGTTAGACTTTTTAAGGGAAAGTAGGAAGTGATATAACATCTGTTCCAAGCAGAAAATTACATCTATATGACTATAGTCATCTGACTTTATTACCTGAACCATTACATTATTTTGCCATTGAAAAAAGCCCATTGCAATAGGAAGTGCCTCAGTAACACTTGATAACATCCTCTGTTGTCTTGCTGTTCTGACAAAAAGAATATTTTAATTTTTCAGAAGTGCTGGTGCTCACCAAATGAGTAACAGTGAGGAGAGAATTACAGTGTTTGACACTGGGTACTGCTTCTAATAACTCTACAGATCGTTAATGTTTCTGTGTGCAACTTGTAAAAGTATGTAAACAAGAAGTTTATCATTAATTAAAGCCCTCTTAATTGTTCTTCTAGTGTGTATTGGATTTAGCTTTTTTCTGTACAAAATTTCGATGAGAAGTTTAATGCCTGTGATATAAGAAACCTTTTCAGACTGCCTCTCGTATCTGCATTTCTGTGCTGTGGCTCCAAGAAGAAAACTATGGCCTTTGCTCAGCCATAATTCAGATGAGTAATGGTGTGTAAATGTGGCTGTGGTTATTCTAGAAATGATATTGGAAGAGGATCAGCAATATCTGGTTTCCCCAAAGGAAAGTGATATGATTATATCGCTTCAGGGTAATGAGTGAATAAAAAAGAACAGCTCAGTCTGTCCTTCGTTAGGCTACAGATTTGCTGTGGGGATATCCACTTGCTAGACCAACACATAGTAACTAATCCTTTATTTTGCATCTGTGAACTTAAAATGCCTTGAGTGTCCCAGCTACAAGGAAGAATATTAATTTTTGTTCCAGATGAGGAAGTTGATTGTGATTCCCCACATTCTGGTGTTGGTTGATTGTTTCAAGATCTACTCCTCTCTGGAGAGACTTGCTCAAATAGATTGAAATTAGGCTAATACCTTCTACCTCTGCAATTTCCACTCAGACACTGCTGCTGATGCAGTGCTTTATATCAAAGCACACTTAATAAAAAAAGGGGGGGATTTCTATGCCTGCAGTAAAATTTGTTTGTTTCTGCCTGTAGCAAATTCTGAGATTTATCATAATGCTGCTGGCCTGGCCCCTCAGACATTCAGTCCAACCTGGTTTTTGCACATTGACTTCCCCTCCTTTCTGTAGACTGACAAACTCATACAGAACACATCTTCCCTTTGGAGAGTACACAGAGAACAGCAAACCTGATTTGGCCACAAAACAGGGAGGCATGTTCTAGCTGTTGCCTGACATTTCTTCATATAAAATCATTTTCCATGAATGCCCTGTTGTTTCCAGCATTGTAGGAAACCCCTGGTACTTAATGCTTTACTTCAGTGGTCCTGAAGCCAATATAAGATTTCAGCCACAAGCCTGCACCTACCTTTCAGCGTATCAATATCATAGAAAGCAGCAGCAAATCTGGTGGAGCGATGTGATGCCGAGCGGGAATCTAAATTGGCCAAACTCTTCAGTTTTAGCCTGCATTTCCACAGCTTCCAGTCCTCAGAGTGAGTGATGCGAAGCAGCTCTTCAAGGCTGGATGCTCTTCTGATCTGCTGTTCTGACCGTTCCAGTGCTGACAGAGATGTCCTCTGGAAAGAAAGAGGGAATTCAAAGAGTCAGTACCTTTACAGCTTATCCCCAGAGCAGCACATGGAACACTTGTGCAAAAGAGCAGCACATTACTTAGGATAGCTGAGGGTACCTGGGAAACAGGAGCACACAGAGATGTCCTGGGCTTTGACAGTGCTCAGCACCAGACTGATCTGCAGGGTCTGTGCCTGTATAAATTGGAAAGTGATTACATTTCTCCTGGGGCTGAGCTGGCCAGCCATGCCAGTGTGAATCCTGAGTGACACCTATGGACAACCTGGATGAGTTCGGCTGGGGAGCACAACAGATGTGCCTTTGCAGCAGGCCACCTTGGGTGCCAAAACTCTGGTGCCAGCCATGAAAATCCACTATGGGGACAGGTGACACAGTTGGAAGCTGCCCTAAGTATGAGGGGCCATACACATGGAAGGCAAACACAACATTCAATGTGCTGCAAATCATAGGATGCATCTGCTATTTCCCAACACGACTACTACTTGGGTCTGCCTAGCTCAGCCAGAAGTAGCCTCAATGCAGCAGCATTAGCACAGCCATTGCATTTTCCAACTACATGACAGATTCTCCATTCCCATGGGAGAACACTCCCTACAACTACCTATGCCATTCCCTTTAAAAATACCTGTTTAACATAAGCTTAGTATTGCACAGCACCCCATAATAATACTTCTTTCTTTGGCTGTTGCTTTCTAACGGCTGTGTTTGTGCCTTTATCAAGGCATTGGATATTTTTTTCCACTGACTCACCAGATCTGCTAAAAACTGTTGCCTGCAACCCAAGTAAAAGGTTATCTTTGTAAATGGCTGAGTTGCACTGGGCTGGTGCTCTCAGCTGTACTCTCTGGTCATGCACTCAACTGTACTTTTTGAATAGCAAAAAAAGCTGCTTTGCCAGCTGTCATAAATAAAACACCAGTTCTTAAAAGCAGAGCTGAAGTATAGGAAGCTGGAGATGAGGTGTGTAGCAGCCTGCAATCTGAACTGGCAGCAAGTGAGTGCTCTCTACAGAACTGGGGTAGAGGTAGAGGAAAGGGTCACCTATAAGAGGAACATTTTTAGATGAGATCTGAAAGCCAGGCACTGAGTGCATCTGTTATTTGTTATTAGAACATCTGTGACATTTATTTTGCAATGATACAGATGTTAGCCTGTATGTATGGGCCAAGTTCATTTTTGGGTAATTACCTTTCAGTGACCTAAAATCACTATGTAGCTAACTCAGAATAAGTTATTTGCTCACAGAGAACATTCTATTGTGCTCTAGCAAGCTGCCCTGTTTTGTTATAGAAATGGCTGTTTTTCATAGGTGAATGATTTCTCATACATTTAATGTGGTGAAAACTGGAAAGCCTACCTCAATACTTACAGACAAATAGCTCAGAAGGAATGTGAATACTTAGCATCAGTAACAGAATTTCCAGACAGTTTTATGAATAAGCTACTCAAAATTCTGCTGATCTTAGCAAGATGAAATTCAACTTGAGGTCAATGTGTCAAGACTTATTTAAGCATCACAGCTTATATTCACTCTCATTCATGAACTATCTCCTTGACCTTGCACAACATGCAAGTGTAGGAGCAGCACTGGCATGGTAGTGGGACCAGAGATATTAAAACTGAATTCTATTAACCGTTAGCCATATTTTCTTTTCTTTCTTTGTGGTAACAAGCTGTTCTAGCTCATTCAGCATCCCCGACTTCTAAACCAGGCTGAATTTACAGAGAACCTATAAAATGAGACGATAATATTCTGCAAATTAGAAGACATATCCCTGCACTTCCAGTAAAAATCACTAGTTTGGAATTGGTTTGCTACATAGGTAGCAAAATTCTCTGGCCCCAGAAAGCTTAAAATATACATTAAGGCTTGAGAGAGAAAGAAAGTAGTCATTGGCATAGGGCCAGAGCAAAGTCCTTTACATTCTCCAAAATAAACAATTTACAATAGCAAATATCAAAGTAGCAGGTTTAAGTAGTTCATTCTTATCTCTTCAGATTACTGATGCTCTTAATATAATTTTTTTTAAAGTATCTTACAGATCCCATAGCCAGAGATAAAAATCAGATTCATATTTAAATGAAGTTGTATGTTTTTCGTAACAGTGATCTCTCATATGTTCCAAAACTATTAATCATCTCAAAAAGGAGTATCTGTTTTCCTCTATTTGGGCTACGAGCAACATCACTGACATCAGGAAATGATGATGTGGGTTAGTATTGTGATTTTTGGATAATTACAACTTTTGTCCTTCCAAAAGAAACCATAATGGGCTATCTATCTTCTTCCAAGCAATTTGAGATGCCAGAAAACCCTAAAAGTAGTTAGCATTGGAAAGGAATAAGAGAAAAAGCAGTAGTACATTCAGTGGCCTTTCCCACCTTGGATGCTGGTGTAAATCAGACACTGAGTTCATTACCTCGTTGATTTATGCCAGTCAAATATTTGGCTTATACATCGTATAACACAGACATATAACCCCACACATAGTCTGCACTATTCACACAGGGCTCCTTGTGAATTAGTATTGACAATCTCCTATCACATGCTGCAGCTGAGCAATTTACAGCTTTTCTCCATGTTTGACAAGCTCCTAGGTTTCTTGCCTAAGAAAAAAATACCCTACCCTTTTCAAACTGATGTCTGAATGAGTCAGCAGAACTCATCTCTACAGAACCTCTCTTTTCTGAATGTGCCACTCTTTCCAGCCTGACACAGATGGTCTGTGCACTAATGCTATTTCTCCTGGAGGTATTTTGAACAATGGAGGAAAAATACAATAATAAAGCAAAGGCCAGCTAAAGTTCTAAATTTATTTGAGGACTTAGAGGGGAAAAAAAACATGCCTTGGACCCCAAATTAATTCTTTTCAATGCCACCAGTAACTATTAGTATTTTTACTGAGGAAAACCTGGTGAGTAAAATTTTGTGTGCATGAGAAGGCAAAAATAAAAGTTGATCAAAATCCATATTTTGCTCAATCTGAGGAAAGCCCTGCTTGCATTTAACTCTACTCAAGCACACCCACAGACCCAGGAATACATTCTAAAAGCTTACACAGATGACTACTTGCCTTCAGCTCCAGCTTCACAGCCTTCATCCACAGTGGGATATTAATGTAAGCTTAAAGATAAATACGTAGGAGCTCCTCTGAAAAGGAATGTTTTTCGGAGTCAGGGTCACAGATACTGTTGTGGCAAGTGTTGCAAAAACACCAGTGGAAATCTCCAACATTATCACTGTGTCTGGGGCCAGGACAAATGATTAAGGAACCTCTCAATAACCTTTCACTTCTTTATGATCCATCCTCTCAGCGGTTAAGCAATAAAAAGACGGTAAAAGCTTTGACTTGCCAGGGAAAGCAGATTGCAGCTGCATAACACAGTGTGATGATTCTGTTAATGCCATTGTATGACAAACATGGCCAGACAGGTTTAAGCTAAATTCAGACTAAATCTTTCAAAATTAACCAATCTGAGGGGGAAGTTTCATCTCAAAGTGAAGGCACTTGGACATCAACGACAAGTGCTGGCATCATGGGAGGACATTTTGAACTTTTATGGGAGTGTTGTGTGCTTAATGCAGCAGAAGCATCTGTGCTCAGTTCAAGAGAATTCATGTAGAAGACAAAGATTTGATGCAACCAGAAGATTAATTTCTCCCATTTCAGTGTTGGCTGAAGGTTATTCTCAGTACTATACTTGAATTAGTCTAAATACCAGTTTGATTCATCACTACATGAAAATACCAAGAAACTTTACTGCTACATACGCTAACTTGAAAATAATCTTCTTCTTTAATGCATACTTCAAGGTGTTTTTATGACAGTGTATGAGCTGATCAAAGTTAGAGGCTTATCTTGCAAAGATAGAGTGCTTACACCTCCCTTCTCTCCATTGACACTGAAGGAAGAGTCAGCAGGTCACTAGCTCAGCTGTAGTTAAATGACCTGAATATCACGCAACTGAAAGCAGTCAAATGAGATGAAATCTCCTCTCCTTATTTGAAGCACAGAAAATGTATGAGGACAGTGGTCAATTTTTGTCAGGTACACAAATATGAACAAGTAGGAAGTGTAACTACACCAGAATCTAAAGGACCTGGGACTGGCTGAAGGCCAGCACTGACAGCTACCCAGATGGAGGGAAGCGCTTCATTCCCTGCTTCAAAGTCATGGGATAGTTGCCTAGCCATGAGGCCAGTATAAAGATCTACATGACATCTTGTTTGACCATTTTCCTGATGAGGATGACAAGCTTTTGTGGAGTCTCTACAGCAGGAGAAACTCATTTTGAGGATTTTCATTGTTATTATTAGGATATTTTGCATTATTATGGCCAGATGCAAATACAAAACAAATAGATGATCCCTAACCTGCTGATCCCTAAATGGTGTCTACAAGAAAAGCAAAAGACAGGAGAAAACAGAGCAAGGCATTCATCCAAAGGGAATACCAGGGAAACACAGAAAACATTACTCAGAGGGAATGGGTCATGGGTTGGAGATATCAAAGGTTCAACCACAGCAGCACTTTTTTTTTTCCAAAGCCCCTCAGAAAATTGATGCTTTGATTTGCCTGCTAACATTTTCAGCTGTGCCCACTACTACAGCATTTTCTGCAGCTGCTTTGAAGGGAGACTCTAACTCTCACCAGCAAAAATACATGTGTCAGATATGCATCCCCTAGCTGCAATGGCCAGACAGCTGCTCCTGCTGTGCCTGCGGAGGAGGAAATGGGACTTTGAGTGGTAAACCCTCATTGCTGCCTGCTTGCCCAGAAAAATATCAAGGACTACAGTCTAGGCACATGAAAAAAACTTTTGCTTCTCCCCACTCCCACCCCAGCCTAATCAAAATCTGTCCACTGTCTGTCTTGCGATTTAAGGAATGTTGGCCTTGGCCATGCATCCTCTCAGGAAAGGGCTGACTGTGTGATCACACCACTTCATCCTGAAGTCCTGTGTGCCATGGCTGCTGAAAGAGAAACTACACAGAGCCCTGGCCTGTAAGAGCAGCAGTGGAGAATTGCCAAAGCACAGACAGGAGGATTGACAGATATGCTACTTGTGTGGGTTTGGGAGGAATGTTAGAAGATAAAACTATTTGTTTGACAAGGTACTGTATAAGGGGGCAGGAGACTGACAGGAAGACATTTATCTGAGAATGTCACATTTCTCAATGATACAGATGTGATGCATGAGGACCTTTTTTGCTAAAACCTTGTCAGAACATCTTCTGATGAAGACCTAAAACTGAATGAGAAGCACCTTCTGGACTGCTCCTCATCTGATGTCCAGTGTGGTAAAAAGTTCTCTCCAGCCTCCTCTTCTCTGGACTCTGTCTCCTTGGGCTCCAGTCTTACTTCCAGTGAAGACAGGAGACTTAACTACCCATTTCCTAAACTTGGGTCAAGGTGGCAATAAATCAGCTTCTACTGTAGGTAAAGATAACATGTTTTCATTAGTAAATCATATTACCTACTCTATAGCTTCAAGAGAGCAGGGGTTCTATATTTTGAATGGTCTTTTGTGGTGCCGCAGCAAACAAATCAGACTTTTTGCACTGTAGTAGCACGCTTACATTATAAAAATCCTCAGAGGCAAGACATTTTGGTTGCTATATTCTTGTTTTAAATGAGTCAAAATATTCAAAGAACTGAAAACCTCAGAATTGCACATGATTTTGTGAAAGCATAGATCTCAGAATATTTCATGTTATTTTTCGAATCCAAAGTAATCAGAGACTGATAATATTTTATCAAAATACCTCTCACAACTATTTACTTTTAGCCAACTAGGCAGTTGCTTTTCTAGCCAGCAAACACTTTGAGAATCAACTACAACTCTCATTAAACAAATATTTCTTCCCAGAGCCAGATCTTTGGCTGCTGTGGGAAATAAACCTCACAGCAGCTGATGTATGATTATGAAGGTAACAACATTCACTGCGTATTTATCACTTTGTTGGCAAAAGCTAGGTGAGCAGCCAGGAGGAAAGAGTCAGTCTACTATGGTATGGAGTTTCTTCCTGTTCAAGCTTAGTCATCTACATTGAGGGTTTACCTCCCCCTCCTATGGTGATCACACAAAGTATATTTGTTTGTTCAGTGAAAGGACAGAAGTGGATTAGCATCAATGTCCAGGGCTGTTACTCATTGATATATCCCAAATGCTGCTGATAGCTTTGGGAATCTTACAGTGCATTTTCTAAGCCTCCACTTGTAAATGGTAGATTTTGGAATAGCTCAGAAACAGAGATCTGAATGAAATCAGATGACTATATATTCTTTTAATCCTTCAATATTTTTTTTTATTTTCGAGTTAGAGCTTTTATTGATTTCTGGGTTTGCCCCAAGACACTTTAATAAATGTTTTGGAAGCATGACCAGCCAATTTGTCAGCTGGATTTCAAACTGTCAGTTCACACAACAAAGCCATTGCCAATACTGAATGAACTTATGTTACCCCAATCACATGCAAACATTTTCCTGGAATTGCAATTTTTCTTAAGTAATATTTCCCTAGCAGTTCAGGAAAGTATCCAGCATAATTTCTGAGTCACATTGTTAATTCAAGTAAAAAGTTTTGTCTGTTTGTATTACACATTCTCTACATGCAACAGCAACATGAGGCAACTCTGCAATTCAACCCAACTTAGAGAGAATTCCCTCTCCAACTGCACACCAGCAGTGACCACACTGCTGTCAGTGATCGTGAATTCTCAAAACTAACCCAAGATGCTTCCCATCTCAAAGCATGGCTCAAACAAAGCCATTCTGATAAGGAGAGCAGTCACTCCTTCCCAAGCCACATCAGATTGCCAAATCCCAGCTGTTCAACTGCATGCCCTTGTATTGAGTATTACTGCTGAAGTGAGAAGGACCTCAGATGGTGTTCTACCACTAGCTGAGTGATTGCTCACTTTAAGTCACATCTGAGGGGAAAAATAGAAAAAATACCCAGATGCCCTTCAGGATGTTGAATAGTTTGTAACACAAGAAACTAAAATAACCTGCTCGATTGTTCTGTTGCTCATTGACAGAGAAGCCCATATACAGCTTTCACAGGGCCTTTAAAACAGAACAAATTCTGCTGCTTCTTCCCATGGGAAAATGGAGTCTCTGCAGCTGTACTAGGACATACAGCCTTTTTGTCTCCATTCCTCAAATCCCAACAAGAATTATAAAGTTTTCCAAAACATGCTGTGGAGGTAGGGAGCAGGTAGAGAAGTAGACAAGGGACAGGCACATAGTGGGAGGAATAAGGAATTCCTAAGGAATAAGGATTTCTGTAGGAAAGATATTATATCAAATTTGGTTCCCTGAGGAAAAAAAATATTTCAGGTCATTTTTTTCCCCCAGCACAGCTGAGCAATACAATTGTTTTGGGACTAGTTCTTCAAGTCAAACCCAAGAAACACCAATGGCCACTTTTGTCACTGAACTTACCCTGAGACAGGGCTAAAAGAAACACAGAATCCAGATATTTAATTATAAAACTACTGTACAGGGTTTTGAATGGGAATAAGAATAAATGAGTTATCACCTACAACAACTGTTCCTTTTCCCAAATACCAACACAGTGTCCACAGGAGATAAGTAACAAGTAAACCTTACTCAGATCTAGTCTGCAGTAGGGAAAAGTATTGATCACAACAAAATTTACAGACACAACAGCAAAGGTCAAAGAAACCAGAGTGTGCGCCAAGTAGGTTTATTTTGTTTTTTCCATTTTCAAGCAGGCTATTTCTCTGTTTGCCTGCCATGGGAGCCTGCATCAGTACCACCACAACAGTAGAAACAATGCAAATGCCTGTGAGAGAAAAAGCACCAATAGGCTCCAGAAAATGGAGACAAGCAACACAACATTCAGTGAGCCTGAGATGATTGCTTGGTTTGGTTGCCTTGTGACTACAGATTAACAGAAAGTTGCTCCACTGCAACTTGAACAGCAGGTGGGAGAGATTTTTCTGCTATTTCTCATGAGCAAGAGCTGCTGTTGATGAAGTAGCAGTGTGTTACTAGCTCCCTTTCCAAATTGATAAGAGCCAAGGACAGATGCAGTATGGCATGACAACAATATAGAATTGTTCTCTTATCCTTCACTGTACCTTGTCAAGGCAGTAGCAGATAAGTCAGAACAAATTGGCTTTCCTTAGAACCTCCCTGATAACTTCCCACTCCTGAAGGAAAAGCACAAACAATCATTCCCACAGGAATGGAGAAAGTACATTTTCACATTTTTGACTCATCATACCTATCAGAGATGGTAATCACAAAGAATCAAAAGCAGTGACGAAGTTGGGATAATAAAATACTTCTAACTTTGAAAGGAAGCTGGATGTGAAGTCTAATTTAAACAGTGAAATTGTTTACAGCAACCTTTAGAGTTGCTTTTTCTAGCTGCTGAGCAGCTGTACATTCAGGAGTTGCCTTTGAGAAAGATAACCCATGAGACAGAAGATTTCTTAGAATTTCTCTTTTCTATAAATTAAGCAACATTTGCAAGGAGTTATCAAAAAGCTGTGTGGATCTATCTGAAAAATAGTCAGTGATAATTACAGAGAGAGAAGTTCACACCCAGCTCTGCTTCTCAGGTTTCTTTGCAGAGCTGTGTTTTGGTTGTACAGACAAACTGCAGCTGGCTCTAGGAAGGAAGAGATGTAAAGAGCTTCCTGATTCCTTCTGCTCATGTTGTGATGGCTCTCAAGTATTTCTATGCCTTTCCAACGGCAAGGAATTCTCCACTTAGGTGGTCCAGAGCCTGAGGATCATGGAGTGCTCTTTTACTCTCACCAGCCAACAAGGACTATATACCAGTTGTGTTTGGAAAGTGGCTTCCACCTCCGTTCGGCTCACGTGGCAATATGAGATTGTTGAAACTTATACTACAACAAAAACAACCTACTCAAGATTATACCAATGGTTAGTGCAGAAATAAGAAGTGTAGGTAGCAGAGCAGCCAAGTTTACCTCTCAGGCTAAGACCTCAGTCTTCTGACCAGAAAGTAGATTTCTAGTTCAGCTATACAGGCATGTAAGCTATGGGTTTCTCTCTAATGAGCCAAAGGAGGGTTCACCATGGGGACATGATCTCTGCAACAAGAAAAGGCTATGGATCTGTCATAACTTTAGCATTACCTGTTGCTCATTTCTCTTATCTTCGTCCTAATAGTTTATTAATAATGTGAGTGGCAGAATAGAGCAGGGAGCTATAAAATGCAAGTTCTCAGAAATCAAGACCTTGCAGCCTCATTAGAGAGGCAGTTTTAAGTGTTGGAAGGCAGAACCATCTCTGATAGATCATTGGCTTTTCTTGGCAAAAAATCTGCCTGGGCTCTGATGAGTATAGGACATAGTTCTTTGCATTTAAAGTTCTGGAAGAAAGTAGCCTGTCTCTGTCATTGCTCCAGGAGAGGAAAAATGTGAGGAGGAGAGACAGGAAAAGAGGCAGCTAAGTTTACTGTTAACTAGCTGAGGGGTTCCAAAGCATAAGAGACTGTCAGGACAAAACTTCAACATGGACTTTTTAAAGCATTTCCTGATGAGAAAAACTAAAAATAATAATGCTTAATCTTCAGAAAACCTCAGTGGAAAGCTAATTGGTCAATTAGATGTATCATCACATTTATGTCAGGCTGCCATCCTGAACCAAGCAACTGGTGTGAGAGGCACAGGGCTTTCTGCCAGCCTTGATGTGAATTCAGCTAAGAAGCCACCTACCCCTGCCTGACACCTGCAAGGCTCTGCTGTCCCTGCCTGAGGCTGCTCACCGCTTCCCATCAGGAGACTGTTTTCCATTTGTTTATAACACTGCCAGACATTAGATGTTCAGGATGAAACTTTCCACGCCAGATGTCTGCCTCAAAACGGTTTTAATAATTTTTCTGCTTTCCCTGTCAAAATAGTTTGACTGTAGTTGAGGATGAAGATCCTTCTTTATCCATGCAAAAACATTTTCTGGACATCTCATCTTTGCAAGCATCTGGCATTTCCCTGCTCTGGATCACAGATGTGAAGTTTTGACACCTGAGGAACCTTTCTTGGCCCACATATGTCTACTGTTCTCTGCAAAAACCCACCCAAATGAAAAAAAAATTCCAAGAGCAACAGCAGAGACAAGCCAGAGTTTAACAGCTAGACACTCAGCAGATGAAGCTTGTGCTGACCCCACTCCATTCAAGAGCAGAGCTGGACATGGGTACAGGCCACCATAGGTCCAGCCCATGGTACTGAGAGCAGACAACCTGCCCCTCCTCTCCCTCAGGCCACAGGGATTGGACAAGCAGGGAAGAGAAGCTGCCAGATTTGTCTGTGGAAGAGGAAGGAGATGAACACTGATGGAACAGGGCAAGACATGGCTGAGAAGGCTGAAAGCATCCATGAAGACCAAAACAAGAAACTAGGGCCAGGGAAAGGAACATTGGGAAATTGTGACCACAGAGATAAGCGAGAAGCTAGAGATGGAAGATGGAAGGTGAACTATGGTCAGACGTGATTGAAAGGCAAGAGTGCAGTAGGGCTATCTCTGAGGAGAAGAGTGACACATCCCACCCAGGAGGGGACAAGAGAGAAGGAGGGTGGCACAAAGTACACCAATGAGAGCCCAGTAAGGAAACCAAGACCCTGAGTCCTGGAGGTGAGGGAACACAGGTCCAGTGCTGGGACTGGAGCAGGTCAGGAATGGAAAGAGGAAGGGCAAGCTGGGCCTGACAGGCAGAGGACAACTGGCCTTGCTGTGCACATGGGGGGGAAAAAAGGAGTCCCTATACCCAGAAAAGGATGGCATTTCTGAAGGGTTGGGAAAAGCAAAGCACAATGGAGATACTTGCGAATCACACCAGCTTGTGCATAAACTTTTTAGCATTCATGGCATTAATTACTTGCAGAAGGGAGATAAGAGTATTCAAATCCTTAGCCCCTTCAAACTCTAGTGCATGACACCACACTGATACCACCTGATGGTTGGAACCATCAAGAGGTTTAAAACTTCAGGTGTTCTGGGCAGAGCTCAGCTGCTTGAACTCATATAATGGAAGAAGAGCAGTTTGCTGGTGCTTAACCCTTCTTGGGTCTCATTAATTGTGTATTTCCTGCATCCTGACCTTCTGGTTTTTATCCAGGCAACACTGCTATTGATCTTGAAGAACTTAAAAATAAAGCATGGGAAGTGGATGTAATACATCATTTCTGTGTTCTGCAAATTAAATTTGAGGAGCAACTGGTAAGAACAGGAATAATCCTGCGTACCATTAAACACAGCAACATGAAGGACTTCTCATGGAGTATATCCACACACAAAAGCTCACAGGTCATACATACTAAAGCAACTCAAAAAAACTAAAATACTATGTAAAACATCAAAAGAAAAATAATCATCAGCTTGACCAAAAACCTCTGTCTACAGAGAAAGAGCCAGAACAAGCAGAAAACCAGTCTTTCACTTGTGGCAATAAGCAGCCAATGGATGCGAAACAGCCCTTTTAAGTGTGATCTGCATGATGCTTTTAGGACAGTCTTGGACACCAACAGTGATTTGTTATTATATACAGTATCCTGTGGCTAAGCTGGCTGCTTGGGAGTGGTAGCCAAATTTCAGTGAAAACAATTATGGATGTACACATATTGGATGGACAATCCTGTCACAGGAATAAACTCTAAACCAGTTTAAATTAGCAAGACGATCTCTTGCATTTACTCTAGGCAAAGGACTAAAGAGTGGTTTACTACTTTGCTGAATAAACTTCACATGTCCCACGTGACGACAGAATTGCCATCACTGCCAGTTATATAGTTGTTAGTATTCTGTATTAGCATTTTCTGGTTTAAATGAAGTAGTTCCTACATGTAAGAAACCAGTGATTTGTCATGCAGTGCACAAAGGTAATGTATGCCAGATGGATTAGTCTGGTCCTAATGCCTTCAAAGAACTGATTGCTGAAGTTGTAAATTAAAAGCTTGTGAATGGTGAGCAGGCAAAGGGGTTAGTCATTAGTCATCCTGAGGCACACATCACCTCATCACTTCTAACTTCTTGGGTTGGCAACAGCAGTCTGCAATTAAGCACATAACTTAGCATTTCTTTCTAAAGCACAGGTCAGCATGTGGTGCAGTTCACACACTAGTGTGTGGTCATCTCTTGCAAGAGGGAGGTTTTCTGAAGTGAAAACAACAATATTATCTTGTTTTGCTCTGCTATTGAAAAACAAATAATCTGTTCTGGGCCACACACTGAATTAATCATTTTTGGACACACTGCATATGTAGAAACTTTTTCCAGTTTTTGTTCTGATTTTTCTAAGGGATTGTCCTGGATGATCTGACACTAGCTTAGGAAATCAGTTCTGAAAAATCCTATTCACAAGGTGAGGCTTCAGCTTAAATTTTGTTGTGTTATATTCAGAAGAAGGGTTAATTTTCAGGCAATGTGTTCTATTACTACTAGTTACTGCTTATTTCAGAGTTGTGGATAACATCTCCTAATAGAACAAAAAAAAAACATTTCTCTGATTTGTGGCAAACAAATGAACAAATAATGAACCTGTGTATTTACAGGAAAATTTTAATTCTAGGATATTAATTCTGCAATTATAAATACCTGAAATAAAGTGTTTCAAAAGTATTCTAAATGCTCTGGCTTTCATTTATTTGGTTAGATTTTGCTTTTATTTTGCATGACTGACACTAAAAGTTTAACTTAAGAGTGAAGTATATGACAGGTACTTAACTAGTAAAAAAAGCCATAAAATATTAAATAGCAAATACAGATTTAACTTTATAGATTATTTTTCCTCTATGGCTGCTAAACATCTGTGCAACTAAACCATCATAATAAAACCCTTCCACAAACCAAGCACCAAAACAGCAAAAAGACCACCACCTTGCACACTAAATATATGTAATTCTGGCAATTTTTATTATTAAGGATGACAGTAAATAAAGATCACCTACCTTCACCGATCCATTCTCATAGTCTGATCCTTGCAGCAGATGCAGAAAAGAAACTAGAAAGATATTCACAGTTGCCCACTGTGTGTACATTCTGATGTTTAAAATCCACAGGTTACTATGCAGTCATCGTCACGCAGCTGGATGCATCTGTTTCAAGAGGCATTTCTCTATCACCAGTACAAAAAAGAAATCTGCCAGAATTTCTCTTATAAACTCAAAAAGGATTCCAACACCCGAGAGTCAATGTCTGGCTCTTCACTGCTCAAAGCAATTGCAAGTTCAGCTAGAGATTGTAATTTCTTAGAGCAGATTTTAGATACACTTGAAAGAAAATCATGATAAGGTTTTAAATAGAGATCTATGTGGATGTACACACAAACAGGCTCACAAGTGATCAGGGATGGATTCCGGTTAGTGAAGTTAATATATCTTCCATCAAGCACAAAGAAACATTCAAAATCCCTCTGTGGACCAGAAACTGTAAGAAATCTGCTGCATTCTGTGTTCGGTGTAACTGCAGGCTTTGAAGATGGTAGTGTAACGGCCAATGTTTTGAGCTTGAGAGCTGTAATCCAACTCTGTATTAAAACTTTTTTCACAACCTTCATGGAAGCTTGCAGAAGCATGTGTCTTAAATCTGATACAGACTTTGGCAGTAACACAGTCAAATTTTGGCTCCAATCCCATTTTGTCCCTACCAATAGCATAGCAGTTTTAAAACTAACTGATGCAATCTAGACTCCCATTATTTTAAAGAAGATTACCTGAAACATGAAACTTCAGCACACGTTCTTACACAGCACACATACTTTAAGTTACTTCTTTAGAAAAAAAAAAGAGAGGAAAAAAAAGAGACAGACTGATTTTACTTCAGTGTGTTCTATCTTATATGGCACAAATATTAAAAAGAGAAGTTAAAAACTATATTAGATTTTGATTTTTTTTTAATGAAAGCTCATGAAGCTACAGATATAAAAGGAAAATGATCTGTTGAAAATGAGCAAAAGACAATCACTATTTCTGCCCTGAGATGTGAATGGGTTTTCTCTGTACATTTGAACAGTTTGAAACCAAAATGGAGATCTAACATTTAAAATTATAGTATAAACAAAGGCTCTGATAATTTTGTATGTTAAACCTATATTGTTGTACACATATAAGTTGTGTTCAGGAGAGTAATTCCACTCTCACATGGCATAGGTTTTGCAGCATTAGACTCTACAGTTATGTTAACATAAAACAGTCACATACCTAATATTTCAGAGCCCTGGCTTGATGTCCAAGCAGCAGCTTTAAGTACAAGTCCCTCTTCTGCAACTATCATTAGCTTACATCATTTCTTCTTCAGTAGTTATCACAAACATGCATTGGAGAGGAAATTACTTTAATCCAGCCTTTCCAGCTGTTGCCAGTTAACTGGGTTTTTACATTTTAAAATAACTGTATTACTTTTTAGCTTTGTCTTTTGCCACTTGTTTGCTGAAACAATCTATTTCTCACTTTTTTTTTGCCTTCCTCCCCACCAATTGCACACTTGTTCATACAAGGACAGCAGCAATTTCACTTCACATAAGTGGATGTGAAAGATCTGCTCTCTCTGAGTACCTGCTTCTCCCTCTGGTACTTTCCTGGCACCCAGGCCATGGCCACACACTTTCACAGGCCCCATGCTACAAGGGACAGTGTGTGTCTGTGCTGCAGTTTACCATTAAAATAACTATTTCATTCATCATTTTAAACTAATATGCTACCTAATGCTTATTTACAGTCACCTTGACCTCATTTAAAGTCTCCATTTCCCTTTTGATACTAATATCTATCTCCTTGCAGGAGCTGAAAGCCTGCTAATATAACTGAACGGGCCTTAACCTGGGATGTACTGCTTCAGCGTAAGGGGTCAAAGAAAAAAACAACCATTATACTCTCAGAGCTGTGTGATTATTTTCTGTTGATCTGTAGTTAACTGGAAAGAGTGTCTGGCCATCAACATCTCTCATTTATGGCATCATTCTTTGAATCGCAGTCCTTAATTCACAAAACAGACAAGAAGCAATAAATCCTCCCATGTCCCAGTCTAGTGAGTGTGATACTTAAACAGCCTTTCTCCAGCATCAGTTCAGGGATGAGCTGCTCTGTTTCCCTGGCAGGGCTGGTGCAAAATTTCACAAGCCAGACTAGGCACCTGGAGCAAGCCTTCCCTACAGCCCTCAGCCAGATTGCCTCCATCCTTCTCACAGGCATCACCTCTCCATCAGTTGGCAGAAGCAAGGGAAAGCCCAGGAGCAGTACTAAGGTCTTTAAACACCAGTTACGAAATTTCTCCCATCAGCCCAACAAGTGTTTAACTACTTCTGTGAAGCAAAACACCTTGGGGGGTATGGGGGGAAGGGAATGAGAAGCCCCTGTAATGGTATGTTCTGCAAATCAGCAAGGAAGGCACTTCCTTGGATTATGTCCTATTTTTTCATTTAAAATATCAATACAAGTTAACAACTCTTACGTTCAAGTTTTTTGGTTTATCTCATTTTGCTATTTTAGAACCATCTGCTCATGGCTTAGATTTGTGTTTCTTTTAAAATCTAGCACTATATGAAAAAGTACTTAAATAAAATTTATGTGATTATTTTAATGACTACTTTTGTAGCTGAATAAGCAGATCCATTAACATCAGCAAGGCTAAATACTGCATAATGAACTGAGAATTCAAATATTTATGTCACCTTTGAGTGAGCAGCTAATAGATTAATCCTGAGGCAATGAGTCAGCTCTTTGCAAGGACTGCTTAGACATTTAGATGAGTCTATTTCAAATACTGATCCACACTGATATCTCAAAGGGATCAATGATGCAGATGAAGTTTAAATCTATTTATTGCAAGCATTATGTATTATTTATTCAATATTTTAAGTCTATAACTATTCCAAGTAACAGTCTCACACCCATTACACAGAAACCCTGATTCACCGATTCCCATACTAATTTTTTGTGGAAGAAGAGAAGATATAAAAGACCCAGAACTTAGTAGATGTTCCAAAGAAGAGATTAATGATACTTTCTTGGTACTTTCTCTTAATTTTTAAGATAGAATATGCAGACCAAGTGCAGTTTATATACTACAACTGCTTTCCATGGTTCTTTGCAAGTTGTACACTTGGGCTTCACCACACATAAAAAGAGGTCAGTACAGACAACTAGAACCCAGAAAATAGCACCATAGTTAGCTTACACATTTCTTGCATGCACACACACCCAAGGAACAGAAGAATTTCTTGTCAATGCTGAACAACTCATGCTCAAGGTGAAATTCTTTCAGGTGAGACAGTAAATTCCTTCAGTGATCTGAAAATAACTTACACCCACAGATAGGTCCAGACTAGTGTCACTATTTACCAGACAAAACTAAAAGGGAAACAGCTCAAATAAAAAACATCTTCATTTGGAGAAATGTAACAAAACAAAAAGAAGATATTTCAGGCCTTTTAACAGAAGAATCAGCCATAAACCAATAGGACTACTCAGGTCATGGAAGGTTTCTGTGAATATGCCCTTAATAAACTCCAATTAAATTGATCAGTCTCAGATTGCAAAGTAAAAATGGACGATGAATAAAAGCAGTTCATTGCCTTTACTACAAAAAGTATTTCACCAGGTACTTCACTTGAAAACTCCACATAATTTTAAGTTCCGACATGGTGCAGTATTCAGGCAAATGATACAATTCCCAGTGAAGCTGCTCAGCCTGTGGTGGTCAAACTCCCATCAGCAGTGTGCCCTAGCAGCCAAAAGGTGTCTTGGTGTCAATTGTGTCTTGGGGTGCAGCAAGTACTGCAATGCTAGGTGGTCAAGGGAGGTGCTAGTCCACTTTACTCCACTGTCATGGCCTCACCTTCAGTACTGTGTGCAGTTTTGGGCACCACAACATAAGGAGTGTGTTTTGAGTTTGGTTTGTTTTTTGTTGGTTTGGGGAGGGGGAGGGTGTTGGGGGTTGTTGTCCTGTCCATAGACAGGAGTTGGACTCAGATGATCCTCATGGGTTCCTTCCAATTTAGGACACTCTATGATTCTATCCATACTTTAACCTAGCTAGCTTAAAATTCACTAGGGAATGTCTACACAAGTTACAAACACACCTTTGGCTGAAGGGCAGGCATACTCTTAGCTTTAGCAAGTATGAACCACAACATCCAGCAGTTCAGCTCTCGGGCATGGCACACTGCAGCCCAGCTCAGGGCAGGGACACTGCTGCTAGCAGCATGCAGCAGGAAGAGCACTGTCAGCAAAAGGCAGATAAAAAAATCACAAACAAATGGTTGTGGTTGAACTTTTGAGAGATGAACGCACCTTTGAATTGCTCTGTCTCTGAAAGGCTCTGCCTCAACCCCATGAGAAGCATAGCTGCCTTGTTGTTCCTCTCTGGTTCACATTTGTAGTACCTAGTACCTGGAAATCTGAAAAACCACTGTGGGGATAGCTGCTGTGCTGAGCAACAGCTTTAGCTAGTCCAACTGTGAAGAAATTGATGGGTTTTTTTCAGTTTCAGTGCTTCCTCTGCATCTGTTTGTGTAAATCCAACTTCCAAGGACTCTAACCTACACAGCCCTTGATCCAGAGAACAAGACTTCGCCCTGGATTCTTGTAATTCATATTTATCTACAGTAATGGGAGCTCTGTATCTGCTTGTCTTCATATCCATCTGTGTTTATATAACCACTAATGAGGGCACAACTGGAACAATAATCAAACTTTAATTATAGAGGCATGTAATAGCACTCACAAGCCTTTATTTCAGTTCTGATTTTTATAAGCCCTTGCTTCTTCCTGCAGAGAAATGAGTCAAGCTCAACAGAAAGTTAAAAGAGGTCTCATGGTAAAGGAGAAGAAAGAAAGAAAAAAGGGGAGAGGGAAGAGAGAGGAGAAGGAAGAAAAAGGAGGAGGGAGGGTGTGAGCTCTGACTAGGTATCAGATGCCGTTCTTCACACTTATTGTAGCAAGGGCCTTGCTTCCAGACTGACTGCAAAACACTGGCTGGCTGGTGTTTAAGTACATCTGAGGTTCACCATCTATTCAAGTCAGATACCAAAAGGATCAGTTCAACATCAGCTGTTCAACGTCTACATTCAGTCTGACACTTCATCTGCTACTGTACTGTGAGAAAGGAGTATAACTGCAAAGCACAGTGAGTATCCAGACTGCTAAATCTTGAACAGGTTGCAAGCAAAACAGNTTTCTTGGTACTTTCTCTTAATTTTTAAGATAGAATATGCTGACCAAGTGCAGTTTATATACCACAACTGCTTTGCATGGTTCTCTGCAAGTTGTACACTTGAGCTTCACCACACACAAAAAGAGGCCAGTACAGACAACTAGAACCCAGAAAATAGCACCATCGTTAGCTTACACATTTCTTGCATGCACACACACCCAAGGAACAGAAGAATTTCTTGTCAATGCTGAACAACTCATGCTCAAGGTGAAATTCTTTCAGGTGAGACAGTAAATTCCTTCAGTGATCTGAAAATAACTTACACCCACAGATAGGTCCAGACTAGTGTCACTATTTACCAGACAAAACTAAAAGGGAAACAGCTCAAATAAAAAACCTCTTCATTTGGAGAAATGTAACAAAACAAAAAGAAGATATTTCAGGCCTTTTAACAGAAGAATCAGCCATAAACCAATAGGACTACTCAGGTCATGGAAGGTTTCTGTGAATATGCCCTTAATAAACTTCAATTAAATTGATCAGTCTCAGATTGCAAAGTAAAAATGGACGATGAATAAAAGCAGTTCATTGCCTTTACTACAAAAAGTATTTCACCAGGTACTTCACTTGAAAACTCCACATAATTTTAAGTTCCGACATGGTGCAGTATTCAGGCAAATGATACAATTCCCAGTGAAGGTGCTCAGCCTGTGGTGGTCAAACTCCCATCAGCAGTGTGCCCTAGCAGCCAAAAGGTGTCTTGGTGTCTTGGGGTGCAGCAAGTACTGCAATGCTAGGTGGTCAAGGGAGGTGCTAGTCCACTTTACTCCACTGTCATGGCCTCACCTTCAGTACTGTGTGCAGTTTTGGGCACCACAACATAAGGAGTGTGTTTTGAGTTTGGTTTGTTTTTTGTTGGTTTGGGGAGGGGGAGGGTGTTGGGGGTTGTTGTCCTGTCCATAGACAGGAGTTGGACTCAGATGATCCTCATGGGTTCCTTCCAACTTAGGATACTCTATGATTCTATCCATATTTTAACCTAGCTAGCTTAAAATTCACTAGGGAATGTCTACACAAGTTACAAACACACCTTTGGCTGAAGGGCAGGCATACTCTTAGCTTTAGCAAGTATGAACCACAACATCCAGCAGTTCAGCTCTCGGGCATGGCACACTGCAGCCCAGCTCAGGGCAGGGACACTGCTGCTAGCAGCATGCAGCAGGAAGAGCACTGTCAGCAAAAGGCAGATAAAAAAATCACAAACAAATGGTTGTGGTTGAACTTTTGAGAGATGAACGCACCTTTGAATTGCTCTGTCTCTGAAAGGCTCTGCCTCAACCCCATGAGAAGCATAGCTGCCTTGTTGTTCCTCTCTGGTTCACATTTGTAGTACCTAGTACCTGGAAATCTGAAAAACCACTGTGGGGATAGCTGCTGTGCTGAGCAACAGCTTTAGCTAGTCCAACTATGAAGAAATTGATGGGTTTTTTTCAGTTTCAGTGCTTCCTCTGCATCTGTTTGTGTAAATCCAACTTCCAAGGACTCTAACCTACACAGCCCTTGATCCAGAGAACAAGACTTCGCCCTGGATTCTTGTAATTCATATTTATCTACAATAATGGGAGCTCTGTATCTGCTTGTCTTCATATCCATCTGTGTTTATATAACCACTAATGAGGGCACAACTGGAACAATAATCAAACTTTAATTATAGAGGCATGTAATAGCACTCACAAGCCTTTATTTCAGTTCTGATTTTTATAAGCCCTTGCTTCTTCCTACAGAGAAATGAGTCAAGCTCAACAGAAAGTTAAAAGAGGTCTCATGGTAAAGGAGAAGAAAGAAAGAAAAAAGGGGAGAGGGAAGAGAGAGGAGAAGGAAGAAAAAGGAGGAGGGAGGGTGTGAGCTCTGACTAGGTATCAGATGCCGTTCTTCACACTTATTGTAGCAAGGGCCTTGCTTCCAGACTGACTGCAAAACACTGGCTGGCTGGTGTTTAAGTACATCTGAGGTTCACCATCTATTCAAGTCAGATACCAAAAGGATCAGTTCAACATCAGCTGTTCAACGTCTACATTCAGTCTGACACTTCATCTGCTACTGTACTGTGAGAAAGGAGTATAACTGCAAAGCACAGTGAGTATCCAGACTGCTAAATCTTGAACAGGTTGCAAGCAAAACAGATGAACTCATTGGTGCTTGTAAAGAAGAAAATTATAGTAAGTTCTCATTTTCTCCAGTACATGTGGCACAGTTACTGAATCACTATGAGACTAAGGTATGTGCAGCTTGCACCAACTTGTGTAACTGAATAGACATTTTTTCAAGATCAAGCCTAAAATTTCTTAAGAGAAAGATGTGACTGCAGTTGATGTTAACATCCTTAACCTTGGCAGTCTCTGGCAATGGCTTGAGCAAGTTAAAGAGCCTTATCTGCTCCTACTGCACACACTTCTCTACTCCTGCTGCCACGGACAGTGTACTTCATACACCAGGCTAGACTTCAATATAAGCAGTTGGTAGAACTGCAAGCATGACTTAGTTTATCATAACAGGATGACAGAAAAAACTAGTTTCACAATCAAATGCATTTATCTAAAACATAGGTTAGCCTTTGGTCTTTTTCTGGACATTTTAATCATAACCAGTCTCCTCAAAAAAGTTCTCAGTTAAAAGTAATACAGAATAGCTCAAGCACCTGGCCAAGTTCCATGGCTCAGATGTTTCTTGCCTCCTAGTTCTGCTAGGGAGATGCCCTTTCACGGAGATGAGGCCTTGAAAGAAGCAGAAACAACCTCCTGGGAACAATTTCTGTGCCCAAGTCCCAGACTAGTGACCCAGTGAGAACGGCCAGAGTACAATGTGAAGACAACCTGCTCTTCAAGGCCAGCAAGGAATTCCAAGGCCAAGTCAGAAACACAAGATAGCAGAAAGATATCTGTATTCACCCTCCCTGCCTTCTTCAAAAACAAACCAGCTTTTTCAAGAACTTTCAGTAGTAAAATTTCTTTGGAGCTGTAACACTCACAAACACTAGGCCAGTAAAAGGTTCATTGAGCTCCCTGAAATCAGCAGGGGAGAACTAATGATCTCTCTCAAGGATGTTTAGAGAAGTAAATGTATACTGTAAAGAAAGTATATCACAGAGTTTAGCTCTAGCTCTAGTAGGATGATTTTTTTCCCAATTAAAACAAAAATATTTCCATGCTTTTCCAAGAAACCCCGTTTTCTGTTTCTGTCGCATCCTATTGCTATCAATAATGTATAAACAGATCAATAATGTATAAAACAGAGTTTGCCAACCTTACCCTGCATTTCCTGTTGAAAAAATAAAGGCCAATTTGTAAAGGGTTTTCATGCTCAAGTTGATCGTGCTACTCCAGCTCTATCTGTCTTCATACCAAGATCCAATGAACACTTCAGATCCATCATCATTTGGTCAGTTACCTATGTGAAACAATCTACTTATCTCTAAAGTCCATGCACTGCAGACATCAGGTTTCAGAAGACCAGGTGCTGCCAGGGCTTCTCGAAGGACAGGAGGAGTCCTGAAGCAGCTCACAGAGTGCCCTGGCATCATCCATTTATCTCTGACCCTCCAGTCTCACACCCAATGCAAGACTACTTTTTAGGGATCAGACCGCTACTTGCTGTTTGTTTCCCAGATTTACTCCCAAGTATAAGATTTTGCAACAGTGTTCAGATAACACAGAAAGCCTGATGGATCACTGACCAGTCATAGTGGCATAAAGTAGAAGAGTTGACTTGGCCATAAAAACCATAAGGTTTTACAGAGAGCATTTTACACTGTCACAATAGCTCTGAAAGAGCTGCTCATCCATCTGGGAATTACTCTGTTGGTGGTATTCAATAAATACACCACGAACTTAAGCCTCTAGCACTGCCCTTTGACCACAGTATTCATAACAAAATCCTCTAGTTTCAGGAGGGCAGTCAGGGAATAGCAAGCAAATCTATGCTGTTTAAAAGGGGAAAGACAAGAACCAAGTAAAACAATGAAATATTCTTAAAGTGGTATCAACTGCTAGGTTAATCTTTAAATGCAGTGGAGAAAATTGCTAGAAAAATTTCTAATATAAAAAATGAACATTATTTGGATTCTGAAATAGCATTTACTTGTTAAAAGAAAAATGAAAAAACACAAACAAAAGAGGCAGACACGAGTCCAAAGGAAAGTAACCCTTAACTAGCTAAAAACTTCTGCAACTCTTGTTTTTGTGATGCCTTCACTTTGACAGAAAGCTGTTCAGGAATAAGATCAGACCTTACCTGACAAGTACCAAACCTTAAAGAGCTGGAGATGTAGTAAAATACTTTCAGATTTTCAGAAAATAATTATCAGTGTTCCATAAAAGACACTAAGAAGCAGATTTTAATCCATGATTAAAATTAATCCAGATTTTTTCATGGCGGGCTGGAAACTGAGGCTAACTCCTAGATTGTTAAATATAAAAGAGTTTTTTATATTGGATCTATTCTCCTCCACCCTTATGCATGCTTACTTTGCTCCCTGGCCCTGTTTTGAACCACTCTAGTTAGGCCACTCCAAGGCAACACCCAGGTGTGGTTCAGGCAATAGCTTATTCCAGAAATCTCTTTATTAACGAGCAAAATTGTAGCAAAGGGAGTCCCTTATTCCTTTCACACAGAGCTTTAACAACAGTCTTCAAGCAGGCTTTTCATCTTCAAACATGCACAAATGACTTCCTGCCATACCCCAAGGCATGGTACATACATAATTACGACCTAATAATTAAGTCATTAAGGATAATGATGTTTAAAAACTCATAAAAAGGGATAATTATGACTTAAAGCCACAAGGACATCACTTGAAGATTAGAGGAGATGTCTGGCCAAATACAACATAGCCCAGATTCAGCCAACCTGCTCATAAATACTAGCCTGATGTGTTGACCTGAAGTAATCTGGACATAAAATTTCTTGACCTCAGGGAGAAAGCCTGACCCTCTTTTATTCAACATTATATAAATAGCCCAAGGAATTATCTAAGATTTAAAAAAATGTGTGCTATTAGGAATGTTTAGACATGCAGATCTTCACCTATGTCCTTTGATGCAAGTAGCACTGAATTCCCTGATTTTAATTGTCTTCTGCTATCGAGGGACCAAAGCAAATACAGTAAACACATTTCAACCGAAAATTACTTATGAATCTTCCTCACATTCCTGGACTCCACATTAGTAATATTCCTCTGGCATGCATCCCACCCCACCCAACATTGTTCTGAATACAACAAAGGGCACTCAGCAGAAGGGAAAGTAGATGATACAAAGGAGAGCAGTGTGTAAAAAGTAGATAGTTTCATTCAAATGAGATCTTACATTCTTATGACAGACATTGCCATTGTTGGCACAGAAGTGTCCCACAAGATCCTCACTGTCACTCTGTCTTCATTTAAGCCTTGAATACCATTTTCCAAAGCAACATATAGGATTTTATATTAAGTAAACTGCAATTTGGATTTATCAGAAGTGCCCTTTTAATGAAGAACACACATATACTTTCTGGAGAATTTATTTTCTTGGGTTCTTTCTGCAAATTCTGATTTACAAATTACTAGTACCGGTTTGCCAAAAATATTGAATTTCTGACTTGATATGGGGTCATTTTTTTCTCAACTCAATTATTCTAAGGGCTACAATATGGAAACAACAATGTTGTGATATGAGAGATCATTTCAAATTACATACAAATATAAGTGTAGCTTCTATGGCCTGTTGCTGGACTGTCAATTTCAGCCTTTATGGTTAAATGGCAGAGTTTTGACTATATCCCAATCATTGGAGTCTGTTTATAATACTGGAGGAAACTAGCTACATAAACCTAGATCATATATCTAAAGTAAGTTGCTATTTATGTATAAACTACTTACAGAAGACTTACAGAGTAGCATCAAAGAATTTCATAAATGTTCACAGGTAATTTTTCTGACACATTACAAAATCCTGTTATCTTTTGTAAATCAAAATGTTTAAAAAGACAAAATACATTTTACATGTCTTTCACTTAGAAATAAAGCCAAATCTGATAAGAAATATTTTCCATTGCTAACCTGGGCCAAGAATGCTAACTAACAGTACAGTTCACAAGGATCTCACTGAAAATAGCTGTTCTAAATATGTGGTTAGATTAGGCTGTCTAAACATTTGTAAAAGCTCAAGGAAAGCTATCTGGAAAGGCTGCCTTTCATTTCAAGTTGTAATATTTTCATAGAGTATGTCTTTTATTGGCTACTGCATATAATTGGGTCTGCTTCCCTTCTTCCAGTGCTGAGGATTAGGCAATAATTCCTTGAGACACACATACCAGACCAATTAAACTATAGCATAAGTATTAAAATTCTGATTACTGCTTCCTCTCTTGCTTGGAAGTATTGAGCAGACTTACAGATTGTCCTAAACCTCTTAACAAGGAAATTAGGACTGAAGACACGAACACAGAAAAACTATGCCCCTACGTTCTGAACATCCTAATCCTCCATTTACTACAGAGTATAGGAGAGCTAATCAGTCAGATGATGCAATACAACATCGAGGTCTCCCAGCTGGGAATTGTGCTCTGGAGGCCCAGCTTTTCCCTGCAGGTTGCTTGCCATGGGTGGCCCCTGAGCTCCCCTAGCAGCATGCTGGCATGTAGCCCACTGAGATAAAAGGGTGGAGAGCATTGGGTCCTAAAACAGTTCCGGCAGGTGGCAAAACAGATCAGATAGATGACATTGAGCGAGCACATAATAATCTTCTAATATAAACCTGCGGGTTTGTGTCTTTTCTCTTAGAGGGTCTCTTTTCTTCTTAGAAAAGTGTCTTTTCTGATTCCCAGCCTCAGAGAGAAATAACACAGCATAACAGACTCCAGGTATTAATGTGGCTGTACAACTCGTTTGCAGTCAGCAAGGTAATTTTGGACAATGACCAACTTCCTCAGGAGAGTTCAACATCTTCTTCAAAGGAAGTGTTAGGCGTGCATTTGTGCATGTGTATAAGCCCTACCAGAGAACTGCAGCTCTGCATATGCTGCTTCTCAGTTTTGTGTGTGTATATCCATGCACACATATGCCTGAACAAACACACTGGACTAAATAGTAAAGCTTTGGCTGTCAGGAACCTGGTCATCTTGTGCATTGAAAATTGAAGCCTAACTTAACCTCTGAAACTCCTTGCACTGAGCCAAATCACACAGTATCCAACAGATTTACTGGTACCTATGACTGTATTAATTTCTGCTAACTTTAGACTTTTACAAACAAGTATACAGGTTTATCAGAACAAGTACATGCACATGCTTTGACATGAGGACTCTGTCCTAGCAAGCTTGTTTGCCTCCACTGACTATAGTGAATGCAGGGTGACTGTCTCAGGTGGAGATAGATTCTGTCTTCAAAGTTGCAAGCAAGCCCTTCAGAAGTCCTTCAGCCATATAGCAACATCAAGGTGTTTCCAGATGCATTTTTCTTCTGCTTCACATATACTGACTGAAAAATGTCGGTTTCCTAGACACATTTTAAATTATTATGCCACATCAGCCAATGACTTACCACTTCCTACAGAATACAGAAAGTATCCCATCTGGGGTTGTTCTTCATCTGAATTGAAGTATTTCAACCTTATGTCCTTCTTTCCTCAAAGTGAAATGAGGTCTTCTAAAATTTGCTGGAGGTCCCTTAGGCTTTTCGACACACTGTCTGTATCATAAATAACTTCCCATAAACCCCTTTCAGCTTTACTTGCTGTCCTGTAACATTAACTTCTAGCAAAGGATTTCCCTCTGGATCAGTTTATTCCTTATTTTATTCAACCTCTTTCTGTTGGCACAACATATTGCCTCCATTGTTAGGAGCTTCCCTCCATTACTAACTACAATAGTTTCACAGTCACATCTTAACCACGCAGCGGCAGTGGGGATTACTTGAAAGTAAGGAAACAGCTTTTGTTCTGTATTGAACTATGCTGCATTACTGTTGGGAGAAATAATTACATTTAATAGAAGATGTGGTTTACAATCTGAGATGTATAGTAATCTCACTGGAGATGCTATAGCAAATATTACATGTACATCTGTTAAATTGCCCTGCTGCACAATGTATGCTTTCTGATGTTAGAAGGCTTTAGAAGGAGTTGGATTCAATTTTTAATCAATTTAAGTGTGGTGTGTCCTTTGCACATTGTTCTGTGCTTTAACTTTCAATAGAGCCAAGTTAATACTGCTAAATTACACTGACCACATTTTCTACCTTCTCTTCACTTGATATGTGCAAGGAACCATTTGTTCTTTTCCCCTGACAGCAGGGAGAAGTACTTAAGTTCTGAAATTCTCAGAAATGTCATCTCTTATTATATACCTTCCAAATAGCATTTTTTTAAACTTTCCATCCATTCTTCTATGCTTCCACTTAATTTCTAAAAATGAATCGTGTATCTTAGTACTTTTTTTTCCCAGCTCCCATATTTTTAAGTCTAGAAGTACAAAGTTGGGGAAACCTCCATGACCCTTTCAAAATAACTTATCTCCATCTGCAGTCAGCTCCTAAATCAAGGCTAGCCCTCACCCACTCCTTCATTTATGGACATCTGTTTACACTGGGTCTAATTCACTTCTTCCATGTTTTCCTTACAAATTTATTTTGGATACCACACAATCTGCTTCTCAAGCCAAACTGCAGACTGTTGATTTTGGCTCAGTACAGTTGGCTGATACTGCTCAAAGTGATTGAAGAGTGTTGAGTCAGTTCAGATCTCCAAGGAGGGTATTACACTACAGAACAGCACCGCTTCCTCCCAAAGGATTTATCCGTAGCAAGGTACTTCAGGTTAAATAAATACTTTCCAACTTCCCTATCAGATGAACAGCAGCGTTGACTATAAAAGCTGAAAGGACATAGCATTTGTTTTGCATGGGATTGCTTAACGATTTAGCATTTCTCTCACCTTGAGCAATGGCAATCAATCAGTCTTACCTGGTTTTGCTTACATTTGTGTTACTGTAATCTTCAATATTAAATCATCACAGGTTAACTGCAAAAGATGATATTTTGGTTGCAAAGAGGTGGGAAAGTCTTCTCACCATAATTTTTAGCATTTATGAGAGCATGTTCAGTGCTTTTAGGTATTTAGAGAAATTATTTTTAAAATCTCTCAAATCCTGGAATTGGATTTTCCAGGACATTGTTCACTGAAGAGTGCTTTTGGCTAGTAGAAAGCAAAATGCTTCTCCCCTTCAATAGTTCGACTCCACTGTCAAAGTAACAAACATTCCAGAAGTACTGCAAGAGTGATAAAACACTCAGGGCAAACAGACCAAATGTGAAAAAAACCAAACCAACAGCAACAAAGCCCCCACAAACAACAACAAAAAGACCACCAAAAAAACCCCTATCATGATGCTGCAAAGCTGTGATATAAAGAACACTGGGATGCACTTTCTTTTTAAGACATTGTAGCCAAATGCAGTGTCTTAAAAAGTTTATAATTTAAGCTAGTTTTAGCTAGAACATGCAACAGAATCTAATTAGAAACCGTCAACCTAATCAAACCTTACCCTGTGTTTAGGTTTTGCTAAGGTAAGACTGCACCAGTTCTCACTCAGCTTTATTTAAGCAAATATCTTTCCTGGATATGGTAATGTGCAGAGACAGAAGCAACACAGAGTGGCTATTTAAAAGGTGAGGTGTATCTACATGTTATCAAATTCCTCATGACATTGAGCCTATCTCTAAAACAAGTATAAAATGACTTGTTTTACAGCAACTAGAATACTGCTCAGCTACGTCCACTTACCACACTTGTGCATTCATTCAGGGCAAGGTTAGAAATGCCAGTTCTATGTACAAATGTGTGTGGAAATTTAATCATGAAAGAAGATAAGCAAGTGTATTTGTGCTTAAAATGATCTGCTAAATCAGAGCCACCATCTCTTAACTCATCCATGACCACAAGGTCATTCATGGATTGCTGTGTTACTCTGACACTTAGCTAAATTTAACCTATTTGCTCACTAGGTTCCTGCTACTTTCCATGCTATGACTACCTAGCAATTCAAAACCAAGATCTGGTATGTTGGTTACAGCAGTTGAATACTGTCCTGACCACTCAATTACAGGTTTGTTCTTATATACTTGTATGATGTAGATAACGTGTAATTTGGAGTGATTCACTAGGCCTAGCTTCCCATCTTTATTATTCTTCCAATATGTAAGTAATTTGCAACCTCTGCCCACAGAGACAAGAGAATTCATTGGTGGTGTAACATGCTTGTAATGCTTGATAATATCTTAGTCCTTATTTGCTCTTTATTATGTGAAAGCAGCTAACAATTCTATCCAGTACTGCAAATAAGTTTCATTTTTGATGCAAATTAAACCCACTCCAATAGATAACAGTGAATTCCCTTTTAGAGAGCTAGCAGGAAGGAATGTGTTACTAATGTGGAAGAATTATACAGTGCTGAGAATCCTGAAGGCAACTCTTGACTGCTGTGACTAGTGCATGCTGTGTGGAGAACTGTTCCCAAGACAAGGGCTTGTCAGATGGAGGAGGGCTGCAGAATGTGGCCCCAGGTTCTCTCCAGGCCACACAGAACATTCTGCTTTCAAACCCCCTGACTGCTTTCTACTGCTCTCACTGTGCAGAAACATCTGTTTTCTGTGAGAGCAAAAATCACTCATCAACTGCTTAATTCTTAGATATGTCTAGTTTAAAGGTATTACCCAGGCAATTTAAGCAACTACTTCCCTGAGCTCTCATCTCTAATGCATGTGCGTCACCGTTTAGATATTGTTTCCAGTCACTCCTGTGTGAATTCTCTGATGCTGATGAAGTACAGATTCTGAGTTTCCCCCCCTGGTTTTAAGGTGCCTGCAACACCCTCTCTTACAGGGCCAGTAAGAACAGAGTTCATATTGCAGTCTTCCTCTGTAAAGAGCTCTTAACAGAGTCTCTATCCCTTTCTGCTTGCAGAAAATTTGCATTATCACTTGCATAATTAGTTGTGAGTAATCTCCTTCAGTCTCTGTTTGAAATTGGCCAGTGGGTAGACTGCTGTCAACTGACTGACACCAAAGACACATTTCCACATCGTAAAGATCTTTCCTTACTACCTAAATAATTGTTTGAATAGATTATTAGATACTTCAGACTGAAAGAAATATACATTGCAATCCTACATTTTTTTCTCTTCCAAAGCCTGTCTGTAGTAAATTTATACAGGAATTACCATTAGCATCTGATTATCATTAACATCTGTAATTAATCCTTTAATTCAGTGTGACAACTAACAAATGTACAGAAGCCAAGTAAAGAAGGAACAATGAAATAACACAGTTGAAATGCCACATGAATAATGGTACCTTTAGAATCACCTGTATTTAATTATTTATCCCCAAATACCTATCCATTCATCTGTCCTCACATCAATACAGCAGACACATGAAGGCATTTGCAGTGTCTTCTCACTTACAAGTTTATATAGCTCACAACTTCACTTTTTCTTCCTTTTTTTAACTCCCCCAAGTAGAACTGTTAAGTTTAATTAGCACTAATTAATCAGCCTTCATTCACCAAAGCCATCAAAATTCCAGACGCTCACTTGAGGGTTTTTTGAACTATCAGAGAACCAAAATATTATTTCTAGCAATAAAGAACATGTTTTCCTATAAAGAAGGCAAAGTTTCCTCTCTCACCCAGTCCATCACCAGTTGAGACAAAGTTGGTTCTTTTGCTGGTGTACTTTAAACATTCATTATCCAGAAAGCATTGAAGACCTTATAAAACCAGCTCCAGTGTTAGTCCATGGTTACCTTTCCAAGGGCCCAAGTCTTCCCAAACAAGTCATGTCTAGATGGTTACCAGTATCTTCCCATTCTCCAATGCAACCCCTCAATGTCCTGCTTACCAGGCTGAGATTACATCTCCAAATTCCTGCTAGTTTTCAGTCATTGGAGTTTCAACTGCTCTTGAGTGATGTTTTAGATCAATATAGGTATTCTGCTCCCATATAAAAGAAACCAGCTCCCATGAATCACTGTGCTGCTCTGTCCTGGAAGCAGAATTTGGGAACAGTTAACTGCCTTCCTCCATGTTTCTAAACACTGATGATATAGAACACTGCAAAATTAAGATAACTTCCCCCCATAAAGGTGAAATACTTTACCTTGTTATGAATCATGTCTAGTTCATTACATTCCTCCTCTACAAACTTTCCTCCTCCTCCCCAAAACAGCAAGCTTCTTACCTCTAAGAAATGTGTCTGCTTGATTTTTATCCATCTTGAAGCCCAGGTACTGATCTCATGCTTGTATGTGGCTAAGGGAGAAACAGGGAAGGAAAGCATTGTTTAAATCCTTAGAAACTAGTTTGTAAGAAGTATTGGACTACTATTCAGAACTAATTTGTTTTGCTTTGTTCAGAAGTTAGTTGTGATTTTCTAGATAAATGGAGTAGTTGTTGATGAAGATTTCTACGTTACTAACGTATGGCTGTAGTAATAGAAGCTATAATGGTAGCTGTATAAACATAATGTGGAAGTGGACAAAAAAGTTCATTGTTAAAGACAAAGACAAGGAGGCAAGCAGAAAAAATATAGATAAGAAATCTGGCTGAGGTAGACTAGTTTGAGTTTAATATTTAAAACACTTCCTCAGGTACAGTGAGCAGAAGAACATAATGTCTACCATTATGACCAAGGTAGTCACAGACAGTAGTTTCTTCTTTCTCCATGGCAACTCCAGCACAACATCTTTCTCTGTATTCTCCAAGTATTTACAGACCTATGAACTCTTCAGAAGACAACAGAGAATTTGAAACAGGAGAGAAATTAGTAGTATGTATGGAGACATGACTTGTTGCTGTCACTGTTTGCTTAGTGAAGCAAATTAAGGGAAACTAAGAAGAATTAAAATTTTAAATAATAATACCCTTCACTGAAAATGCTCTGCTTGCCTTCAGAGATCACAGGCAAACTAGAGGAACCACCACCATTGGACTCATATTCACTGGCTAATGCTGGTTTTTAAAGGGTTACATCACACTGGTTTGTAACAACTACCAAAAAATTCTTTATAGAAATCAATGGCAATTATGAAATTTCATCCATGCGAGTACTGTGACTAGGACTTGCATAAATAAACCAATTAATATCCACTAGGAATAGCAATGCAGTAAAATAATTTTTCCAGTGGGTGTTTACTTGGCTTACCCTTATTTGGAAATATTTCTAGTTCAGAGGCAATTCCAGATGTACATAAGAAAAGCCTTTCATTTCCCTCCCTCCACCAAATAAAAAGACAGTGTAAATGTCTAACTTAAATGCACTTAAGTTTTCCAAAATATACACCAGTCCTCCCTAAAAGAAAAGCAGTGAGGAGTCTTTGGAACTTCCTGCAGTATTGTATAACAGCCCCAAGGCACTCCTGTGTTCTTCTCCGTGCAGCTGAAGCAAAGAAGCACAGCTAGTTACTAGGAGGGACTCTCTCATTATTAAGCCATTGAGCTGTCATGAACAGGGTCAGGAGGTCAGCAGAAGACTGCCCAGGTTTAAATGCTGACAGACATTTCGTTTTTCCTCTGTGGAATGCTGCTGCTGCATTTGATCACCTAGGAGTTCTGGTAAAGCTTTCTCCTTTTCAAAGTTAAAAACAGCCTTCAGAGAGGTTCTAGGTGTCAAAAGATGAGACCTTAATAAAAAAACATGGTATTTCATTATTCTAATAACAAAATGATGTATCCAATTCACCTGACTCATTCAGTGGATGAAGTTCAGACACCAATGGTAAGCAGGAAGGACAGCCAAAACTTTGGAAAAAGACACAGAAAAAAAAAATTCAATGAAACAACCCAAAACATTCCAATAGCTTGTATTATCTTTAATAGTAAATTTTGGCTGCCTTTCTAGCTGATGGAGAGAAACAGACACTTCAAAAAGTTACTCATCTTCTCTTAAACAACAAAACCACACCTGTGAACATAACCCTGAAAACCTCTCAAGAGACTGTAAGGAGTATCTAGCATGACCAACTCTGCAGTAGATGTCTCCTTTAGAAGATGGACTTCTAAAACTAGGGGAAATAAATCCCATCCTAGTTTTCCTGAGTTGTTTTTTTTTTATATTTGAGCATAGTCTATATTTAAAGTGAAGTTTCACAATGGGAAACAACAAAGAAACCAAGAAAAAACTCAAAAGGAATTAGATTGAACTTCTGCTTTACAGCACAGAATAGATCACAGAACCACAGTGTGTTTGAGGATGGAAGGTACCTCTGGAAACTGCCAATGCAGGGACAGCTACAGCAGTGCCCAGGGCCACATGCAACCTGTTCCAGTCCATACAATGGCAATTCACATCAGGGCATCAAAATAAGAAAAGACAGAATATAGAACGGTGCCTAGCCCTGCAGAGAAAGGGGTTAGAGATTACCCAGAAACACTGAGTATAGGAAAATCTCAGAGGTGCCTGACAGAGACTTTTTTTACTAAATATTTCTAGGTTTTGTCAGATAACTAACCTGTTTGCTATCATGCATGTGATAGTCATGAAATCAGTATATCCTCATAGTTCATATTCAAAATAGAGAAGGCTTATTCTGATACTATTTAATTCACATGCAGCCTAGTCAGCTCTTAAATTGCTTGCTGGTTAACATATTTTATTGCACAACCCAAGACTTAATGTGCAGACCAAGGAAAGACAGACTTGTATTTTTTAAGACTGAAAGCTTTCATACTGAAAACACCAAAAGATTAGGCTTAGTCTTACAGGTCCTCTTTCACACAAAAAGGTTTATTTCCTTCTCCTGCAACTCATGCAGACTTCCCAGAGCCTTTATTTTGGGATCAGGATGATTGACAGACTTTTCACTGCTGTCAGATCCCTTGGTCTTGGAATAGAAGGGGTCACAGAGCACCCTGGCTCCACGTGGATAGTGTGGGAGCTGCCTGCTTTCTAAACAAGTATTAAATAATGTTAAAAATGAAGCTTTTTGATGTTGTCTTCCTTCCTGCAATTGTACCAACACAATCTCTGTCACCAGCACTAGATAGTTCCCTAATTAAGGGCTGAACCAACTCAGGAACCTTTGCAAGCAGTCTCACATTGGAACCAAATGCACCTTCTAAATACAGAAAACACACAGAGCACACCTAAACTAAACTTATAAATTCCTTTTCCAAAATGAAGAGTTACCTGTATTTTATGCCTTTCAAAGAGTTTTCATTCAGAAGTCTTTAATTTTATCATCTCTAACATTGTTTCTTTTCTTTCCTGGGTTTTATTTGTAAATGTGTTCTTAATTATAAGAAAAAACCCATGGCCACACATAAGCTACACAGCCTATTGAATTCACAGCTGCTCCAACAAGGAGACACTGGAGTTTCTAGCACAAGTGTGAGAGGCAAGAATATGTATGTCCACACTACATTCCCCTTTTACACATTTGAACTGATTTATAAACCTTTTTTAATATGTCCATTTTATTACCAAACTGAAGCAAAATATAAAAAGTGAAATAAAGAAAAGAGGGTGAAACAGAGTGGAGTCTGCATACCAGAACAGTCATAAACTTTTCAACATGTGGCTTCAAATGTATCCATAAGTATTTTGCAATCATATTTTAAAAGATATTTTTATTTCACGTTTTTCTTCGAGCTTGCTCCATTTCTCAGATTTCTACAGAGTATTGTGTTTAATTTGCTGACTTTATTACAATTTGCAACTAAGGTATGGAACACCATATCTTAAGATGGATTAGTTTTCCTCCTTTTTTTTTTTCTTCTAGTAATAGTTGTTTCCTGACTGATTAAAGAAACCAAATAGTTTGCATCCAGATACTGTATTAGGATCAGTTATTCCTAATTCCAGGAACAGCACAAAGTCAAAGAGATTTGCAGAGATCAGCCAAGATTTTGTCCAGTTTTTCCTCTTGAAATGGTCTGTAAAGGACAGACCCACTCTAACACTTGCTTCTGTGAGTCTCACTCAGATCTAGCACATGCATCTTCTAGTTTAGTTGCTGTTTGTTAAGTGAATATGTTGATAATTGTCTGTCCATTTGGTTTGATCCACATACTGCAGCATTAACTGTATTATACCTGACACCTTGCTTCACCTACCTTTGTTCTTCTGTTGTACATCCAGTCTTTCCCCCTTTGCCCTTCCCCTCCCCTCAGCATCAATGTATCATAACCACAGATGCCATTCCACAGACATCTTCTCTAACTCATCTCTGCTCTCTCCCTAAATCATTCAGGTCTCAGGCCCAGCTTTACTCAAGCCACTTCACAGCACTGTAACAACCTCAGGCAACTCTGCCATGTCCTGTAAAGACAAAACAAAAAGACTGCAAGTCCTAGAGAACGTATAGTGTGGCTTCATCTGTCTTTAGGAAATAGACCAGCACAGACAAATGTGGGAGTAAAGGAACCACCAGTAAGACAATCTGGTGATGATAGGCAGTGGGCTCAACACAACCTCAAATTATTATCAAGCTTGCTTGAAACCTGGCAAAGCAAGTTCTTACAGAGAGATTTGGAGATGCAGATTTCCCTAAATGCCTGTCATAATAAACAAAGATACATTTTTCAAATGATGCACTAAAATGTATATAGACATAGAGCAGGTGAAGAAAAATGTAGTGTGAAGGCAAAGATGGCCAAGGCAACTCTTAGTTTTATCATCCATGTTAATTTTTTACTTTTGCTAAGATAGATCATTGTAACCAATTTTTGCTACCATTCTCTGTTACTTTCTGCTCTCTGCTTTTGCAATGGATATCCTTTCTGCCAAGACCAGTCTGTGAGTTGCACCTGAAAGCTCAAAACCTCTCCTTGAAAACAGAACTCTCTTCAGCTAAACAATTTCATGGCAGTTCAAGATTCTTCCTATGTAGATACAAAAGCAAGATTGTAGCCTCAGATTATAGACTGTTACAGGCAGGGATCATATTTACATGATTCTATGAAGTGCAGAAAACACTTTGGACAGCTAAAAAATCCTTCTGCAATCAAGAAAAAATTTCACATTGGAGGTAATATTTAAGGGCTGCAAGCCAGTGGCAAGATCATAAGAAGAGTGAGAAGGAAAAAGTCTATTTCATTTTTAAGAGCAGTAACAACCCCCAAGTCAATCATTTCCTGGCAGTTAATGACCAGACAGATTAAGATCTCCTCCAGATGGCCATTAACTGCCAGGAAATAGCCAACTCATTGGCCATTAGTGCTTAAAACACCATTAGGATACTGCTCTTCATTAGTTACATTCACATGATGTTATGCATTGAGGATACCAATACAGCAGAAAACCCTGGTTTGAAAAACCAACAGAACAGAACAAAAATAGCACTGAAATAGATGAATAGTTTCACTTATGCCAGACTGTACTGCTGCTAGAATAGTAAGAATGTGATGCTTGTGGAAATCACTGTCAGCAATGTAAGCCTCCACACGCTAATCCACTTAGGAGCTTTCTCTTATGTCCTGAAAGGACCACCCCAAGGGGTGAAAGGTTAGTCTCCATGCCAAATCAACTGATGATTCCCTATTAAGATGTCAAAAAAAGTATGTGGCTGTTGAGATTAGGTTACTTGACCAGTATTAACAGGACTAAACCAAAAATTCCTAAGTGCAGAAAGCACACAAATTTAGTTTTGGGGCATACACACATTAACTGAAATTTCTTCCAAGCAATCTTTAAACACTAAAGTTTACTACAGATTATATCTAGTTAAATATATATACACTATATGATAGTTTATATATATTATACTGGAATTTATACATAGTTTACTGTGGTTAATATATAGTTTACCATACAAGTCTATTTTTTTGAATCATGTGCTCTCTCTATATAACTACTCCTAACTATTGATAAAGTTGTGTAGATTAACTGCTAACCCATATTTATCATGTATCATAAAATCTCCCAAATCATTAATGTATCTTTGAAAATATTGTTTTCTGATTCTTTTTATGTATATGAACAAACATGAATATCTATGAACTTAAAAGGGAAAATCTGTGAAGTTATAAGTAAAATAATTACAGAAAAATAACTTGTTAATGTCACCAGTACAAGATCACTAAAGGGTAACAGAATTAAGAACTGTCCTCAAAAGAACAGTGTACGCACCTAAAACTAGTAAAACTAATACAGATTTAACAACAGATACAAATACTTCTGCTTAGTCACTGGCCAATTCTTTTTCAAAAGAAATAGGAAGGATGGGCTCACCATATCATTGCCAACTTCAGACAGTATTTTGACAACATGTTCTACATAAAGGGTATATTAAACCTTACCTTAGAAAGGCAAAGCTAGCAAAGAACTCACAAGATTTTGCTGCAAAACTGAACATCACTGATTGCTCATCTGATGCTGATGCTTCAAAGCTCTCCCACTGCAGCCAAGCTGACCCATTTGGAGAGGTCTCCCACATAATACTGTGGGAGCTAAAAACTATTCTAACACTTGGATACACTGTAGAGGAGCAGCCAGCAAGTTGTTCTTTCCCTGATCCCACACACCATGTATTATATTTTCCCTGAGCTTTGTGTCTTGAATATGCTAAAACTTGTTTCCACCAGATGCTGCAGACATGTTAAAAGTTTGGTGAGGACTTGACTGATCAAAGCTGTCACCTCGAAAAAGAGAAGAGAATTTTATTACATTTTTTTCCTTTTTTTTCTACATTATTTTACTACAGTAGATTGGATTTGTAATATGCTTGCTGAGGTCTTTGCAGGGGGTGAGATGCAATTCACTATGAGCCACTGCATTAAAATAAAATATAAAATAAACTGTTGTGGAATGACTAGCTCCAAAAATGCCAAAGACACTCAGGTGCTCTCTGAAGCACAAAAAACCCCTATGGAAATACATCCCTGCTAATGGAATCATTCTAAAAGTACCTGAAAACAGATGGTTTATAAAGGAGTAAAGAAATCTTTAGGAATATGAAAACATATAAATTAGTAATTTGGGGTTCAACTACTGTTAATTAACTCAAGCTAATTCATCAGTTAAAGAGGAAAACTATTGAAAGGGTACACAAACTGGGGCAGGCAAGCAGTCTGGGATTACACTAAGTGCAATCTTAACACTTGAGTAGAATTTCTGTCAAGTAGAATCCAGGTTGCCTCTTTAATGCACATAGGGAACTTCCCCTCAGCATGTAAGAGAAAGTCCTACATGGCATGTTTAGAGCCAAATGGGACAGATGGAGAGGGCAGAATTTATTTTAATCCATGCACTCTGCAGTACTATGTTAATATCAAAATAATTTCAAACAACAAGCTCTGAGCAGGCTTCTGAGCACCCTATATAGCAATGACTTGTCATGCCTAGATGTACTACAAAGTCCTTCATCTAGTTACTTGTTCCAGTGATTTATATGCTTTTCTTCTGTATGTGCCCTAAGCCAAGCCTGTTCTGGTGAGCAATCGGCTCATTTACTCACTACTTGATTACCTCATCCCTTTTTTAGCAAACAAGAGTCCTTGCCAGTTACAAGGTACAGATGTCTTACAGAGGTCAGTGCCAAAGAAGCAGAAAAAGCTCCTCTGTGCACAGACAATAGCAATACCAGAAACTTAATTTTTATAATGAGGAATCATGACTTAGTTTGCAACTTTGAACAAGTTATACGTAACACTATCAAGTTGTAGCTGAATGACACCTGCCTCAGGCAGGCAGGATACACAGGATTTTCTCTTCATCTGTGATTGCAAAATAGCTACTGACTTCCTCCATTATTTTTCAGGTGAAGTGATTTGTGTCATTTGGAATGCTAATATGGGAAAAACCTGACAATGGTGTTTTGCCAGTTAATTTTATTGACAATAAAGTAAATTGCTGATTTGTGTGTACTGTTGTTGGGTGACTGAGTAACCCTTTAAGGAAGCTTGTGAGGATATTTTACAAAATAGCAAGCTGCAATAGTAGTGCAATGAGAAGGTGGTTTGTAGCAGACACTGTGGACAACAAATTGGGAGATGGTCTCTATCTCCAGCCCTTATGCTGAGTAGACACCTCTTTACCTGTTAACAAATCTAATAATTGGTGTACTGTCTCATTTTCCCCCTATTTTGTGGTATTTTCCAAGCATTTTCCCCATTACTAAAGCTACATGAAAGAAACAAATGGTAAAAGAAAAAGAGGTGGTTTCCTCCCTTTTTTTACTACAGAGAAAAAAAAACCAACACAAACCAAAACCAGGAATAAAAACACCCCTAACACATGGACCCACTATATTCTTGCCAGAGGGCAGTAAATGTCAACACTGTAGTATATTTCCTGCTTTGAAAATGAACCAGTTTAATTCAGAACTATTAAACTTCACAGCAGTGGTAACCCCTTCCTGTGTGTTGTCTTTCTGTTGGGCCAGTCTCTTAAATCCTTCAACACTGCTGCTGCTAGAGACTAAATCCTCAACAAATGAAACTAGCCCTGCAGTCAGATTTCTGCAATAAGGCTATGCTTTAATCAGAGCCTTCCCTCTTTCCCCAAGGATGAGTTAACCTCATAAAAATGCATATCCTGCCCAAATGTTTATTTGCTTTCATTTATTCCTTCCTTAATAGTAATAGCAAGATCACTGAACAAACAAACCACTCAGCCTGGGTATAAATACCCACCCTTCAATGGCCATTTGTCAAAGCTGATCAAGGCCATCCCACAATTCATGCTCTACTTGTAGGCTGGGCAGCTGCTATTTTTCTTGCTTAGGTTCAAAGGCACCCATTGAGAATAAGCATCTGGTCTTGGAGAGGGAGCAAGGACATGAAATCTGAATACTATGAGCAGACAGAACTCAGAGGTTTTTTTAAAATCTACAAATCATTCCGTGCTCTACCCAAGATAGTAAAATCCTTATTGGGAATGTAGCTATGTGTGCAACCACAAATATCTGCTGCCTGCTTTGTTCAACATCACCTGAGTTTAGACCTGATAGACTCTTACCCTTATCTGTACCCACATCATCATTTTCTACTTTATAACAAAATGCTGTAGATGATGTTGCATAGACTAGAACCATCTGAGATGTAGGCAAAGTGCTCTACCTCAAAGTCAAATCAAATGATTTAGCAGACAGTAAAGGAGAGAGCCCCTAAGTGCTCAACATGCTGTAGCTGCAAACAGGCACTATCCCCTGATTGAAGACTGAGATGTAATGCACCTTATTACTACCTTGGGAAAAAATGGAGTAGAAAAATGCAGATAAAATGTAATGCAGCCAAATTCACATTACCTTTGTGGCCTTGTCCACTCTTATTCCCTCACTACTCTTGTCCCTAGAGGTGGTATTTAGGGATTTAGAATTGGCCTCACTTTTTGAGGGGTAAACAGAAGTCTGTTACAGCAGGAAAGGTACCAACATCATCCAGCTATTATCACAACTGGAAATGTGCTGCCAGCTTGAACAAAAAGGTTAAGAGGACTCACAGATAAGAAGTGTCACAGCTACAGAACAAAGAGAAGCTTGTGCTTAACCATTGTACATAAGAACTCATGAAAAACTGAAAAGCATCTGATTACAAAGTTAATAGTAGATGTAGAAATGTTGTCAGTATGCATTCATCTCCTCTCAAATATTATTCTTAATAAAGATAATAACACCAATAGATAAGCAGGCATAAAAATGAAGGAGCTACATATGACTACCTTACATCATACAGCAAGGGTGCCTGGAATGCACTTATTTCAGAGGTAGTGTAATGTTCAATTTTAGGGAGGTATTAAGTCATGATGATTAGTAAATAAACATTTATTTAGTCCTTCCACCGAAACAGTCTAAATTTCTAAGGCCTTAACTATAGAAAAATGCAAAAAGCCACATACACTTTCATAAATTAAGTCAAAACAACAATTATCTTCTGGCAAAGAAAGTCTTCCATGGCACTTATACTGAAAACCTGGCTCTATTCTGTAGGTAACAAAGAGTTGACTCTTATCTTCATTTGCCAAATTGTTTATAAGCTCTAGGATGTGTCTCTGTGGTCTCCAAAATACTGGCATAGCAGTCAGAAAGCAGCAAAATTTTGGTTAGGATGGGCAAAACAGTGTTTGGCTTTAAATGAAAAGTCAAGCAGTCTACACCCTTCTGTTAAGTCTCCAGGACCTGGCTACTCCACCTGCAGAACAGAGAGAGCTGGAGAAAGCAACATTATTCTTCCTGGTGACAAAGCTTTCTTTAAACTCATTTTTAGCAGTGTTCAACAAACCCATGAAGAGTGTGAGTTCCCAAGCTTCACCTGGTTATTTGTCCATCCTCACGAGAAATGTTTATAATAATGTTCATAATGGTGGCAACAGACCAGGACTTCTCAAAGTGTGGGGGGAAACAGGTTTCTGGTACTATCACACTCATATGTAAAGGAGGAGGCAGCAGCAGCAGAAGAGATGTTTGGGTAGCACTTATTAGCAATGTGTGTAATACCACCAACAGCTCTACCTCATGTGGTAAGTGACCTGTAGCCCATGTCTTAGGCATAAGAAATGAGAGGCTTCCTGGGCGCTCTGTTCTGACATAGCACAGAACAAAAATAGGCAGCTAAAGCTCCTTCTCTCTAATAACTATAAGGAAGCAATTTCATTAGATCAAAAGCAGCTGCATAAAGTACAGACATCTGCATCTAAGCTCCTTCCTGAGGTCAACAGGTCTGATTCATCTTGAGCTAAAGTGGAAATCTAAATTCCAAAAAAACTTTATCTTCTCTAGTGAGAGCTGAAACCTTCAAAAATCTCACTTCTAACAGTTCTGTAGATCATTTGTTAATCCTCTATATGAAAAAAAATCCCAGAATACATTTATTTTTTCAAAAACTCCCATCCTTGAAATGAAATGAGACATTCAGAGTGACGTCTGGGAGTTACCTGTGGCACTAAACAGCAACCAGAAGTTCTCCCTATGTAGTTCCCTTTACAAAAAGATATGACAACATAGTTAAAAATAACCATCAGTTAATTTGTAATTTCAATGCTGTGGCTTTTTGTGTCCCAAGTTACTGTCCTAAATGTAGATCATTCAGAGACATATGCAGCAGCTGGATTTTTCTATTCTGTCAGAAAACAGGTTTTAGGCAAGCAAACTCATTTGTCCAGCATTCTGTGTGTACCAACAGATCCTGATCCTGTAACTTGTCCTTTTAGCTACCATATACTTATTCCCACCACTAACGAGGTGATTGTTATATATTCACTGCAGCTTTTCTAGAAGAAATTTAGCTACCTGTAATTTTAAATCTGGCTGATTGTGTTTGGTCCTTTAAAGAGAGGAGTGGTCATGAAAAACCATGGGGTTTATGTGTGAAGCCAGCAATGGCAAAACTTTTCCTTGCAGAAAGTACAAATGTGGATTGAAAGCACTTCTGGGAAGACTGTCCATTCCTAAAATCCTGATTGTTTCTGAAAATCTCTGTGGTTTAGTCTTCTTTGGTTAAACGAATCCTCCCTAATCATCTACCAGTGACAAAGATGACACCAAATACTTCCTCTAGCCAGCTTGCTTATTTCTAAAGGCATCGTTTTTGCAAGAAATTCAATCACAGCATTTCCTGTGACCTGTGCATTTGCAAGCCTGAGACTCATTATACACCCAGCTGAGGTTCGACAGTTAAGAGCCTTGTAACTCCAACATCCCTGCCTAGACAATAAAGAAAAGGTATTTCCTAGTGTGATCAAGGCTGCACAGCATCTTGGAGGTGCCTATTTCTATTCATTGAGTATAGGAATTGCTGAATAGTGATAGTAAGGAACTAAAATTAAAATTAGCCAATTCTGTTTGGTATATAACAAAAAAAATATATTTGGTGTAATCTTGGTAAAGCAGGGTATCATTTCCAAACAAATGGTAAGAACCTTCACATCTAGCAATTCTTTTGTGCATAGAAATTTCTACCTGCAGTGTCTTCTCCTTGCAAAATGATGTGCATCAGTCTTGTAAGCACTTTTCTTCACAGTATCACACAGTATGTCAGGGGTTGGAAGGGACCTAGAAAGATCATCTAGTGCAACCCCCCTGCCAGAGCAGGATCACCTAGACCAGCTCACACAGGAATGTGTGCAAAATCATTGAATGACATGAGCTCTGTACTATGAAGCAATCTTCTATAATTTTGAGTTTCTGTTTTTAGTCATGGCACATGTTTTTGACTTGGTATGAAACAAATGGACTTCAGGATAAAGATGTGTTGGGACAGCATCCACTACTAACAGAAAGAGGTCTACAGAACAAATAGAAAAACACAGCAACACTTTGAAAGACGAACCGGGAAATAGCTCATTCATAAAATGAATGCCTCTGATGGGATTCCTAGCACTTTAAAGCTACTCCACAAAAATCCTTTCTATCATCCATAACAGTCTTGACATCCAGTGAAAAAGGCTTGTGCATTATTTTTTCCCCTGTGTACACTCTGCTTCTATGCTTCATAGACTACTTGGAAAGGAAGAAACTTCCTGTGCCAAGCTACAATTTGCAATGGAAAAGTTGGATCCCTTCTGATCTTCAGTCCCCGGTATACTAGTTCATATCAGCCTATCAGAAGCAAATTAGAACAGCCAAAAAAAGCTAAACATTCCTGAAGTGACTGATGCTTTTTCTTCTCTTCATTTTTCTGTCTGCAATTACAGATGGAAGCCATCAACACCCACTTCCTCACTTAGGAAATGGTTCCTCTGTACACTTTGTACTGCTCCTCAGATGCTCTGGGTACATTTATCCAGGCAGTTATGAGTGAATTCTGTCCCCACTGCAAGCAAGTCAAAGATAAGTCAGCTATGGAGCAGATATCTTATAGATAAGTCACAGATATCAACAAATAAACACAGTGAAAAATAGATTACCTGAGCCTGAAGATGGCACCAAGCTACATGTGTACATAAGGCTGTTTATCATTCTGAGTAGAGAACAATGTCATAAGTATAATTTATAGTGTATCATATGAAGGAGCAATTGTAATAAAATGAGGCATTGCAAGAAGTATGTCTTGCTAACTAGAAATTACAAGATGGAACATTTACTGCATTCCTCAAAATTTATAAAATCCAGAGAATCTTTAGTCCTAAAGTGTAAGGAAGCTGAGAAGAGAGTTATGTTTAAACTTGTCTACCAGTGCATGATAAATAAAGCTCTACAGCATATAGGTCACTTGCATATTCCTACCAGCTGTCCTAATGCTACAACGAATTCACCTTTGCCCCCAGCATCTCTCCTGAAGTGATGGATGGGATTACACTAGTTTGCAGAGTTTTAGTATTGCTTCCTTTTTGTTTCATGATAGTGAGTTCTTACCATTTTCTCTGATCTTCTCAAATTGATTCAGATTTGCAGGCTATGAGCTAGATGTCTGTCTCATCCAGTGAAGAATAAATGGTAACAGATGACAAACAGAAAAGCCCAGAAGTCAACTACTGAATTTTAGAACACAGGATCATAGGAGAAGAGCAATACCACAAAACATTTTGCTATTAAGACAGACCCACAGCAAAGCACTAAAAGGCAAAGCCACACTGTGGTGACAGATAGAAAATTCAGTGTTAAAGGCATCTTAAACAGCCTGTGCTCCTTCAACAGGAAACATCATGTCAGATAAAGCACAGATGGAAAAATAAATCCTAGAATTGCATTTGATGGGACAAATTGATATAGCTGAGGCTCTCACCTGATACAAAGGTAAGTTAGGTAAACAATCATTTCATGTCTATTATTTCTTGATTCTTCTCTGTTGAAATGGCATATTGAAAAATACCACTGAAATCCTAACCAGTGTTAGGAGATCAGGAAACATGACAGTTCACTGCTGGTGGAGATTCAAGCAGCTCAAATCTAAAGATTGTCAGTAAAGCATGGCATGTTGAGAATTCATCTGGAATGTAAACATGCTACATTTGTGAGGACAGAGTAACAATGCTTGGGCTGACTTCAACAGCTAGTTGCAGCATACCAGAGAGATGTGGTAACAAGGACAAGCAATATTTTCAGGCTGCAAATTCTTCATCAGCTCACATATGAAGGCAGATAGAGCCTTTTAAAATATCAAGTACTCCTTTCTATCAAGATTCCCTTATCTCTAAACAGCTTGGCTTCAGTTTAGTCACAGGTCCACAGAAATTTTCATAAACTATAAAACCTCTAATGGTTAAGCTATCTTGAAGAATGGATACAGATTAACTCAACAAGTGCTAGCTGCACTCCAAATAATCAAACCCAAATGCCTTACACTACAGATAAAAATACACATTCTAATAGTGCAAGACTCCTAGACTTTCACTAGGACTCTCCTCACTGAGGGCAGCAGGAGGAGAGGCACCACAGCACCAACCATGGTCCATTTTCCCTGCAACAACATTGAGGAAAGCACTGCCAAGAAGTGCAGAGGAGTGTGCAGGTCTGGCTGTTCCTAAAAGCACATAATGCACACTGAGGTTTTCAAAGAACTGCAAATAAAATCTGTGTGAACCAGCTGCTGAACTCCCTGGTCAGCAGGACTGTAACTGCTGAGGCAAGGAATACTTCCCATGGACCAAAAACTTTGGTTGGTTTCAGCTGCCAGCGGGGTGCAGGCTCACACATTTCTCCACCTGCTTTTGCTCACCTCAGATGCACCCCAACATCTGCAGCTACAAAACAGTGCTGTAATATTTCCTCCCTGCCTCAGCTTCACAAAAAGTAGTTGTAGTTTGAGCAAAACTTAGGCTGAACCAGTTACAGATCTGGGGCAATAAAGCCAAAATTTGAGGAAGTCCCAAAGCAGAGTTTGATGGGAGAGAAGAGGGTCAGAAGTCAGGTATAAACCAGCAGTTTTGTTTGGTTTGAGATATTTTTTTTAGGGTTTGTGGTGGTGTTGTAGTTGTATGCTTTAAGTTGCAAGTGTCTTTAAATGAGTAAATGAAGAAAATGCCAGATGTTCTGCTCTTCTCTGACTCCACTGAAAGTGATGGAAAGCTGCAGTTGTTCTGGATGAGGAAATAAAATGTGACATCTCAGTATCACAAGACTAAATTCACAAATACGTGTCACAGGAAATAGTGATATGCTTACTTATGCCATGGGTGAAATTGTTCCAGAACACTTATTTATAAAGAAAAGCTTTTTCAAAATATTATAAAGTAGGTTTTGCAGGATGTCTGCACAAATTACCATAACCTCAACAATACCATCTGGATCATTTTGCAGCCATGGACTTCTTTACGTGCTGCAGTGAGCCAGGAATTTATACAGTTATGACTTTGTTCAAGCATTTGCATAAAAAGGTTGCTAAAAATCAAATTTTAAGGACAGCTAATTCATCTCCAGAATTATACTTCCATTAATATTCTGACTCATCTCATGTATGAGGTTATAATAAAACCCTCTCCCCTTTTTCATCAAAGAGCTTCAACTTGAATTACTTCTAACATTTATCCTGGATATATAACAACTTACTTAAACCAATAACTCAATTATAGGAGTATTGCTAACCATTTTCGCTCTCTGAAGTTAGATATCTGTGGTTTATGGTGTTTGTAGTACACGATGCACCAAGTGAAGTGAAATCTTTGCAGGATATTTATTAATTACATACACTCTGATAATTTTTATCTAAGCCCTCTACTGATTTTAGTACACTCCACCCTTATACCTGGAACTTCAGGAATTATATATATAGTAAGACCTGCAAGCAGTGTTTCAAAACAAAAATCTATGGTTATAATTTACTAGTTAAAACACAGATTTTCAATATTAATTATAATCTGAAAATCGTGCTTTTATTCAATGCCACTCTAGTAACCTAACAACAGCATTACTCCACTGATTTTCCACCTCTTCACTCGCTGTCACATCTTGTTCACTCTTTCAAAAATATATATACCCTTATATATACTGAGACATCTAGTTAATATATGCTTCTTGTGATGTTTGAAATGTTCAAAAATCAGTCATCAAGTAAAACTTGCATTTTATTTCCCCCAAAGGCACAAAGACAGGCATTCTTTTAAACAGAAGCATTAGTTTCCTACTACCACAGTTAGTTTTGTGTCACTGAAATGTCACAGTGAGAAAGCCATCAGTGTTACACCACTGCAAAACTGATGTTGTTTCAGGTCCTTGAACAGAGATCCATGAGAGAAAAGCTTTAGGAATAGATCTGTGCCAAGTACTTTTGTACAGATTATGTTTCACCTTTTCATTCTGTTAAAGTGTGAAAAGGTCCAGAGAAGTTAAAGTTGCTTCAGACTTTGTTACAATACCTTTACATAGCTTTTAATTGAAAACACCTAGCTTGATTTATTTTCCTCAATTTAAGTATCAATCTAATGATAATGTCCATAAATTCAAAAGCAACAACTTCCAGGCGCCTGAGCTATGGGAACAGGTAATGCAGATACCCTTGAATCACTTTTTTAAGGTGAGTTTCAGAGAGCTGCCACTGGCAGAGAGGCACATCCACATGGGAATGCTAGCAGAAGCTCAGAGAAAGAGAAGTCTCTTGCCTCTGTACAGGTGACTCTGGATCTCTTGCCAAAAGGAAATGCTGCCGAGATAAAACAGTGGAGAAAAGAACCAACAGTAAGAGGCAAACTTTACTTCTTCTTTGCAGGGACCCTCAGAACTTCGAGGAGGAAAAAAAAACAAGCATCCACAGTTGAAGAAAGTTTTACACACTAATTCTGTTTCATAATATCCAAATCAAACACACACAGAATAAGTGTCCCAGCAACTCTGAGTGCTCTGCCCACAACGACATTTGTAGATTTAACCAGATCATCACTTTCTGTCCAGGAGATTCTAGATGCCAGATTAAAAGAAGTGGAGAAGGAGAAACAGAAACCACTTTAATAGTAACTAAAGAAAGAAGAGTGTTTTTGCCAACAGAACATATTTGGGGGGGGCAGTGTCAAGTAAAAAAGAAATCGTAAGTCTTTTAACATACTTTGAAACCAGATTCTCCTCTGAAAAATGGAAAAAAGGAAAAAAATTTAAAAAGCTATTGTCCAGTGGCTAGGGATGAAGACACACTGCAATGTTTCTAACTAAAGGTCACTGCCCCCACAACCATTCTCCTACAGAATACTGCACTGAAACAACACAGGGCTCAGAGAACAAATGAAGTGACACTACTTTGTTAAGTTTATTTTCCCACAGGAGAATCCAATCAATGTGTCTAACACTTGACACTATTTCCTTCTAGAAAGCATGTCTTGGTGGTAGAGGCAAAGAGCAGGAGCCAGCAGGAGTAGAGAAACTGCTCTGATAAGAGCAGCAAGGCCCCACCACCTCAAGCTAGGGCTCTGAGCAGCAGAAACAGGCCAGTATGAAGAACCACTTAAAAAGTTGTATTGGAATAAATGCTTTCAGGGGATTACTTTAACAAAATTGCTGATCCAAAATAATCACAATTTTTACTGAGGAGAGTTAGCTGAGTCAGAGATTTAACCAGTGCAATTAAGTCAGCTGACACCTGGCAGAGATGGTCTTCTATCAGATAGCATCTCAGTTTCCCATTTCCTTAGCCCTTTAGTCCCTCTGCTTCCTTTAAGGAACAGGAAGAGGCAAGCAAGCAGACAGCAGCTAAATAGAAAGTTGCATTTCTGTTCCCTCCTAATGTGTTTTCTTCTCTCTAAATGTTTGGTGGATGTAGTTTCATTATTTACTGCCCTTAGTGTCAATCCTGACACATGAAGATCTTCTCATTACTGTCTCCTTTCTTCTCAGTTCATTATTCCTAACCCTGCATCACAACTCCCAGCCCTCATCATGAAAATGCACTTTTTTAGCACACAGCAATGACTTTATGGCAATGGTCACAATTAGTGATCTTTAATTAGTACTACTGAAAGGGTTGCAGGAATAGGAAAGGACAGCCAGGAGATGAGAAGAGGCAAGAACTTCTTTCCTCCAAAGAAAATACACTGCAGAGCAGCCTCCTGAGAGCTCAGCCAGGCTCCTGGCTCTCCAGAACTACTCCCCAGGCTTCAGCCCAACACATCTGCTCCCTCTCATCAACATCAGCATTTGTCTTAGTAATGTGAATTTCACAATACTAGTGGTTTTCTGGTAGTCCTTCTGCTCTGGAATCAAGGAGAAAACTTATACTAGAAAAAAAAAACACAAACAAAAAAAAAGCATTTGTGTTTTGAAAGAGAAGTTTGATAATGTGAACCCCAATGACTCAACTCATCTATAAAGAAAAAAACTGCATTAAATCAGTAATTTGTTAATGGCTTGATCTTGTGTCTTCATGGAGTGACTCATGAGCATAAGGCTCAATGCCTGCAACACTCCCATTTGACTAGGTAGGACACACAAGGTTGCTATTCCTCAGTTTGTGACTGCAACTCAAAACAAATGTTTTTCTCTCTATACACACGCATGACCACAATAAAGCAGAAGTTTATAAAGTTAAGAAGGAGGCCATTGGCTTTATCCACTCCCAGATGGAATAAACAGATCAACCCTATCAATGAAGTTTGAGAACATCTGCTCTTTGCCACCAGCACTATGATGGAAGCAGTTTCATGACATGGTGAACAACCACAAGAGCTTGCTCTTGACAGCTGCACATTCCCTGCTGCCTTGGTTGTGCCAGCTTTTATGCTGTTCATCAGAGTTCTCCATGAGCCAGTGTAACTCACACAATGCACAGAAACAACCTGGCAAAAAAATTGAAGACACTTCTGCTGTTTTAGTGTGTTTCACTGCTCTGGTCCACCAAGGATCAGATTTGGCTCAGAATAGGTCATAACGGTCATTATTATCTTAAGTACTATCTCCATGTATTTTAGCATTTTGGTTGGAACATCTGCAACACAGAAAAAGCCAGGAGTCCTTTCAGAGGATGAGTTTACAAATGCAAGCATTTTGGTTTGACAAAGCCATTATGCAGCTCAGTCTCAACTCACAAACACAATTCAAGTTCAGATAAGCCAGCTAGTAGGATGTTGTACTCTCAAAGCTCATCAACAGCAATGTGCAGCACTCTGCAGCTTGCATTCCCATGAGATTCAGCATGGCTTTTTTGTTCCAGCTTTGCATAGGTTTGTACCTAATGAATCTCCTTTAGAGTTTGAGGCTAACTTCAGAATTGCTTCCTAAATTTGCTGCACAGATCATGAAAGTTGAACCTCATATATTACACAAACAGATAGTGAGGGCCTGGGTGTGAGCAAGACTCATGAAACCATCAACACCAAAACATGGCTACAAATAAGAGAAGGTAGAATTAAATTTAATTCTTTTAAAACATTTGTAATCCTCTGAAACATCTGGCAGCCTTTTACAGAAAGGACATTGATGTAGTCCAGAGGAAGTCAACAAGGATGATAAAATTTGATTGTTAACATGCACAGAAAGACTGGAAAACACATTAATACCATAAAGTGAAATCTAAGCTTTTAAACTCTTCAAATGTTGTTTCATACAGGAATAGAGCAAAGCCAGCAGTATCACTCCAGGAGCAAGACAGTGCATTTTACATAGCAATAAAGGAGCAAAAAGGGAGTTTCTTGCTTGTGGTTTTAGGAATAAGAGCTTTGTTTGCCTACCTTCATGATTCTGTACCTCTAGCACTGGGGAACCCTGAGCCCAGCTCTGAGCTCTTTGGGCATTTTGACTTTGAAGCTAGGATTCCTTTGTTTATACAGATGACACCTGTTTCCTGACTACACCAAACTCAGATCCAAAGGTTCAATTCAGTAAACAGGGAATATATCCAAGCCCTTCCAGTTACTTGATCATTTCACACATTTTAAAGATCAAAAAAACACAGGTAAGGGAAAGGACAGATAAAGTTTTTTTTCTTCTGCTAGGAATTGCTGCTGTTGTGCACATACATGTCCTTACACACACACCACAGGAAGAGCACATGTATCCACAGTGAGTGTGTTTCCTGTACAGTGCATCACATTCCTTAGGATGCATCCTATCCCCCCTCCTCCTTCTCTTCTGTCCTCACTCTGAGCCTTATTCAATGGCATTATTTTTACATTAAAGGGAATTTAGTTGGAAAATAAACATATGTTACTCTTCATGACACTTTGGTATGGTGGCATCCTGGTGTCAGAGCTCTGACATCATCAGGCTGATGACAAACAAACCTCCTCAAATTCCAACACTCCCAGGGCAAAGAGCTCCCTACTTCAGGATGTGGTTGTAAGTGACCTGACAGACTCTACCCTCCTGATGAAGCTAGACTGAAGTGTTTTTTCTTTCTCCTTTTGGCCTTCATTTCTGGCCATTAGACAACCTCTGCTGCTGTAAATTTCCACCAATTCATTTATCTGACTCAGTTTTGAAGCCTCACCTTGTCTGCTAAATTCAGTAAGTGCTAACCATTAAGAGGAAGGGGATGGGATGGTAGTTTTTTCAAAGTGAAAGCATGAGTGAGACATAAGGAAGGCATTAAGATGCTGAGGGACCCCTTAGACTGTGCAGTGGAGTATGGCACGAAGATCCTCAAACTATCATGTAATAAATGAGATCTAGAATAAGCAGCAATTTAATTACTTCACAATCACACTGTCTGTGGGCTCATTAGCCTTGCTGAGAAGCACCATATTAATGCAACTACGGTGTTTCTAAGAATCAAGATCCCTGGTTTTGTGGCTAAATCAAACCAAAAATTCATTTCTATTACAGCAAAACTTTGGGGAGAAGTTAGTCTGGAAAAAAATATCATTAAGAAACCCTCAGTCTTTGTGGGCAGTTTTAATAATATACAAGGCTAAACTCATACAGACAAACAGCCTCAAAATCTCTCTAGCATACTCCCATAGCACAGTCTTGTTATCTTTGCAGAAGAGTGCAGTTCACTCCTCTGCTTCACTGTGAGTGAAAGTTTAAATTAAGACTTTCTCCTTCTCTAAGCAAAGGTGGAGAACCATTACATTCATCTCTTTCCACCAGTTCCAGGACCCAGACAACTACTGGCCACAGGAAAAGAGACTGACACTGTGATGATGATTAATGAATTCTTTGGAGAGGTTTTGGTTTCAGCTCTCAATCCAGTACATATTTCAGAGGAGCAGTTTCAAAGTCCAGAAGAAACCACTCTGAATCCCCTGCAGCCTACAGCAAAATGAGCTCCACAGGAAACAATGACCACATTTTGAATTCCTTTCCCAAAGCTGGCAAAGAAATGACTTAAGGAAAGGTGCTCTTTTTCCTTTCACTCTCCAAAATGAATACTCTGACCACTGTGTTACAAGGGTGGCCTTATTTCTGAATTTATTTTAGACAAGTTTCATCAAATTCACCCCACTACCACTATTTATCAGTCAAATGCCACTTCTGACAGCTCAGCTCTTCCTCCTCAAGCATTCATACAAATACATTGATACTTCATCCTATTAACCACTTCCAAACAGTTCAGTTTGGACCTATGTCTTTGTCCTATAATGAGGAGCTACAGCATTTCAACACTAAAAATATAAATAAGCTTTCACTCCAAGCACTCTCCCAAAATGTCTAAACTGACAGTAATCACTAAGCCTTTGGGTGCAAGTAGTCATCAGCTTATAGAAGTTGTTTCTATTACAGGTCTGCTCATTTCCATGAGCTCCTCCCTGACATGAGGGCAATGCATAGGTACAAGCTGATAAGAGCTAGGGAAAACCTTCCAGCTGCAACAGTCACAGGTGCCAGGTGTACCTCAGGGTGCTACATTGGAATTACTTCCTCATTCAGTTCTCTTTACCAAGGCAAATGTTACTTAACCAGAAGTCTCTTGCATCAACAGAAATAGTTTATCTTGTCATATTTGTTTTGATATATTCATGGCTTGTTTCAGAGTAGATTAACACCAACAGTGTAATAAATCAACAATTAAATTAGATGGAGCCTAATCATGTCTAACAACCATTTCTGTTCATGTGAAGACAGAGTGCAGCCTGTTCCATGCCTCTGTGTTTCCCAAGGACTCCTCAGACCCTCACCAGGAGTGAGATATGGGCTAAACTGGTAAGCAGCAAGGTCCTAAATGCCTCCTCTCCCTAGTCCCATTGATGACTGCTGAGGCATCTTTCTGAGGACCAACCTCTAATGCCTCTGATGTGTCAGAGGGCCCATGTCTTTCATTCACTCAGCAAGCTCATATGTGTGCATGAGGTCATGAGAGTGCCTATCTAAAAGGCACCTATAAGGTGCTCCTTAACAGGTCAGATGGCCTTCCTGTTAGGAATGGTGAGCTGGAAAAATCACCATTAGCTATGGGACTAGCCCTCCACCAGGAAGTCCTGCCAGAAAACAGTACTATTACCTGACTTGGACACACAGGAACATAACACATTCCTAATTCAAAGTAGACCACAAAATATTTTTTTCTTTCTTTTAAATGATGCTAAATACTCCTCTCTGAAATGGAAGTGGTTCTTATTGAGCCCTTTTTTCCTAAACCAACATAGGGTTTTAGCATTTATTCCAGTATGAAACAGACTGCCACCAGCAGATGTTCAGTGCTGTAGAACCTTGCCATCTGCTGGCTATCCGGAGAAAGACAGACTGGTGGGAGCTCAAAACCACAGGATGCTCACTGGTTTGAAAGAGACCTCCAACAAAACTTCTGCCCAAATTCCTGTGGGAAACGATGGCCCTGCATATGTCAGGCTGAGTCTGGACTATTTGCAGCAAAAGAGATTCCACTGTGACTCTGGGCAACTTACTTCAACGCTAACTTGTGTCATTGTGAAATATTTTTCACTTGTCGTTCAACTTGTCGTTGTCTCTTTCCCTGTTGTTGTGCATCTTTCTGAAGAGTGTCTACATCTTCTTGAGAAATACCTTTTAATGTTTTATATTTAATATTTGAATGTAACTATCTCACCAAACATTTCCTTTTCCCTTGTCTCTCTTCCCCTTCCCTCCTTTTCTCCCAGCAAGCCCAATTCCTTCCATCTTTCTTTGTATGTCAAGTTCCTCAATACATTAACCACCCTGATGACCCTCTCCCAGCTATTCATGTCTCTCTAATAATGAAAATAATAACAAGAAAATGAAATATATATATATATATATAAAACAAAAACAATACCACACCCAAGCCCCCCTTGATGGCAAATATGTCACCATCACCACTGATGCTCTATGATGCTGTAGCAGAAGGACTCACCAGTAGATGGGAATCAGAATCAGGGGCTGGATCCTAGAACTGGATTCAGGAACTCTTGGACTGAGATCAAAGGAAGAACAGACAGAGCCTTGTAACAGCAGAGCTGAGCTTCACCAGGAGAGTTACAAGTCTCCCACTCCAGATAGCTCAGGTGCTCAATCGTCAAAAAAGGTAGAGGCCCAACCCTCTTCTTTTTTGTGTTTGCTGTTAATTAGGTCAATCAGGCACCTGCCTTGCTTGGGTCTTAGGCTTTATGTAAGAGACCCTAAGGCCCAAGCTTGGGGTGGGACTTTGAGGAACTGGTCTGTAGTGTCACACTGAGCATGATGTACATCGTATAGAATACCTTGTTCTGACTCAAAGCAGGACAGTAGGCTGTCTCAAACTCCTTGTGAAATATCAAAGTTTGACACCCTCAGCTCTCCTTGCACCCACTAAGCACATTGCTCCATCTCAGGAGGCAATGATGTTGGCTGTGTGCTCTTATCTGCCTGTTCCAATGCTTAACAACTCCTTCTGTGAAGAAATGTTCCTAATATTCAATGTAAGCCTGCCCTGGTGCAACTTGAGGCTGTTTCCTCTTGTTCTATCACTAGTAACCCAGAAGAAGAGACAAGCTTCCCACCTTGCTACAACCTCCTTTCATGTAGTTACAGGGAAAGACAAGGTCTCTTATCCTCCTCGTGCTTCCAGGATGTCCTGGCCCCGTTGGCTTGTTCCTTGCTGAGTATGGTTCTCATAAACTGTCTCACAACAGCCCTCTTCTGAGAGACAGGGTGGTGTCTAAGACTTTAAAGATCTGTTCAGGGAACAAACCTTTTATATTTGTCACTGTGTTAGAGAAAGCAAAGAAAATGCAAATATCCTGAGTACAAACACAACTGTTCAGAACACCAGACACAAATTTCAAGCATGGAAAAATAATCAAAGATCCCTAGATCTTCCATGTCTCTTCAAATCATATGGAACGAATGTTTATAGATAATTCCATGTGGCTTTTTAGCTTCTTCCATGGAGGAATTAGATTTCACAGTTGAAGGAATTGAGCTCCATCCAGCAAAGAGGGAGGATACCATGCCCTGCAGTTCTCTGGGCAGGCAGAAATTTGTACAAAGCACAGGTCACTCTCTGCACCAAAGGATCATCCCTTCAGCATAACTGGTTAGTGCAAGCATGTTCTGACTCGTCACAAAAGAGCCTGCTCGCAGAGCAAGGGCAGCCTGGGCAGTGAAAAGGCAGTGCAACATAAACAGTTTTTATTCCTGGAACTGTAACTCCATTTGAAAAAAAAATAAAGAAAAAGAAAAAGAAAAAGAAAAAGAAAAAGAAAAGAAAAGAAAAGAAAAGAAAAGAAAAGAAAAGAAAAGAAAAGAAAAGAAAAGAAAAGAAAAGAAAAGAAAAGAAAAGAAAAGAAAAGAAAAGAAAAGAAAAGAAAAGAAAAGAAAAGAAAAGAGAAAAAGAAGAAAAGAGAAAAGAATGTAGCATTTCATTTGGCATAATTTCAGCTTTTGTAAGCTGAAATGTTGTGCAATGGTTCTGGACAGGAAGTAGTTTAGCTGTCAAGATTTGGTTTGGAGTTTGAAATTGTTTTCTATTTCAAATTGTAATGAGAAGTCAAAAATCTGGAAAACATTTTGTTAGACTTCAGCCAGAGCACTCCAGTAATGAAGTGGCTGATACAAGCTGCAATGTAAGCAGCTACTCACTCAGAGGTTGAATACACAGTATTCTGTTTCAAAGAAATCAAGGGATGTAATATTTTATGGCTTTTTTTGACTCCTTTAACTCTTTCTTTTAATCTATACCTTTAACTTTCTATTGCACCCATAGTACTTGGTCATATGCTTGCCACAGGTTCAAAAAGAACAAGGCTGAAAGCATGCTATTAGATTACAAGGTGATCCAGTATGTTATTTACTATGCAAGGACATAGCTATATATATCAAACTCCTAAGTTTAGTAGATATCATTTTCAGCTAATTAATTCAGGAAAAGTATTATGTGTTTTTTCACATATAAAAAAAAACCCCTCTCTTATAAATATTTACATTTTTTAATAAATATGTTTAATAAATCTTGTAGGAATTTACTATTGTTTTCATTATTTGTATTTGATATATATAATAAATATTCCTGTATTTTTAGTACTGCTTATTAACAAGCAGGTGTTGTAAAGTACCGTTTATAGAATGTAAGGTTCTAATATTTAAATAAAATATTTAAATAAAATTAAGCTAAGCTCAGACTTGGGATGTGACTTCAGATATCACATGTCATGGCAAGGTTTCCTTTATGCTGGTTCACCTGTGGCACTAACTTACACTAGTCTATCAAAAAAGGAGTTGGTGGAAGGTGTAAGTAGGCATTCTGTCCGTGGAGTGTGTAGCCATATACCCATGATGGAGTCATGGTTACTTAAGCTCCTCTTTTCCACTTCAGACTGTTTCTAGAAGATATTCATTTCTTTCTGGGTTTGGGTAGGATTAGGTGGATAGATCACGCAGATGTGAAGAGCGTCACACAAATTTTCTCTTTCTACCGGGCCCTGTGTAGTGCAGAGGGGCACAATGAAGCAGATTGCTTAGTACAACACTTCCCTTTGGAGCTCCAGAACGTATAGGGCAAAGGACTCAAACTACTTTCTTCACATTTGGGTAAGGTGAACTGAAACCATATTAAGCCTGTACAAATATGATGGATCTCATCCTTCTTGGCATTTACTACTGTACGATTATCAAGGCTAAGGAAAAGTATGGCTAGGCTTCGCGANGTTATCGCACCAGGGGCCACAGGAGACCACAAGGGATTGTCAGACTGTGCCTGGCTAAGGAAAAGTACCCCATAGATATATGTGTATATATATGTAGTGCAAGAATATTTTTACTTTGTGATCTTTTCTGTCTCATTGTTCCATAAGCATGCATTTGTTTCAGTTGAACAGAAAGAAACGGGAAATTTCCAGATGAGGGAACAGGTCTGTCAGCACTAGATATGTTATTCTGGTCTGTAAATAGAAGAGTTTTCTTTTTATGTTGTCGTTCTCTTTGCTGCCCTAATGACTTCTGTATTATGCTGCAGATGTAATCTGTGCTCTGTGTCAGCAAGGGTGTAAAAGGAGAGATTCTCACACCATAAAGTAGCTTAGCTGAGACAACTGTTTACAACTACAGTATGTCGGTAGCTTAGTTTTTGTGTACTACAAGTGCTTTCACTGAGTGAATAAGCTAAACAACCTCATCTATGATTCTCTCATTCATTGGTTTAAGCAGTATTAAAGACAAGCTATGCAAGCATATATTACTGTAAAATGTTATTAGACATACAGAGGACAATGACTCAATATATCCACTACTACAGTTTCTAGAGTTGGCATTTTTATGTTTATTAATAGTAGTAATTAAAGTAACTATGATGTTATTTTAGGGAAATATAATGGAGAGAAAAATTCTAGAAGAACTTCTTTTAAAGAAGTCACAACAGAAGAAAAAATATCCCCAGTTAATTACAAGAAAAGGTTGGTTGTTCTAAGAAAAGCAACCCTTTCTTATTATGAATATGACAAAGGGGTAAGAAATTATATTTTTAAGTAAACTGTTCTAAGATTTCCCAGTGTCATTCCTCTGATTTTCTTCTGTGAAACTTGATTAGACATTGCATGTTAGAACAACAGGTGTACTTTGTTTTGAGTGGAATTACAGGATATCCAAACACAGTTACAGTTCAGGAAAATACTTAGCCACAGGCTTAAGACTGTCTCTATTCACTTGTGTTTACCATTGAACATCTGTTTCTGTCCTTCCAAAGAGAACTTAAGCAAGTAATTAACATTGGCATATGTTTACACATTGTCTTGAATTGAGATGTTTTCCTTATTCAGGATGTTTCCTTGTTCCCTCTGTACTGATGTAAATAACTGGCTTCAGAAGTTCCTTGTGTGAGGCGTAATTAGTTCAGAATCTCATCCCTCAGCTGCACAAAGCAGATGGTTAAACTATCCTTGTTTCCTAAGGAATAACTATATATCACAAAAGGGTGTCTTTCCACTCAGATCTCCTGTTGGGAATGCAAATATATGTCCCAGGCAACTTATTTTGAAGCTTTTACTCCTTTTCATACACTTGGACTCCTCTTGTGAGTTACATCCTATTAAAAACTGCACGGAAGCACAGTGAGAGTAAGCTCCATTACCTTAATAAAATTATGAAGACCACAGCTAAGCTTTTGGGTTGTTTTAACCTTAATTCCTCTTCCTTCTTTTCTTCCTGGTCCCCACTACTGCCCTGTCCCATACTCCTGCAGTTGCAGAAAGCAGATGGATGCTTTCTCAGATGTAGGACTGTGCCCTGTAATTCTTGTAACTGACTTAAAAAGGATTTTGATCAATATATTAGGTGCATATAAGGCACCATGGAGGTTTCTTACTGCGTTTCTTTTAAAGTTTAACAAATCTGAAGCTATGGCTTGTACAGCTTGAAACATGAAATTGTACAAATTCATCAAAGAAGAATGCTTTATATTGTGTTAATGTTACAGTCTGCTGTGGGTTTTCTTTCATAGAAAAAAAGAAGCAAAAGGGAGTCAATTGAAATTGAGAAAATTTGATGTGTTGAAACAGTGAATCCTCAATAGTCAACATCTCCTGCCAGGCAAGATCATTTTCAGGTTAGCAATGAAATATTTCATTCACATTTCTTGTTAAATATGCCAATCATCGGAAGGTTACGCTTAGTGTTCCTGTCCTAAGTGGTGATACCTGGTATTACTGAGTACTACTGATACAGAAAATAGAAAATCAGTCCCTGTTACTGAAGTTGTGACTTTGCTGACATATTTTTAATTGACTGTGGTAGAATTTACATCAAGTCTTGTTCATTTTATGTTCAAAGATCTGTCATATATTTGCTTTAATATTATCTGGAACATATAGATCACTACACTAGGTGATTATCACTGATTTTAAGGGAGAATTAAGCACTTAAAAATGTTTATTTTAATTCCCACTGTCTCTTTTCACTTCATGTTGGGTTTTTTTCTGCCTCAGTACCCAGTGCAGGATTTGACCCCTGATTGCTTAATTGCCATTCAAATGTGCCACAGTCAGGAAAGCCAAGGCTATGCCTTGTTTCAGAAAATGCAGATGCACAAAGCACTACATGTGTTCAAGAATTAAATGTGATGAGAAAACTAAAACTTCAAATTTGTTGCTTTTTATCTGTTTCAGTTGCCCAGCTTAGGTTTCTCCTAGAGCCTCCATCAATCTCAATTCTATGGGCAGTGGAATGTGCAGATGTGAGAAGTGGCCCCAGATCCCCTTTTGGAGGGTCACTGCCAAGCAGCAGACTACTAGAGTGAATAACAGGGTTGCTGAATAGTGCATTAATTCATGACCCTGCAATAATTGTCATGCATAACGGCAACCTCATGAGAGGTACTTAATATTTTACTACCTAGTTGATCCTAGGCGTCAATCTGGCCTTCCTGACACATTTATGTTAAATAACTCTATTTGCATCAAGAGTACATAACTCAGTTAAATGGGGAAAAGAGTGTATGCTATAGTTACAGGATGGGAGACACTGTTATGGAAAACAGTATCTCTACAGAGGATTTTAGGATCATGAAGCTGAACTTAAATTCCCAGTGTGATGCTGTGGCCAAATGAGCTAATGAACTCCTTGGACATGGAAGCAGGCACATATTGAGTAAAAGCACTCAATATATTTTGACACTACTGTGATAACCAGGAGAATATTGTGTCTAGTTCTGGTGACTATAATGGAAGAAAGATGTTGCAAACTGAAGGGAGGTCAAAGGAGAGACTTGCTAATGACTAATAGATTGGATGGGTAACATGTTAAAGAGAAAAGCTCACAGGGCTCCACCATTTAACTAAATAAGGAGACAGAGAGCAAAATGATCAGTGTGTATACTTAGCAGTGGGAGTACACATTTAGTAACAAGAGCTCTTCAGTATAACAAACAAAAGCAATAAAGTGGCATTTGAAATTCAGTGCAGATGACTGAAAAGCAATGTATATAAGGGAAATGAAACCTAGCCTAACAAAGACACACAAACATACATAGTCAGCCCAGCACTAAATGTGAGCCAAAAAGCAAAGCAGATGTTAGTGATTATTAGGTAGCCATCAAATGAAGCTAGCAGAAGATAGGTTGAAAACAAGCAAAAGAAGGTGACTGTTCGTATTTTGCAGCTAAGCTGTAAGATTACCTACCTGCCTTCTATCAGAGATGGCCTCCTGGCCTCAGTGGGCATTGAATCTGGCTTTGTGTAACACTAGCCAGAAGGTGGAATAGGAATGTGGAAAAAGAAGTAGAAAGAAGGAATATACATGTGTGCTATAAAGTCTTTTGTACATTGAAGTTGGGAATATCCAGAAATATTCTATGCTGGCCTTTGTTTCTGCAACTGTGCTTTAGGACACAAACTGCTTTGTTTAAGGCAGTACATATCTAGATTTAGATGAAATGCACTTGCAGGAAATATGAAGGATTTCTATGAAATGGCAATAATGTAAGTGACCTCTGAGAAACGTTTCTAAGTGGTGGGAGTTGGATGTGGGTCCACAAAGCCTGGGGGACCATGGAAGGCTGCACATGAGGGAGAGATGGGTCATGGTATGATGTTACCTGTGCATCAAGCTGGGACAAGGAGCACTGAACTAGAGAAAGGCTGAGGAAGGACTGCTGACACAGATAAAATATAAGGAGGGTACCACCCCTCCAGCACAGGGGCTATGGGGGATTGTTGGAACCAATGCACGCAGTTAATTTTTTTTTATATTAACATTGTGGGCTTATTTTTGTTCTTACAACATCCTGCTATATATATATTTTAGTGGCTTTATGTGTTGACAATTCTGAAAGGTGTTTTTTGATTCATAGCACAGCTTTTAAAATTAATTGCTTTGAAATGAAAGCTTTGCCTTAATGGAAACGTTAATCTTCTCAACAGATCTGAAGATGACTGCCATGACTAATTACATTATTTGACTGTTTCCAGTTTTGCCATCCCCTTTTTATGTTACTGCACAGTAAGTGGGAAGACCACACATAGTTGAATTATTTATCTTAAAAGTGCAGTTAAAGTACTAAGGTTTGGGGATGTCATGGCAATGGTGTAGGTAGACAACTTAAAGGAAAATTATTTTCATTCCTCTACATTCCTGTCTAGTTTGCAGTTAATCTACCTACCATTTTGAACTGTCTCATTTTTCATTCTTGTTCGGGTGCCACATGAACTTCTCAAGCCTCAAACTACTACTCCCTGTATAAAATAGTACAATTTGTATTTGTACTATGAAGTATTTTTAATGCAGCATTTGTAATAGGGGAGGCAATGGCTAAGGTACTGGGAAAAAAAAACTAAAAAAAAAAAAAAAAAGAGAACTTTGATCATTTAGAAGTAAGAAAGTTTATTCCATATTTAGAAGACAATGTAACACAGAGCTCTTTTAAATTTTCTCCTCTTTTTGTTTGTTTGTTTTTGAGGGAATATGGGCTATTTGCTTTCTACAATATTTGTCAAGCAAACAGTTATAAAAATAACTGAAGTTACAACTTCCTAACAAAGTTCCAGTGCTTGTTAATCTTCATCCAGTATCAATTACACATTGATACAGAATTTCTGAAGGTGCAAAAATCGCAGTTATTTGGTATCACATTAAGTTCTTAGTCACTAATGTTCTTCTAGTGGTCAAGCTTTCTTCTCACTGCCTGTTAGATACACTTTTGAGGTCTCTCTCTGGAAAGATCAAGATGTTCCTCACGGGCATTAGGAGTATTTGAGTTATTCTTATGTCTGTCCTGATCTGTATACAACTGTGTACTTCCAAGTTGTTTGGGTTTTTTAATCTCATTACAGAGGAAACAAAGTTTGATGCAACACTCTTATGAAAAGCAGCACAGATAACGTGTAATATTATGTGCATAATTCATAGAAAAGACACAGGACATATATATATATCTCTCTTCAATTTTTGTATGTTTTCTAGTTACCACATAAACAGCAGATTTACTTGTAGTTGTCTACAAACCAGCAGACTAATGGTTAACCAGAAGACATTATGTTTGATGACATCCACAGTGGTTTGGTTTTTGCTAGGCACTATTGTTAAAAGTGAAATGAAGAAAAGCCAGACCTTTAGTGTACCCAGGTCTACTAGAATGATGTTTGTATCTCTTCAGATGGCTCAAAACCCCTGTTGCTTTTTCCCACTTCATCATAAGGGTTCACCTCTTCACAGTTTGATCCTGCTTCGGTTCTGTTTTCCTTTGCTCTTCTGTAATGAAAATGTCTTTTGTATTAGAAGTCCCTGTTCTGGTCAAGACCTTCTGGATCCCCAGAATCCCCTACTGTAAATAATACTATGTTCAGTGGGAATATTTATATGAAGGGAATTGTGTTGGTTTTAAGCAGAACTACAGTGAGCCTACTACTTTCTTAGAAACTCCATTAATAGAGAGACTTAGAAAACCAACCCAGCTGTATTGCTGTTAATGCAATAATATTTAAAGGAAAATACCTTACCAGGCAGCCCCCAACATTGAAAACTACAGGTGTTGATGAATGTGGGCAACTCTGCTGTTGGAGAAGGCACAGTATTCCCCACCAGGCTACCCCATCCACCTTGCAGCAGGTTTGGCAGAAGCCTAGCCACACCATGGCTCCCTACAGCAACAGCATCCAGCTACCTTGGCTAAAGTGCTGATAGCAGGGAATTTCCCTAAGCTGCAAAAGCTGTCATGCACTAAAAGGCAAGGAGCTGAACTTTTAGATATCATTGTGGATGGAAAAAAGGGTAATAAGCTTTAATTCCTTAACTTGCTTCAGTTAGATATAGCAGCCTGTTTCTAAGTGCCCCAATGAGTCAGTCTCTGGGATGTCTCCCAATAGTCAGTGGTCATAGCATCAAAAATCTTACTCACTTCTTGCGATTTCTCTGCCCAGTGATGATCAAGACAATAACTCCGATGACAACTAGGCTAATGACCACCCCAAATATAATTAACCAGACAGTAACCGGTGGTTCATACGGTGTGGCCAGCGTTGGAAGTATGCCCACAAACTCCAGTGTGTCATCGTCCAGTCTGAAAGCCTCATTGATTCGACCCCGAGACATCCTGCCATCAAGAGCAATTTCAAAGTGTTTCACACACTTATTGAAAGGAAATAAACAATTTTCAGTGGTTTTTCAGTCTCCACTGTGCTAAGCTTCCCTTGAACTGCTTAGCTGAAAAGGCTGTACAGGAGGTGCTGCTAAATCTATATTCCTTCTTGCATGGGCTGGTGAGTGACAACCACAGCAACTTAAACCCTTAACTTTTTGCAGCTTAACTGACATCTTTAGATATTGTATGAACTCTTAGTCTTAATATTTATCAAAATGAGGCAAACAGCCTCCTGATCTGCCTCTCTGTTTGAATTTTGCCCCTCATTGTCTTTACCTTACATTTCTTGGCTATCAAATGTGACAGAAAACCACAGCTTTAGCATCTTCTTACTTGTTTTCCTCCTTCAGTCCTCCATAGTTTTGATTCTTGTGTTTTTCACTGCCCTGAAAATGCTTCCCTGGTGTGTTTTCTGTGCCTTGTTTTTCACTGAACTTCTGCTGTGAGTACCCACCAGGCAAGTGACCTTGGTTTACCAACTTATCTCGCTGCTTTTCAGCCCCATGTCAATGCTCCTGCTGCTTTTAGATTTATGTCCTCTTCATTTCCCACTGTACATTATCTGTGACCATGTGCAGAGCTGAAGTTTTACTTAATAATTTTTACAGGAATGACTTACAGCGGTGTCATATTGTGCTATAAAAGAGCTCTTCAGTGACATATGAGTGAGAACTAGCTCCTGCTCTGACCTTTTCTGTATAATCAAGCACATCTGGCTATCTTTCCAATACATTACTCTGGACTTCTTGCTAACCATAATGCTTGCACTCAATTTTCACTGTGAGGAAGAAAACACACATGCATGCACATACCATTACTATGCCCTGGATTTCAGACTATAAGATTGTACTTGTCAAAGTTTGAGTAATGATATTTTCTGGCAAGGTATGATGCAATGCAGTGTGTCATGGCAGTTTTACAAGCCCCTTGAAGTATTTTATATTGGCTTTTGTCCAAGACATCATCAGATAGATGGACTATTTTCATTTTGTCATAAATTCCCCTCATTCCACGATTTCCCTTCTAACTGCAGAACTGAATTGCTTGTCACACCTTCAGCCCCAGCTGACTTGAACACTGCTTTCTGTTCCACCTTTTCTCTTGGTTGAGGGTGGATTTTTTTGTTTTGGTTTTGGGGATTTTTTTGGAGGGTTTGGAGTTTTCTTTTTGTTTTGGGGGGGGGGTCAGGTTTTTTTCCAGAGAGCAAAATCTCACCTGATGGCAGATTCCACATCAGCTTTGGGCACAATGTCACTGATATTACCTGGCATGCTGACAGTAAGGTAGAAGGAGACCCTTTGTGTCTGTTCCCCTACATGGATATCTGTAATCCTGAATAATAAAGAGAAGAAATGAGGTTTTTTTGATTGTTGAGATGACATTAGCATTAAATTTAGGCAATTGAACAGTTGTGTTTGATAAGCAATGCTAGGGGGTTAGTTTATACCTCCCAGTGACCTCAACTGGGAACTGAAATCATTTTTCCTGACAGAATTTCTTTCTCTATGTGCTAATAAGCAACTTTAGATGGAAAGAGTCTATCCCATACCTAAGACAATCCTTGGCATAAGTTTCCAAAGCATATAATCAGCTGCAGAACAGATAGTGTTTGGGGCAGGTCTCATGAATGAGGTGATGTATGAAGTATCAAGTGAAAAAGAAAAAAAAAAATCCTTCTTCATATTCTGCTGGGAGTAGGTCCTAGACATTACATGACTGATGTTCTATAAAGTAATAACAAATACCCTAAATAGATAGCTTCCAAAATTTTTTGAAGAGACCTACTAAAAAGTATTGTTTTTCTTCCCAAAATCTATTTCAGATGATAGATTTTATGTTTGTAAGTGAACTTAGATAAGATTAGTAAGTCTGCACAGAATTCTAATGCTTTATAATCAACAAGTTTATCTTTCCTTGGTCCCATATCTCTTGGATAGTCAGTATCATACACATACATTGTTAGAAATTTTTATTTCTAATCAATGTATCTACCCTGATATTCCCAAATATGTTTCAGGCAAAAATTCCCAAGGCTCACTTCTACTGGTAAGCCGTGGAAGACAAAGCCTTCTGCATCCACTGAAGTTACCTAAAGCTTCAGCATATTACCCCTAAACTACAGACTCCTAAGTGGAAAGGAAAGACAGCATGTAACCAAGCTGGCATCTTGCCTTTTACAACCAGCTGATGTTTGACTTTGTTTGCTATCACCTTGCATTTGACAGAATGCACAATTAATTCCACCAATTCATGCCACTAGTGAACCAGAAGCAATACAGACATAGGCAGAAGAGTCAAGCTAGCCACTCACTGGAAGTTAACATCCTGTTTCTTCACCTCTGCAAAGTATTTTCTCATGGCATAGGCAATGGATGACTTGAACAAGAAGAGCTCACTCTCATCCCATTCATACTGCAAAACAGCACAAGAGAAATTCATCAGAGATGGTAATTTACTTGACACTAAGAAATCATTCTGAAAAGAAATAGCAATTGGAATGCTTATTATTTATTTGTGCCGTGGTAACACTTCAGGAACCTACTCTAAACTTTTAACTCTGTTTAATTTGGGCACTCTGCAGGAGAATAACCAAGCAGGCATCCTGCTGTCAGACACTGCATCATGCTGTTTGTCTTCAATTTCTGGTACGTTTACATGGGGCTGCTAAAGATGCTGCAGTCCCAGCCCATCTCCCTGGGCAAAGGCACCAAGATTCCTACTAAATATTGTGTATCCTGTTTGAAGTCTGAAGATTTCATAATTTAGATTGTGCTTAACCACATAATTTTCTTTGCAGACCTGTTCTTTTAAGGAGGAGAAACTTTGGGGTAGGGTTGTTGTGTGAAGGTGGCTCATTTATTTGCTTGATGAGCGGGGATCTTTATTTGGAGTTTGTTTCATTTTGGTAAAATCCCTTTTGCATCAGTATTCCTGTAGCTGGCATATACTTGTTGATTTTTCCTGCAGGATAGAGAGGTGATGTAAAAAATGCACTGCCTGTGTACAGGCTCTGCCCAGCCTTCCTTATGAGTCCAAAGTTATTTGCAGTGGAAATCAAAAACAACTTCTCTGGGGCAGGACCTGAGAGCTCTCCAGGGAGCAAAAACCACTTCTGGAGGTAATAATGCAGCCTGGTCTGTTCATGAAATACCAAGGGTGCACAGAGGGGAAAATCCCATTTCAACCCTGTGGCAATTTTTTTTTTTTTTTAATCTCCTGAAGGCTTAGATTTGATTGTGTTTATGGTACATGAGCAGAAACAGCTCCTGACTTTCTCCAGTATTATCCAGGAAGGTGTGGTAGAAGACAGCTCTGTTTTAACAGGTTTTATAAAACCCAGCTACGTTTTTCAACCCTGTCCTCCACTTGACACTGACATAAAACAGAGAGAGAAATACATGGGAGTAAAGAGCAGGAATAGCCCACCATTGTCAGTCCATGCAGGATCAGGCCCCAGGACACTGCTGGAGGGCAGCAGTGTGGAGGGCAGGGGCTGTGCCTTCTGTGGCTGGTCCTGCTAGCAAAGGTTGAAGCTGTGAATCACCTTTGCCTTGGCAAATGCCCCTGGCTTTCTCCTGCTCACTGAGTGGCAGGAAAAGCCCTGTGCCAGAGCATTGTTGTTGTTACAGCTGCTGTCTCCAGCAGCTGGCAGTGTCTCACAGCCTACGATGCTATTGCGAGGGGCTTCTACATTTTTCATTTATCCCCCAACACCTTTAGGCTCTGTAGGGTTGCTTTTGTTTTTGTATTTGATTTTGGCTTTTTAGCCATGATCTAATTGAGCTTAATTCGTCTACTGCTGCTTTCCGTACTTAGCATCTTAGCTTTTTAATTATTTATTTGTTTCCATAGTGTATACTTTGTCTTTTTTCAGTCTAATGTATTTTAATTGCCACTGTGCCTCTCAAAGTGCCTTTATAAATACCATTACTGCCTGTGTGGATAGGAAGTACCTGTCTGCCTTCTGATCTGTATTTGAGTAATGACTACCCACATGCCTTCCCTAGGCATCTCAGAAACCTGCCTTGGTGCTCATTGTTCATTACAGAGGCTGCTTTGCCTTCAAGAGAGACATGGACTTCACCAAGCTCCTCTGCTCTATTACAGTGTCTTCCCTCCAAGATCCCACGTGTGACTTGAAAGGCAGTGAAAGACAAACTTGAAAGTCTGGCCTTTGATTCCAAAAGCATTTTCCATTATAAAATACATCTAACAGCCTGCAGGCTGACAGCTTTCCATCTCTCAATGATGCCTTGTGTGTCAGCCTTTTACATTGTAATCATATGTATGACATTGACCCAGTGGGGAAATTTGAATTCATGTTGGAAGAAGGGTCTCATTTTCAAATGGTGGTCAGGGGACTGATACTCCTGGAACCCTTTATATTAAATAAGACATATCCCAAGTGATTCAGTGGGGGTTATGTAGCCATTTCCCTTGGGAGGGTGCATCCATAAAGCACCAGCTGAAGCAAAGCTGTGGGTGTTTCAGCTTCATCAGCTACACTGGTGATGCAGCCACGCTACAGCTACAGCTTTCATCTCATCAGCCTGAAAGCAGCAGGTAAATTGCTGCTGCACACATCCTGGTACAGCTGGTGTGAGCCCATCTATGAGTCTGGGTGCTTAATTTACCAGAACTTTGAGCTGTTAAAACTTCCCTTCTGGTAACAGCCAGGGTATGTAGCTAAGAGATGAAGGAGTGCCTGCATGAGCTGGAGCTGCTCCCCCTGCTGCCCCTGCACAGCTCTCCCTCTACAAAAAAGGGAGAAAAGTTCCCTTTCTGCTCTATAAGCCAAAGAGCAGAAATAGAAAAAGATTTGTGTTTCTAGCATGCTCAGAATGCTTTCTGCTGTCCTAATGGTGCAAAGCAGCTCAAAATATATCTTAAGCAGTTGCACCAGGTTTCCAGCTTCTGTGTGCTGTGAGCCATGTAAAGCAGTCAAAACATTGCTCTGCATAGCTGGATTGAGATTCCTGCTGGAGGTTCCCCTTGGCTTTTCTCCATGCCAGTTAATGCACATACCATTACCCACTGATGGCATACCAGCATTCAAAGTCACATCCTCAGGAGCTCAGCAAAAGGAAAATTGTGGGGATGTAGAAAGCTAATGAATGGAAAACGTTTCTCACAAGGTGGTGATGTGGACTGGCTTTGAGAGGAAAATGCACAGCTTGCTCTTCAGAGCTTAGGAACCTACCTCCCAAACAATAATTCAAATTAAGTAATCTGTATGGGATTGTTTTACAGCTGCTCAATTGCACAACAAAAGACTATGATTGCAAAGGCATGCATGAAAATGGTATCAGGCTAAACATTAACCATAATGACTAATAAATGTGTTGTAATATGGAACATTTTCATGCTATTGGTATCAGTTTTGTATTGTATCTAACTCGACTCAGCGATCTAGGAAGCAATAAAGCTCCAGTGGGGCTTGCATGTGAGAGTGGTTGAAGTGAGAGCATCAATTCATATGAAAAATGAGCCCATGGTATGTGTCCTTGGTAGTCCAATAGGCTCCAACATCAGGTCTAAATGACCTGCCTGATGACATAGTCATTCTTGGAAAATTACTAATGTTCTGCAAGGTGAAAATGGCTATTAACAGGATTGAAGTGTCTGCACTTAAGCCTTCTGTGCTGCCTCTGTGAGATTAGCATAAAGAGGCACAGCTACAATAAGGAGCACATTTTCAGCCTGGGTTAAGCAGATGGGCTAAGCCAATGTTCTGTTTAAAATCTTAAGTGCTATCTTTGGCTTTGATGAGGTTTTTCAGTTGCTGTAATGCATTTTATTGGACCCATTGGTATAATTGGGGAAAGGAGACAAGCTCTTGGGAATGAAAGCCCTTTTCTTCATCTGAAACAGAAGCAGCTACACTGCCTCCCACGATCTTAATAACAAAGCTGTCTCTGCATAAGGGTTGGAGGGCAGGGAGGCAGTCAAATATATCAAGGCCTTGAAAGATTACAGCAAGCAGGAAAACAAAAATCTACAGAGGAATGCTGGCAGAAGTGATTCAGTGTGAAATCAAGAGCATTTGAGAATAGAGAGTGAGATTCAACCCCTGTGCTTTAGCCTTACATTTAAACGTGTAATAGCTGCTCTAATAATAACTTCTGAAGGCAGCCACTATAGCCATGATAATGGAAATCAGAAGAAATTAGATAGAGCCTTTATTTAGAAACATCAGCATAGCTAGCAAAAATATAGCCATTCACAGGTACCCAGGCTCCCCTATGCTAGCCCTCCAGGCCTGTTCTGCAGCAGATAAAAAATGATCAGTACCTCCACAGAATAACTGAACTCATCTAGCTGAGATGTCTTTCTTAAAATGGATAGTATCACTCTCTGGAGAGGTCTCACCACTAATTGTAGAGACATTCTTGACCACAAACCCATATGAGACATCTTTTATGTGATGACCCTTCACCTGAGCTGATGCCACTCATCAGACACAAAGGTAAGCTATACCCTGCCTTTTTTTCTGAGAGCCATTAACACAACAGGTCTGCTACCCAAGCAGTGGGAGGAGTGCCACAGCATAAACACACTTACTGCCTGCTCACCCAGCGCTGACTTCAGGCTGATGCGCACTTTGATGGCATTGCCAGAATCTGTTAGAGAAGAAAGGAGTGTGTCAGCTGCAGACAGAAATAGGCAGAATAGGCTTCTCCTCCCCTTGATCTCCCTTCTCTAGCATATGACAGCAAACAAAATAACAGTAATTTTTCTGTTCTGGCTTGCCCCTCTGCCCCAGCTCAGGTGGCATCCAGCCCTGCAGAACAGGCACACTGCTCCCAGGCAAGTGCCATGCAAGTCCAAGTCTCTGATCTTTCCTCCTTCTGCACTGCTATCCTATGCTTTTAGCACTGCCACTGTTAAAAACAAAACAAAACAAACCACAAAGCAACAAACAAATAAAATCCCCAAACAAACAAAATCCACCACCACCTCTACTTCTAAAAACTGGATAATGCTGTGACAAATCCCATTTGTGCTGAATTCTCCAGTTTCAGTGAGGAGGAATCCAGTCTGACTGCTCATGAGTAAAATTTACTGCTCAGTGTATAACCCTGCTTCCCTAGGGAGAAGAGCCTTCAACAGCTACCAGAGAGAAGGACTTTGCTGTTCAAGGACTGTGAGACTAACAAGTGTCTGTAATTCACCCATAAGCTGTACGTACATGGAGCCCAAGCTGTTTTCCAACCAATGTATCTGCCAGAATTGTTTTTTTGCAGCCACTTATACAAGGGTTCGAAGTAGTTGAGCAAGGGTGCTGCATTCATGTATTTCTCTCCTGTTATGTTCTCCAGTGCTTGAGTCCAGGGCTTGGATCTGCCTAATTCAAGCAATTGCCTGTGTATGTGGAAGGAGAGGTGATAACATGTTACTGCTGTGCTCCATCTAGATATCTAGCAAAACAATATGCAATGGGTATCTATATTTTTAGTTGTGCTTCTGGATTCTCTCCTTACTCCCATCATTCCTATTAATAAAATAAATCATTTCCTCATTAATAGGCAATTAAACCTTTGAGATTTAGATCCTCAGTGGATATAAATTAGTCAACTTGTCAAAATACACTGAGTAGATACATGCTAAATTTTCAAGCTAGGTTCATTCTTGATGTCACCTTATTGATTCCAGAAACTTTCAAAGATAAATTAAGCTTTGTTATATTCTGATTTATTACATCTGAGAAATTTGCTTTGTTACCTCAAATTCTGCCCAGCTGCAGTGGAGTTGGTAATGTCACATGTGTGAAGAGGGCCAGTATGTTTAGCTGCCTTGCAAAGTGCCTCCTGAAACTGGAACTGATAGATGGTCCGGGTGTAATACCTAAAGGCAAGGGCAAGGAGAACGAAGGCACAGGTTTTGTTAATCATCTGGCAAGGAAACTTGCAAGCCCTTGGCCTTTGAAAAGCTCTGCTGTGTCAGCCAGTGTTCCTGCCTGGAAGGCTGCACTAAAGGGACAGAGGCCAGCTGGTATTTATCAGCTATACTAATTCATATTTTACAAAATGGCAAGATAAAATGCAGCAGAAGAGTCCCAAGTCTGTTTGTTGCCACATAAACCAGGAGTGAGTAAGATTCCTAAGGTCCAACTCTCCAACTCTCCCCTCTGGCTGAGACCTCTAAAATGAGATGGCTGGGACACAGAGGGATGTCCAGAGTTAGTTGCTTCAGGGCTACATGAGCATGGCCCAAGTGACAGTGGTACAAGGCACACTGTCTTCCCAAGAGGCAAGCACCTCATACAGATGTGGTCCCACTGATTTGATGGCAGCACAAAGCTTCTTGGCTTGGCAAGAAGCTCAGCAGCCTTCTCACTGCTCAGAGATTGCTATGGAGCAACCCCTGATGTCCACAGAAAAACCTCCACTGAATTCAGTAGTGCTCAGTCAGGACTTTAAACAAAATAAGATTGTGTCCTGAGACTTCCCAGTAGATATTTTAGGTAGTCGGGGCTTGTTCTGTACCCAACATGTAAGTTATTGATGTGACACTGAGCTACCTTATGAATGAGTAATCATTGGCCACATGAAACAGTGCTGCAGGATCACAGTAGGTTTCATCATGAGGGACTGGTTCAACAACGCCAACTATTTGTCTCCTGAGGATGAAAGAAAAACATAGGATTTCCGTTGATCGATAATAAGGAAGAAAAATCTGACTATTCTCACTCTCTATTGTCTGATATATATGGGCACCTCTCTCACTTCCAAACAGAAGTCAGTACAGCTCCTAGCAGCTCCAAATTAGTACTGCTCCACAGCTGGAGACCAGAGAAGAAGCTGCTTTGAAGCTGATAATACAAGGAAGGAATTTGTATAATAGCAAGGAGTGCAGGGAGTAATTAATGGTATGAAACAATCTACAAGACATGAGTTTCACACATATATCTCATACCCTGGAGCATCCCAAGTCTGGATATTAACACTTGTATTTTCATGCTGATTAAGTCCATGAAGAGACTGGGTGACCCCAAAGGTATATGGCCTGCTGTGCCACTGAGCTGGAGATGAGGTTTCTCTTTGTTCTCCTCTCCTGAAAGCATGTTTCCTGAGCAGTGCTATGGAAGCAAACCCATAGCCTAAATTCTGAAAATGGTAATAAGCTTACATGGAAATATTTTCAATAGACCTATATTTCAAGGTCTTCTTCCAGCAGACAGCTTTGCAGTGCTGCTACAGCAGATGTGATAAGCTTCCCTGAACTCATTCTTCATTTCTTCGACATGTCTGCTACTTTTGAATAAAGCACAGCTGAATAAGTTTTACATTGAGTCAGAAGGATTGTTTGTATCAAATTTCATTGTAGATTTTGTTTGCTGATGGAGGCTCACTGTTTGTGTTAGAGTGCAGACTATTTGTTTACTTACTTCACATTTTCCTGCCCCAAGTTAATCAACCTGGGAAATGACAGACTTCAGACCAAATCAAACTGATTTTTCATCTTGAGCTCCAAGGTGCTGAAAATAGGTTGATATAATCTGAAAAGATACCTCTGGATGCTACTTGTCAGGTGAACTGTATTTTGTCAACCAAGAAATGTGGTATCTTTACACATAAGAAAGGAAAGAAATGGTCTGGAGTGTTTCAAACAATTCGCCTCCACAACCACTCCATAGTGGAATGGAAATGAAAAGCAGAGAAGTGTGGGCAGATATTTGGTAGATTGAGATCTGTATGCTTCTCAGGCTGACAAGTATGATGAACTTCACTTTCCACTTTTCCTTAAAGAAGTGGGGTGCAAACCAGAGCATACACTCAGTGAGACCTAGGAAAGGGCTGTATTTAAGCTATGAAGATGTCTTGGGGCATGTATTGGGCGAGCAACAATGTTGATCCTAGGATCTTGGACAACCCATGTGAAGGCCATGGGCTGTCTTTGTCAGAGAAGTTGAGGTTAGAAATGAGAAGAAATTCTGTCTGCCAAGAGGCAAGGTAAACTGTCCAGGGCTGTGCACAGTGCTAATGGGGCTATATGGCTTGTGAGACCCTGTCTGCACCACGCTGGGTGTTTCTAGCTGGCACACTAGTGTGTTTCGTAGAAACATCCTGAGAGACAGATCCTGCCCTAGGCACTTCAGTATATTGAGTAACTATGAAGAGTTGGTTTTGCAACTCTCTTCATTTGCAAAAATTTCTCTTTGTTTCTCAGACTTACTTCATCTCCCACCACCGCTTTGTCCATTCCTGCTTTGTAATCTCACCCCTAAACACCATCCACCTCCACTTCTCCAGCATGTAAGTAAAAGGCATTGTTCCAACAATTGTTAATGCTTGTTTGAGCAGAAAGTTGATTTCAGTTTCTGAAGAGAGAAGCAGTTAAGGTAATGGTTATGGTAGCAATTAGTACCTGATTAGACAGCTAAAGTTCCTTCTTTTTACAGCTAACGCTTACATCTGGTCTGAATTACAGATTTTCAGTAAGTAAAAAGTAGAAGGAAGAATACTACTAAAAAAAAAAAAAGAGACTGACGATCACTTAGATAATTATATACAGTTTTGTCTCTTTTCCTCATACTTCTGAAATAACCTAGCCCTTTGGCATTCACATTTCATTATCCTCCACTGAAAATCTTCCCAGGCTCTGGGGAATTTTGAGCAGAAGACTTTGGTACATCTCCATCCTTATAAGGTATGCTCAGGGAAGCCAGACAAACTGCATGATAATGAGGGCCTATGTACATTGTCCAAGCAATATTCACTTAAGTGGGTGATGCAAATCTCAAGGTTTCAGTTTCATTTGAACTGCCAAATACATACCTTGGTAGAGACATGCAGGGGAAATTGAAAAGACTGTTGGAGGCTCATCTACAGGAACTATGTATATTCCAGGATGAGTTGTTCAGTACTCAAGGTAATGAAGTGCTGCTATTTGTTTCTAAATTATGTAGCACCATTATAAAGTAGTGATTCTTGCTTCACAATGTGATTTGGGAAAAAAGAATTTCTGGCAAGCTAATGGGCTAAGATTTTTGAGAAGCCTCTCAGCTGATAACTTAGTTTGCAGACACAGTTTTCTGCTACAAAATAAGGCCTGCAAGTGTTTTCATTCAAATATATAATATTTATACATTTATTTACCTTCATCCTCTTGGAAAGTGGGCTCTAGGAGGTCAAGAGATTTCAAGTGCTGAGGAGTAGCTGCAGAAAGTGACATAATTTCACCTACTGCTTCATGGAAGCCCTCGTTGGCACCACCTCTCAGCAGGTAGGGCTGTGCAGAGTATGCCATGTCGTACTCAATGTGGCCCATCTCATGGTGTGCAGTCAGGAAGTCATCCATGGTCACTTTGGTGCACATCTTAATCCTGGGCACCAGAGCAAAGTGTTTATGATTAGAGAGTTGGTGGCCCTGTCATGTGCTGCGCAGGTCCTGCCTGCCATAACTACAGAGCAAAGCAGACTCCAGAATTTACAAATGTCCCTTGCCCCTCGCAAAACCCAGGCAGCTACCTCCTAGCATGGGGTTCAGTACCTCCTGCAAGAGTGAAGTTATGTTCAGCCATCATGAAATTATACTGAGAGTAAGAGAAAACTGCTGCTCTGTGAGAAGCAGCTGCTCTCTGAATCTTGGTGACAAACTCACTGTATTGTTAGAGTAAGTACCCACCATCAAACTTAGGCAGATAGTAGTATAAAAATCTCTGTATGTTAGTGACTTCTGCTACTACATCTTTGTACAAGTACTATTTCATAAAAGAATTTCTTCCAAATAGGATTTCCTTCCACCTTTCCCAGACTGTTGAGGTGTGACAATGACAGCTTTCACCAAGGCTCTTCTAGGTACCAGCCTTTTTCCCCAGGTAACTGTAGGAAGTGTAAGAAGGGACAGAATTTGCCCCAGGAGACTTCATTGTGTAGTGACTTGCTGTTGCTCTCTTTCCCCAAATGTGGAAGAGTTTGATGGATTTTTATGAAACTGGATATATCTGCTGAAGATAGATGGTGGGCTCTCAGGAGGTTTTCACTTCCTACCCAGGGACCCTGTGCTATTGCTTCAGAACATACAGATGTTCACAAATCTCGCTGTTATCAACATGCACTTGCATTTCTGCTTATTCTCTAATCCCTAAAATATAGTTGTTATTTGTCTAATTCATATAAATAATAGGCACTTCTGCTTAAATTTGAGAGTAGTCCTTAAACCTTCACAGGAAAAGATACAGAGAAACATTTACATTACCACAGGATCCCTGATCTTTTGTCATACTTTCCCCTCTTATCAGCCAGAAAAATAGAGTAAATAACAAAAAATATAATTTAAAGCAGCGTGGTGCACCGTTAGTGAAAAAATGAATGTTCTAGGAGCTAGAATAAAAAGAAGTCATAACAATTGCCATACCTGAAGTCATTTTTCCCCAGGTCCCATGCTGTAGGATGACAGACAACCTTCCTGTTGTCAGCTGGCTCTGTGAACATGGAGTTTTCCCAGAAGCCCTCAGTCATATTATATAGGCCAATGGAGGTGAAGAAGGCCTCAGCAGCTTTGAATATTTTTATTGCATCCCATTTCTGAAAGAGACAATGCCACCATTAACTGCTGCTTCTGCTCAGAGTCTGTTCCTCACAGCCAGCTTACCACAGGGCAGCTGGCATCAGAGTTAGCTCCTAGCAACCTCAGACCAGCACCTGACTTACTGAGAATAAAAGAAGTGTCTGCTTTCAGCACTTCTGTAAATTCTGCTGGGAACTGGAATTAAGTGTTTATCTCACAAACAAAACAGGCAAGCCAGAAGTTCAGCAGATAGCACCTGAGAAGCCCTCAATAGAAGATAAGGTAGTGAAGATAAAAAAGGCATTCCTGTATGTGGCATGTTGGATCTAGGATCTGAGCCTTCAGTCACTTTAGTCAGGAACAACTCATTTGAGAGAGTGGAGCTGCACACCCATAAGATGAGCATGAGAGGAGATTTCAGCCAGAACCATAAAACTTGACAAATGTATCTAGAGGAGTAGTTTATCAGATTGGAACTGCATATTAATGTCCAGAATAGTTTTGTCATTCAGCAGTTTTATTATTCTACATATCAGGAGTTCTGCAATTTCTGAACTGAGTTTTCACAGATATTTAGGTAGCAGACAGCTCAGTTGGATGAGAGTCCTAAACTGAGCATATCCACCAATAAGGATGACACCTTCCTTTGCCCCAAGGCTCTATAAGTAATGCTTCCCTCCTCACAGTGTTATTTCAGTATACACAAACTTATGACTGCAAGGGGACCAGTACTGTGAAATACAGGTGAGATTAATTCAGACTTGTGAAAACTGCTTATGAATCAAATTTATCTATTCCTTCCTTTAGTAGCATAAAGTGCATGGAGTGGTCCCTGTGAGAGGAGGGTAGATTTCAGGTGAATTATAATTCAGAAATCAAATTCCACTGATCATCTTTTAATTTTATAAAAGGAAGAAGCTTAGGCAAGATACAGAGATATCTTCACTCATGTTCTCAGTCTGGTAAAGGTGCTGTCATGGTTGTTAGCACTACAGATCTCAAACACAGACCTTATGGTGCTATGCAGTTATCAAAAGATAACAGACAGCATTGCAGTTTCCTAGCTGTATCCAGATAAACAAGACTAGCAAAAAAAAATCCCCACAATATACAAAGTATTTGATTATGGTAATGGTTGGCAAAGGTCATATCTGATACCAGCCAACTCCATGAGTCCTGAATCATTTACATGTACAAAATATATCTCTTAATGGATAGGTATCTCTGAGGAAAATAGACTTGGAGTCAAGATTAAGCCAGTCAAAGAGGCTGGAGAAAAAGGAGAGAACAGCAGAGGGAAAAGGTACAATGCATGAACACATTGTAGTGAAGAGTAAAAAAGGATGTGAAAAGCCAAGTTTTGCTCTCTGTGTGTCTGCCTTAGGGCAGCTATGGTTTCCTAGCCAGCAGCTGACCTGTGATGTATAATTTTTATGCCATATAGATTTGTTATATAATGCATATAGCATAAAGATATGTCTTACCTTTTGAACCATTGCAGAAGTTACATCAATGTTTGGTTTGGCTGGATAGGGAACAGTCAAGGGATACAGATTTGTCCAAAATCTACCCCACATATCACCTTCAAAAAAGAGAGAAATAGAAATGCTTTAAATGATTGTTTATGTATTTTTCAAAAGTGCCAGAGAGTTCCATAAATTGTGCAGTGTTGTAAGTAGGGACTCCCATACATCTAAACAGAACTGATCCAGCTGTGGAGGGCAGCACTCCTGGCAAGTCATGCATCGCTCAAATGCAGATCAAAGATCCTTTTATTCCCCAAGATCAGCTACTCTTGCACAATAGTTTCAGGACTGATTACCTTCCTAAAGGTCTCTTCTCAATTGAAGATCCATGTTGTTAGTCTATGTGATGGTCACTACTGCGTTCATGTGCAGTACAGTTATAGCAGCTTGACATTAGATGCTTTGAAAGCAAAGTCATGAAATCTGGTAGCTTAGGACACAACTTAAAAGAAAAAACAAGTCTCTTTGGAACTCTCATTTCTAAGGAAGACAAGTGCTGCAGTGGAGAGGGATATGCCCCAGCCCAGTGCTGGGGTTTCGAGTTGGATGCTGCCAGCTCTGGTGAGGATGAGAGCACCTACTTTCTCTGCTGCTAAGCACCTGTGTCATCTTTGCCAGGAAAAACTTCTCCATTGCTCCTCTCCCCTTCTTTTATCTGTAACCTGTTTGTTAATACCCTCATTAAACAGGCAGATTACTCTGTTTTTACGTGCTATGAAGGTGACTGTCTCACATACAAAGTCAGGCTTGCATGACATGGTTGTATTGACATACCCAGCAAGTGAGCAGGGAGGCATCCCGTTGAGCTGATGAGGTCAGGGCCATAGGCTTGCTCCAGCCGGTGCCTCACGTAGGCATGCAGCTGCTGGTACAGAGGTTTTATCTGGAAGCAGAGGAGGAGAGGGAAACAAAGTATTTTCTCTTTGCTCTGTGCCACTTATCCCTCCTAAACAGAAAGATGTGTCTCTGACCAAATTTTTCTGGCAGCTAAGTGCGTCTCAAACCTGCAGCTGCGCTTCATCCCCTGCCTCAAAGCTCAAGCTCTGAGTCCAGATCCTGGTCCCAGACGTTCTGCTCAAGTACAGGGGAGGGAGGGATGGAGCACTGCTAACTTTAGATGCAGGGTATCAAGGATGTCATCAACCCTGTGGAAAATACATCTCTCCCCATGGGCCCTACCTGGAGGAGAGACATGGACCTGCAGAGTTCCCTTTTTCACAGCCTTTGGCATAGCACAGCACAGCCCAAGGGGACCAAGATGGTCCTAGAATGGCTGCAGAGGTAAAAATGTCATGTATGTCTCTCAACATCTGTAAACCCCATGTAGACTGAGATTGACCAAATTAGAGCAGGTCTGCTCCTCCTCCAAAATGTTGAGTCCACCATCATAAAACACAACCTTGTGGGCTCAGGTGAGAGCTTTTCCTGCCTCTACCTGCTCAAATGTCTTCTCCACATCTTCAATCAGCTGGTCACGACGGTATTGGTATTCTTCTGGGTAATCTGCTTCATAATTTGCTCTCCAGTAATCTCCATAGTCAGAATAATCTGCAAAGCATAGATGGGTCACATCAGGATAACACATATGGCACTGCTCAGATCTGCAGGAGCAGTGTAGCTCCCTGCTGATCCCATGCAGACCTACCCAAGAGCAGAGCAGCAAAGCACAAGGTGCCATAAGGCACAAGCAGTGCATTTCTGTGTAAGGCAGTTAAGTTGTGAAAGGCACTGGTATACATTGTTTGGGAAAGTTATCCACAAAGACAACCCCTTTTTGTTCCAGGCTGGTGATAGACCTCTGCTCTTGTCAATGACACCTCTCTACATTGCCTCTCGCTTTGCAATGTGCACATAAAGAGCTAACTCTCTGCACAGTGCTGCTCATTGATGTGTAAAAAAGGTATGGGTTCTGAATTCCTGTGCAAATTGTGCAAGGCTGTGATATGTTTGTTAATTTCTGGAACCCAGAAAAAAAATTTAAAAAAATTATGACTTACTATTAAGCTTTGCAACCTCATTTTCAAGTTCAACATACTCTTCATATAATGGTCTCATCATCCTGCCAACTTCAGCTCTCCAGCCTTCCCAGGCCCACAGTCTCTCATGATAATCTGTGCTGCTAGCCATAATAGTGTCCAGACCTGTCAGAACAAAAATAATAAGTACTAGGCCTTGAAAATGCATAATCTATTTTCCTGTCACAGCAGGCAAATGAGCCAAAGTGACAGAAATTTCATGAACTAAGAAGGAAACAGATTGGTTTTGATATACTGAAATATCCCATTATTTTATTGTATCCTTTTCTGATTTAAGATTTTCCCTTCTCTTTAAGAGATACAGAGTACATCATGAGTCCCTTAAATGCTCTCTCTGCATTAGCTTTCCTGAAGTTGTTAATGTGTTTGGGGCTGGCCTCAACACAGTGCTGAATCCAACCAGATTTCGATGACAGAGGCAAAAAATAGAGTTTCTGTAGTGTAGGCAAACTCCAGGTGACAGGCAGGCTGTCACACAAGCTGAGCAGTCCTCTCCAAGCTTTGCCTACTCCAAGTAGGAAGCAGCATGCCTGCTGAAGGTCCCTGAACTGCAAGGTGCAATTACACTATGACTAAACTTTAGATAGCAGTTTATGCCTACTGAAACTACAGCCTGTTCTTGTGCAGTCAGAAGCCACCCTTGAGCTTTGCCTTTTGGAATCCTCAGTGTAAAGGCCACAGTAGGGGCAGCAGTCGGTAGCGCACCTGGTTCCAGCACCAAACACTCAGCCGGACTGTTGATTTTACAGACGGTCCCGGTGCTGTAGATGGTACTCATGGTGTTTAGCACAGTGCTCAGCTGCAAGTCAGATGTGAGATAGCATGTTAGAAACCCACTCTGTGCAAAAGAAGAGCCAACTAACCCAACAGCTTAACATTTAAGCATATGTTTAAGCACCATAGAGATTAAGGAAAGAATTAGCCTAAGTGCATTACTGAAACAGGACCTAGCAGGAAAAGACAGGTAATCTCCCAAATGTATGAAGTAATATACAGGACCTTAATATGCAGTCAGACAGAGCTCTGGATTTAATGAGCACAAGCTGTCACAAGAGAGCTATCAATATACAGCAGCAATAAAACAATAAAGTTTAGCAATGTGCTTCCATAAGCATGGATCCACCTAAACTTTCCAGGTAGGTCACGGTTTGAATGGCAACAGAAAGAGTCCCTTCTGCAGGTGCTGTCAGGCTGACTGTTGCTTATGGTTTTTAACATTGCATACATCTGCTTATATTCCATTAAAGAGAAGTTACAGCTCATGTCTTGGGTTAGCTGGAGACCAAATGCATCTGAAAGCATTCAATTCTATCTCAGAAGCTTTAGCTCTGTTGTTTGTGTTTGGTTGGTTGGTTTTTTTGTTTTCAGGTTTTCATACCTCAAGAAAAACATGCATCACTTTTAGCTATTCCAGGACTATGTTTTTTCTCATTTAAAGATTCCAGTTAGAAATATGTAGAGCTGTCAGTGGCAAGGGCAATTAATAATCAGCTCTAACTTCTTGTCAGCATTAAAACAAGTGGGCACCCAGGGAAATTTTTGTATCAGTGAAGACTATTTAAATATTCCTATGAAATCCCATCAAAATGTACAAAAAGTCACTTCTCAAGAAAGAATCAACAATTTTAGCCCCAAAGGTCATTTATCTTGGAATCTGCAAGTACCTAAACAGGGAGGATATGGAAGAAAATACATCTTCAACAGAGACAGCATTACCATCAGTGCATTGTTGTGCACCTAATTAAATATAGGTTTGTATGAACTGTAAGCATTCCCACTAAGGCAATCTCTCTTTCCAGAAACACATCTCATTTAGATCAAACAGGAGATCCAGTCAGTCCTTCTTACATAATGGTTAACACTGCTGATCTTAGAAGAAAAATCTCAAGATCCTTCTACAATCTGTAATGTAGGATCTCCCAACTCAATACTATTTCAATTTGATCTCCAGCAAAAGGAGTCTAATCTAACCCTCAACTCTTTGGTTATCAATCTCTTTTGAGTCTGCATACCTGTCACTCAGTTCCACATTTAGTTGTTATCCATATTCATACCTTTTATATGAACTTGTCAGTGTAAATGTCAAATCTCATTATGAAACTTGCTAGATCTTGCTGTCCTTCAACAGTTTTCTGTGGAAGGAAGTCACCAACTCTCCCCAGCTTTAGATATTTCAGGGTGCCCACTGCATAGAAACATCCCCTCTTTTTCAGTGTCTGATAATGTAATATGTGCAGAGAAAGAAAGATTTCCTACATATTTTTTATACATTCAGTATCCTTTCACCCATCTCTCCCTGCTCACTGCCCTAGGTTTGGACTTAGCACTTATCACAGGTCTTCTTTGCATTTTATGACTAACCCAGCCATTTGTGCAAGGACAACTCTGAGGTGTGCACGCTTGAAATTAATTCATTGCATGGGTTACATGAAAAAAACTGCTGACTTGAATAGGAACCAGCTTCCTATGCCAGTCCAGCCCTCCAGTCCTGTACTGCTATGAGCACCTTCTACAGGTCCAGTCTCCATACCGATGCTGGAAGACAGTATCATCTCAAGACAAGCAGGGTGGTGACAGCACTGTGTCCTTGCTTGGGGATGTTGTGGGAGGCAGCTCAACTCACTTGACAAAAATGAGCTACGTTCAGCAACTTACTCTGCTATATTTTTCTGGTGACAGCACAGATGATCCTCTGGCCTGAAGGGTCTGGATCTGGAGCCTGGTGAGAACATCCTCAATGCTGGTTAATGGGAAGCTGCTGGCATTCCTGGAGGCCTCGTCATAAAACGCAGACCACTTGGCAGCTGCCTCACTCTGAAAGAGGTTCATACAAACCCGAATAACTCTGGCAAAAGACTGCAGCAGCCTGATGAACTCAGTGGTCAAAAACGTTACTTCTGGGGAGAACTTCATTTGTGGAGACCACCTGTGGATGGCAGACTGAGCACTTGCACTAAGCAGTGAAGCGGCTGGACAGCTTTTTGGTTTTGTTTTATTCACGCATCCAGATAACCATTTTTCTTTGGGAGCAACAAAAAGAACTGTCTCCTCACACTTCCATGTTGCAATTGATCTATCATCACCTAGCTGTGCTTTTCCCCACCCACCCGTGCCTAACAGAAATCAGATACAAGCCAGATCACAGGAAGTCATTCCACATTTCTGCTTCTGTAGCAGCAACAGCCAGAAGTCATTTTTTTTAATGTGTCTATACAGAGTTTAGCACATCAGCACTCATCTCAACATGGCAACAAGAACAGGGCTAATTAATCTGGGACCTTGGGACAGTTTAATTAATTGTGCTCATGCCAGAGCTTGCTGGGTTGTGCAGAGGGCACCAGTAACACCTGTTCCTCCCTGCTAAGGCATCAGAAAACAAAAATGTCATCCTGTGCCCAAGAAGCTTCTTCAGGCACACTTCAATCCTGTGAAAACACATGGGGAGGCCATTGCTTTTTCCAGGGCTGTGCCTAGGTTTTCCAGCCTTGTGTGTGATGGACCCACCACAGCTGCTTTAGGCTCCAGTGGAGAGAGGTGGTGGCAGACTGCCTTTGGCAGTCCCATCCCTGTGTATCCTCCTGCCCATGCAGCCAAACCCTCCCTTTCATGGGAACAGAGCAAACAGCAGAGCAAAGCAGGCAAGAGCTTGATAAGCACCCAAAGAAAAGCATCACTGTGTAAATCTGACTACCTCATCCTGAGCAGGGATGGAGAGGTGCCTTAGGAGCAGTGAGGCAGAAGAGGGGGCTCTTTGGCCACAAAAGCCAGGGGAAAGAAGTTAGATTGCTCTGATTTTTTTCCTATTTTTAGAGGAACTGGTGGATAAGACAGAGGAAGAGTTACAGGGTTTGTGGCTCAGTTTACAAGGAAAATGGATGGGAAGGAGCCAGAAGGGACAGTATTAATTAACTTTGCTCCTCCAGCAGAAAGGGAGGAGGGGAAGCAGTGAGTTTATTAGCAGCGCTACAGAAGAGACCAAGTGAGAGAAAATCTTCTCTCTGAGCACTGGACTAATTGATTCTTATTTCTGGTATCTCCTCATGTATTTTATTATCATGTCATTAGTTCTGAAAGTACTACATGAGCCTTTCATTTTATGTGTTTGGAAACATTACAGTTTAAGTACCTGGTGCCTTGGAAAACATTCCAGATTTACAATGATTAGTCATTAGGATTTTTTCCAGCAACCAGTCTCCTTGCTTTAATTAAGAAATACAGTAATTAAATCATGTTTTAATTAAGCTCTAAGACCACAAATTGGAAGACTTAAACCCTTACACAAAAGTAGATGTAGGATGCTCAGCTTCCTTTTTATGCTCTGAACTGTTTTTATCTAAAGGTTAAGTTTAAAATACACATAGCTACAAAATTCAAGATGTTTTGTTGATTTTGATGCTCTTGATGAACATGGTGCTTGCCTAGAGCCCCCATTGGCTGGGTCAGGGTGCTGAGAAGCATGCAGAACTGTGTTGCAAGACAGCATTAAGTACAAAAGCTGTGGTAATTTCTGCAGATAGAAATTGACATTCAAACTAATGTACTAGACCACTGCTGGCATTTGGAAACCCATGATCTCAATCCATTTTTCCCCAGGCGGTCTACCAACAGCCCTGACTATGAGAAGAGTGATGGGCAGTGGGAGAGAAGGACACCCACTACAAAGCACGTGGACCACTACATAAAACCATCAGCAAGCATTTAATGGAATGCTTGCATTCCCACTGAATATGAAAGCGTTTTCTGAAGAAAACAATTTCAGCATCAGAGAAGAGAAAGTCTTGTCTGTATCAGTAAAAAGCCCAGTGTTAGTTTAGTCTGACAAAAAGTGGGACACAAGCTCAGGTGAGTGAAAGATTTAGATCCTGTTCCCTCATGCCACAGGGCAGCATCTAGCCCAAGCCCTGGGAGAAGATCATCCCCTCTGGGCTGTGCCATCTCCAAGAAGAAAGGAGCCCCACACAGAAATGTTGCAATGGGAGGCACTGGTAGTGGTGAACTCTAAGCAGAAAGAGTCTCTCTCCATCCAGTTCAGATTTTGGGGCTAAACATGGAACATTCCCTTGCTTTTCTCTCCACTCATGAGAGTGACTCGAGGTGATGGCTAGGGAGAAGTCCAGCCTCTGACCATCCTCATGCAGTGTCGGAGCAGTCCAGGCACCAACCCTAGGCGGCAGAGGCTGGCAGTGGCCCAGGCATCTCCAGTAAGGCATTGCTCCATTAAAGTAAGCACCTCTACCCTCCTGAAACTAAATTACAGCTACCAAAGAAGTAGAATTCCAATTCCAACCAACCTCAGTGGAACCAAAATAGACTAGAAAGTAGTTGTCAGCCTCTTAAAACAATAATAGACCCCACAGGATGGAGCACTTACCATTTTCCCAGCATTCTCCTCAGTAATGTTAGTGTTGTAGTTCCATGAGGCAAGGGAGCTCTCATAGCTGATATTTTCTGCCCTCCTGTTAAACTCTTCTAGAAACGTTTGTGCTTGTAGTGTGACATCATTAGGGGTCACGACAGCGCTCAGACAGCAGAGAAGCCAGAGGTGGACCAACATATTCACATCCAGGCTGAGAACCTCCCAACAAAGTAGGTTTCCTCAGGTAAGTTTCTCTGTCAGGCTTCGTCTCATCAACCATCAAGCATGGCTAGTGTGAAGAAAAGAAGCTGAATCCGAATTGCCAGGCCTTTTATAGGTTTTATCCATTGTAGGAGAGAAAGGAAAAAGTTTTTTTCATAAAAAGCCAAATAAACAAAAGTCAATGATTAACTTTGGAAAAGCATAATTACTCCTACCATTTTATGGCCTTCTTATAAAAGGCTTTTACTTTTGGTTAATGTTTCCCAAATGTGCTGTCAATGATACAGCTGGTCACTTTATCTATAGCCTGCCCATGTCTTTGGTGGCTCAGAATCTGTGAATCCTTTAACAGGTTGGTGATAAGCAGTAAAGATATTTAGAAACTTCACTAGAACACCAAGCCATGAACCTTAACTCCCAGGCAGGAAGAGACCTCAGTTAGCCTCCCATAGGGTACCTGGTTGTTTGTTTAGGCTCATATTTTAAAACACTTTGCAAAGTTCAAGTGATTTGGAGAACAGACCTCATTTTCAAAGCAACTAGGACATATAAAAGCAGATTTTTAAATACATTCACTGAACTATCAAAAAGTAGCAAGAAGCTTCCTGGGATTACAGCATTTTGTGTAGAGACCTAATCTGAACTAAAAATTAACTGGATTTAAGTACTAAGTACAGCACTTAGGAGGTCTGGGCTGCTGATCTTCACAAGGTTCAGGGCACTCAATCTTCTGGGATTGAAGGCAGAACAGAAAAAGTCCTGAGGAGCAGAGCTGGGCTTCTCATCTTTGCAAGGCTCAGGTTACAAACCTTCTGACTAGCTCAAAACCCAGACCTCTCCTTATAAATACTAGTTGTTAATTAGCTTAATCAAGCACCTGTTTGCTTGGTCTTTGGCCTCATGCAAGAGACCCCAAGGCCCATGCTCGATATCAAAGCCTCAAGGATGGAATATGACTTATATGGCATGGAATACTTTACTTTGACTCAAACTAGGACTGGTGGCTAAGACTACTAAAATGATGTTGGTCTAATAGCTAAATACCTTTGCTAATCTAGCTAGGAACCTAGTCCTCACTGCAAATCAGTGGAAAATCAATACAAGAATTAATTCTGGAAATGCAGCTTAAATTAGCCTATTTTGGCTCGGGTTGGTTTTGGTTTGGGTTTGTCTGGCTGTTTCTTGGGGGGAGGGAGACCTTTTTGAGACTCAGCTCTGCAGCCACATCCATAATGTTGACTTCCAGTTCCTGGCAGAGCTTCTCCAAAACCAGTATGAACCTATCTAGATGGGAGCAGCAGCAGCAGCAATCAGTCCCTTCATTGCCAAACCCCAAGAAAAGAGCTCCAGCCCTCTTATCTGTGATGGGCTGAACACATCATGACCTGGATGACCCAGAGGCATTGAGATACTTGGGGGATACCTGGAGGGGAGAGAAGGGTGTCACCTCATTTCATACATGGAGTGCATCTACACCTGCATTTAAGTGTGCATGCAGGCATTGTGATGGGCTGAAAACGTAGCAGGGAGGGTCAAGCTAAAAGATGCTGCAGATTTGCAGCCTTATTTCTAACTTCTTTTCTATTACATACTTACATGCAATACTTTATATCATATCTGGGGAATAATACAAGAATTAGTCTGTGACTTTCTTGCCACTGCCTTAACACAAAAGAAAAAAAACCTTTAATTTGTAAGATGAGGTAGCAGAAACTTCTGTTTTGAATACAGCATTTCAACAGTGAGGAGTCACTGGGATCCAAGCACATCAAATTTTCATGGATGGCTTTGCACCCATTGAGCAGACACAGGGAAGATCACTGGGTACAGACTTGTTTGTGTCTGCCATACCACCATGGCAGACTTTCTGCAGGATTGCTGGGCATGATTTGTGTAGCCTGAGATGGTGACAGTAGAGTTAGGGGAACAGGATGCCATCGTTTCTCAGATGAGTTGGGAGCATTTCTTGGGCTGGACCTTCAGATTGTTCTGGAAAGCTAGCAAGAGCATGGAGACAGTTTGTATGGCAGCAAAAAGGAAACAGCAAACAACTGAGAAAGTGAAGTACCTCGAGCTTTTTCAGGAAATCCAAACCTCCAGCAAGGGTAGCAAGAAAGCTGTTGGGTTTGTATGACAGGAGAAGAGCAACTGGGAGTTAAAACCCAGTCTCAATCAAACATGTTCTTGTGTGTGATGGTGGCCAGCCTGCTCGTCCTGAAGCAAAGACAACTATGTCAGTTTGCCAGCATTTCAGTACAAAGGCTGCGGGAAACCTGACATGATAACACAGGCTTGTACTCCTCTGGAGTGCCAATCCTCCCCTCCACCCCTTGGGTCTGCAGCATGAGCTGTGGCTCCCAGTTCCTACCTGATATGCCCAGATCAGTAGTACCCGGGATCCAAGTTGTCTGACATCTATCTACTTGAACAGCTGCCCATCAATGCTCGTCTGTACCCTGGCTCTGTTAAAGCACTTTTCTGCCTCATCACTCACATTGTTGGCTGTGCTGTGCTATGAAACTAGGACTGCAATAACAGAGAATTGCATTTAGGGCATGCCTCAATAAGAAACCACTGTGTTGCCTGTTGGGCACTATACGCCCTTAAAATACCATTATTGGGAGGTTTTTCCAGGCAGGAGCACTGCTTAAGCTCTCTGCTGCACTTTATCATTCTGCCTCTTGCATAAAAGACAGACAAAAGCATTACTCAGTGACCAGTTTGCAGAGAGGGGCTCTGAGGGGCTGTGGTTGCACATCACCTGGGCTGCCTGGCCTGAAGCAACCCCCAGGAGGATGAGCTGCCATGGAGCAGCCACCCCACCGCCTGCTCAGGTCTGTGGCTGCCCCACTCTCTGCCACTCCTTTGCTGTTTGCCAAAGAGCAGCTCACATCAGTTAAATACCTGGCAAATCCTTGCTCTGAGGAGTCCCCGTACAGTAGCTTTGTGGAGGCAGTAGCTGGCCGGGGTGTAGATTCAGCCCCTCTGCACATCACCCTCGTAGGGCAGTAGTGCCTGGAGAGGGGCCCTGCTGCCGCAGCTGCACCTGGACATCTCAGGGGGACAATCCCAGATCCTCTCCCTCTTCCTTGTGCTTCAAACTGGGGGCTGGGCAAATAGTCCTTTTAATCCCCTGAACAGCCTTTTTCCCACATGACTAACTCTTCTGCATGCGTGACATCCGCCTTTTCTCGGATGAAAGCCGTCCTGCCAGTGCTGGGACCAGTCTGCTGGCTCCCTGGCTCACCAGCTGGCCTCAGCCCATAGGACAGGGTCTTCCCTCATGCTGGGAGCCCTCCTACAAGAAGGGGCTTTGATGGGAACTTTGTGTCCACTCACTATGTGGTAAGCAGATCTGTGTGGCGGTGTGGAGGATCAATGTCTCTGCTGCTCTGCAGGCAGGTACAGCCTGTCCTATGACTAGCTTCTTAGCAAAAGGCTCATACCAGCAGCCAGCCTAAGCTCAAGCATCAGCGGTTTGGCCTTAGCATGCTCTTCCACACAGGCTGGTGTTCCCTGAGTAAAAGCATGCTCAGCATCACCAAGACAGCAAGCAAGGGCAAGCCCAGATCTGAAGACAACATCAGGAGCTGTGTAAAGATGCTCTTAGTTGCCTGAAGCCTTAGAAAACCAAGGTGGGTTTGCAAAGTTTAGGAGAAAGCTTTGGAGCTGAATGACTTTTCAGTAATGCAGATGGGTGTAAATACAGCAGGTTAAATTAGGATATCATAAAGTGTCATTGTTGAAGGCCATAGTCAAAATCAAGACCTATGATAAGAAGGCAGAGGAGAGAGAACCACTCGGTATATTATTCTGTATTCCTTATACCTTGTTACAAAAAGCCACCCTGCCTCACCAGGGAAAGGAAAGGTATTGATCCTGTAAAACACAGCTTTCCACCTAGGCAACCTGTGTTTCTCATTTCAGTTTTATTAAGGCAGGAGTGAGTGGTCCCAGTCCATTTTACAGTGATTCTGTGTCCACACATCAGAATCTACAATGTAGTTTAGACAAAATATTATAGAGAACATTAGTCCAAAGTCTAAAATTCCTGTTGGTCCACAAGTGATAAAAGCTACACACTGTAATTTGAAGCAATTAGAATCTAAATGGTAGGAGAGAGGCAGAAGCTGATAGATAATACCAGAACACTTCTGCTGTTTCTCCAAAATTACATGCTTTCTATTTAGCCATTGTTGTAGTTAATAAGAGGTTTTGATAGCTTCAGATTGTCACCTATAAGGGAAACGGAAACACAGTAGGCAGGGAGAGGACAGACAACAAAACCAAACTTTTCTTTTGATCTTATGTCAAATTCAGTTCTTACTGAAGCTGCTGACTTTACTGAAAACAAAATGGAATCTGTGCTATAAAGGTGGAATTCCCCTGGGTTGAGGCAAACAGCAATCCACCCACAGACTATCCAGTTAAAATACAAATGCATTATGCTAAGTGCATCCACAGTGCTCAGTGTGTTCACAAAACTGACTATACTGACACGTTTGTGCTGGCAAGTGTATATCACTCATCACTGTCAACATACATTAGCTTTATGTGATTTGAAAACTATCAAGTTAAGTCTGTCAGATTAGGCATATCTAGCAGTGCAAATGTTTCATTAGCAGTTGCCCGGTAGTGCAGGAAGTTGCGGTATCGCTCCATTGTATGCATCCCTCCTTGCACGCCGCATTAAAAGGAAACAAAAACCATGAGAGGCCAAAAAGAGCTGCTCATAGCAAACCAAGCACAGATTGCTCATTACTAATGGATTGTAGACAATTGCTCAATGCATTTTCTATACAAACTTGGCACATTTTAAAAGAGCTCATTCCATGAGTCGCAGGCTAGTGCACTGATGAACTGACCAAATTTCTGAGGGCATCTGAGACATGTTTTTAAAGATATATAGAAACATAGATGCCCACTTTCCACTGGGAATTATTTTAAGTCTTTGAAGCATTTCTGTCCTAAGCTTTAAAGTAGGTTTTGTTTGTTTGTTTCCCACATGTGGAGGATTACACATGAAAACTCTTTCTGTCAAGGAAATAGGATAATGCTCCTTGCTTCCTCAAAACTGACACCCAGTTCTTGGAACAAAATTATCAAACCAGAAGCTCTTGTGCTAATGCTGTGATTTGTATTAATTTGGGAACTATTTCATTCTCACAAAGGAACAAGATTTGAATCCTGCCTTAGGCTCCTTGTGCCCAATTTACCCTTCTTTTTTGTGAACAATGGCAGAAAAAGTGTATCAGCTTCAGTTATTTCTTCCCTCAAAATGTGAACAAACATGCCCCTTTATGAAGGCACAAGCAGGAAATGTTTCTCCAAAAAGGTCAGCATGGCAGAAGAAGACATCATACCTGGACAGACAAATAGTCTGCAAGAGGCCCATGAGGTCATCCCTCCAGGCTCTTCAGCACCAGCAGAGCCCCAGGGGAATACTGGGTCCAGTGGTGAATACCAGACTTCAAAGTGGGCTAACAGGGAGATGCTTAGGGATAAGTACCATAAACAAATTCTCTCAAGACCTTGTATATTGTCCTGGAAGACAAGAGGCAAATGTTGATGTGACAGAATAAGTTTCAGTCTAATTTTCTCCAACACAGAGTAAGCATCAGCTTGCATGACAGAGTGGTTAGTTTTCCTTAGAGCAAGTGGCAAAATAGTTTGAGTAAGGACCACAGCACCTGCCCACAGTTTGCAATCTTCCCTAAATAAATATTGATAAATAAGGACTAGTAATCTAATTTGCAAAACCAGTCTAAGGTCAATTCAATGCTGGAGTTTGAGTGCAGCAAACGGTTGTTTCGCAATCAATGCAGTCCCTAAATTAAGGAAGGCACTGCAGAGTTCCCAATGTTCTCCAGCACTCCAAATGTGTAGCTAATAACTGACAGCATAAACAACTTACTCATGCGTGATTTGTGCTCATTCTAGCCTAGACATCAATATTCTCTCTGAAGTAAGTTCAACAGAACTATAATGTCCTTCCTGAAATGTCAACTCGCTGGGGATGTGGAGCTAGTGATAAACATTGCAGATTTTCTTCAAACAGAACTTCTCTGGTTTATTGCTTCATTTAATTGAATTTTCTTCTCTCCTCTCTTTTCTCAAATGCAGCTCTTGAAAATGAAGCAGTTCAGTCTCAGGCACTCCGTGTTCCTTTGTCGAAATTCATTGGCACAATAGAAACGTAACTGAAAGCAGAACTCACTCATCGTTTTAGGAAGTAGTTTTCAGTATAATTTATACTGTGTGTTACTTATTTTCCTGTGTATGATCAGGTCCTTTGATGGCAAGTGGTTTAGAGTAGAAAAACAGTGAAAGTTACATAAAACATCAAGGCCAGATCCTCAGGGGATATAAATTGTCATCATACAATTTGCAGGCTCTGGAGGACAGGCTTTATCAAATCAAACTGCTCTTTGTTTTCTAATATGATGCTGCTGCACAAAAAGAGCAGAAAAGAGATTTATTTCTTGTGCAGCACTGCGCCCTTGATTACCTAGTTTGTGGTACCTATTTCAGTGAAAAAGCTAATACCAACACTGACTGCAAAGCGTTGCTAGGCATGATGCTTCCCTGTTTATATAACATTTGCTTCTCTCAAGCCATTTTCTATCAGCAGAGAGGCTAGAAAGATGTATGCTCTGGGTGAATCCCTTATCATCATTAGCAGAAAATTACGTCAAACTGCTGTAAAGTAATTATGTGGCTAAAAGGTGAGCTGGAAGGAAGTCAGGGATTAAATACTTACCACCAGAGTCAGCCCACACCACATAATGTTTTGTCAGAGGCTTTCAGTATATTTTCAAATATCTGACCAGTGCCATTGGCTGAACTGAACCTTCACTCAGGCCTTGAGAAGCACGATCAGGTACTCCTGGCCCTTTTAAATATCAAGTTAATTTTATTTCTGTGTCATACAGTATTATACTGGATAATATTAGTTCTTAATTGGTAGCTTGAGGTTGCTCTTCCTCTGCCAAGCTATTCTCACCAAAATCTTTCACAAGTTCTTGCAGAGGTGCAGCAGTTAAATCCATTGTGGTCACACTGCAAAGCTCTCTGTCATACAAAGAACATAGAAGTGTGAAGGCTTAGAAATAATGGGACCTGAACTACCTCAATAAAACTGTGTCTGAGTGAAAGACCTCAGCAATGACTGAGGAAGCAATAATAACACTGTGCTCTATATCTTCCCTCCAAATGATCTTAAACATTGGTAAGGTTAATCTTTGACATTCCTGTGAGAAATACATTTCCATGTTGTGAATGGTAATTTTTAAGCAGTGGGATATTATCATTAACAACTGACTTTATTAATCCTTTTCCAGAATGGAGCAGCATAACCTCTGGGACACAGAGAAGACCCAGTCCTTGTCCAGAGAGACCCAGCAGCAGGACATCAAAGACAACCACAACAGATGAGAGCACAGGAGGCAAATGATCAGTGGGTTCCATAGTTTTATTTTGCATTTAGCCCTCCCCTCCCTGCCTGCCCTAGCCTCGATCTTCCCCTGCTCAGCTTTCTCCCTTCACCCCACTGCTTCCCCTTCTTCTCCCCATTCCTCCCCTTCTGCTTACCCTATACCCAAGAGACAGTGTTAAATCAAATGGACAACCAAAGGTGCTCAATACAGCCATAATGCTGAAGGATTTGTACTCTGGGAGACAAGAAACCTTGTACACTTCAGGACACTGGGTGGTCCTTTGCAAGCAGCTTTTACCCTGGTTTACCCTGTTCCTTTTGGTGAGGAGTCTGATGGAATAAGCCTAATAACTAAATCAGTTTTCTAATATTGCCTCCAAATATGACACTCAAAATAGAATGCCTAATGGTCAAATCCTGCCTCCAGTGACATAGTTGGTGTCACATGTTGGTGACTGCACATACCATATTTTACTTCAACACACTTCCATTCTCTGTGTGTAGATACCCACACATACAACTCCCCTTTACTAGGGCCCAGTCCTTATGGAATCAGTCAGAATTTTATCACTGATTTAAATGGCAATGGGACGAGGGCACAGGTAGGTACAGTGTGTATGTATGGCTGACTGCAAAGTAATCCAACAATACAGTTTAGGGTCTGGCACCATTTGATGCCCTTAACTCCCAAGCCACACAAACAGGAAACACAGATCTAGATGGTCTCTGGTAACTTACCACCACCTTCACATTCTCATCCAGGTCAGGCACATGAAGCCCAGCAGCTGCTGTGTCACATATTGATCTTTTGAAAAGCTATCCAGCTGTCAGGTGAAGGTTCATCTCGCTCCAGGTTGGCTATGTCTTGGAAATCTACGCTAGTTTTCCTATTAAACACGTAAGAAAGATTTTTTTCCAAAGAGCTGAGAAATGCCTTCATAGGTTTAATGAGAGCTGGACCACTAACCACAGACTGCACCTGTGGAAAATTTGCCCTTTGTTGAAACTTCTAATTTCAACAAAATTTCAAATTTCTGTAACTTCTAATTTTCAGGTCATGTAAACTGTGACTCTTTCTGTAAATAGAACAAACACTTTTAGTAGCAGATCTTTGCTAGCCCTAAAGCTATAGATGACCCAGCTGCTTTTTAACCTATCCTTACAGAGGATGTGAAAGCTTGCTCTTTCATTCTCAATAAATGAAAAGTTTCATGCACTGATCACTATTCCATCCAAATGCATATTGCATATCTCCAAACAGAAGTCATTTTACAGAGAAACTTTTCCATGTGGCTTGAAAGAAAGCCCAGCATGAATTGACAAAGATAGATGATCTCCCCAGTGACATTCAGGAACAATGCAGTTTCACATTTATGTCAGGGAAAAAGAAGCAATGGACATATTTAAATAATCATTAAAAATTAAATGCCTGATACAAAGCAGGTTTCAACCTTTTCCTGCCACACAGCTTCTGGAAATCTTTCATGGATATCATTTGAGGTCTTCTCATTTGCTTTCCTCATGAACAAAAGCTTTGTAAAGGAGGTTTGAGTGTATATGTTATCAGCAAAAGGTTCTCAAGGGAAATTAAGGGAAAGGACGTTTCTCTTGTCTTCTTGTTTGACATTCAGGAGTAGTGAGAAGATAAGGTAGGCACAGGAGTCTCTCAAGAAACTGACAGATAGCAATGGCAGCATTTCATAAAGATGTGAAGCGTTCATCATCTGCTGCAAAGACTCCGTTAATGTGGCCTGCTTTTAAATCCAGTGCTTCACAAGGAATCCCATTTTCTACTGCTACTGTCACTTCGCCTTTCTCTTCTAAATTTTCTCTCTCTGTTGACTCTTTATTCTTTCTAAAAACAAGAAAGAGAAAATCATCTTATTCTGTTGACCCGCAGTACTCCACCATGATTCTAAAGACAGAAAATGGCACATTTAGTCAGAAGTCTACCGTAGGTTGTAATCTGAAAGGCATAATCTGGCACATCTCTTATAGACCACAGAAGGCAAGAGGCCCACAGACTGGAAGCCCTGGTTTATTGGTTTGGGGTCAGGATTCAGAATCAGAAAACATAGAATGAACGTGTTGTAACTAGTTTATAACTATTACTTCACCTCCTAACTCTGTAAAATGACTGGAGGGTGCAGAAGGAGAAGCTGGTGCAAAACAAAAATGGGGAAAATCCCTAAATCTGTTATTGCTTTATGTCAGGAAGGACTGCACTAAACATCTAACCTGTCCCTGTTATGTATGTCATAGATTTCACCCTATGATTTGAACAAATTAAAACACACTTTTAGAAACAGATCTGGTTTAGACTACAGCCTCCAAATGTAGAGAATTGAATGCCCTCACACTCCTTGATTATCTTCTCCAGAAGTTAGGTTCTCTTAATAGTACAAATCTTTATTTTAAGTTCAAACTTCATTAACAGATACCTTCTACCCAGTATTTTATACTTCTGTTTTCTAGATAATCAGTTGCATGGCTTTTACTTTTCCAGGCTCCAGTTCTCACCAAAAGCATATTAAAAGAGTTGCTGAAAAAAATTTTCTAAACATACAGTCCAAGAAGATGTAATACAAAAACACCAGCCAACATGTCACAACATTCCTTTAATTCCAGATTTATTCTGACCTTGAGTTGCACTGGTTCATAGTTGAAATACCTGCTGTACTTTACAGGCTGCAGCATCAGCACTTTCAGATAAGGAACTCAAAAGTCAGCGCCACGGCTTCTTCCTGTCCCACCACATGTACTGTAACACTCTGACTCAGGACAATCATAACAACCTGACTCTGTGTAACTGCTAATAACAGCAATATTAGCAATAATAAAATTTTATTGGCTCTTGGGAGATACTTGGCATTACATACTTGCTAAAAGTAAACATATGGGTACTAGTGGAAACTCCTGACCTCTGGCTGTTGCATCTGCTCTTACAGTGATAAAAGGAGTGTTCTTTAAAAGGAGTGTGGGGACAGAACATTAAAAAACATACTAAGTAGCAAGTTCAAAAGGAATGAGAGGAGTAGGAGATTGTGGAACTCTGCCATAGGAATTCAGAGAAGCTAAAATTTTCTATGAGTCCATGGGGAGACTCAACAAGCTAAAGGAAGAGAAAACACTGTGGGTTACCCAATATACGAAGACCAAATCCAGCTCAGGAAGGTTCCCAGCTGCAAATTAGGGGCTGGGAGAGTAACAGAGGGAAACACTGTGTGTACTCTTTTCACTCTTCCCAAGGCAAATGTTTATGATTTTGCTGCAGATGGGATTTTGGGAGATTGGGGTAGATTTCAGTTTAGTTCAGCATAGCTAGGAGAGGATGGTCCTGCCCTGGGTAGGTGCCAAATCTCTTACTGGAGAGGGAGATGTCCTATTGCTGCAATGACAGAACAAATGTAAGGCTGGGAGACAGTGTCTGACCTAGCTCACTCTAGAGTCAAGGACTACAATTCCATGGAGCTCTTCAAGCTGCAGGCAGCTGCAGCTTGGAATTTTGCATGTTGGCAGTAATATACAGTGAAGAGTTAATTAAGAAAATCTTCCTGTCCAAGAAATGATGCATGAGTCTAACTCATTACTGATACTCCATTAAAGGCCAGTCATATGCTTGCTTGCCACCCTGACTATGAACAGTCTGACACACATGCTTTTGGGTTTATCTGAACTGAGATAGTTAGCTGGTACTTTGAAGGCCTATAAAGAAAAAATGCCAGATTTATGATAAGTCAATACCATCCCTGAGACCAGATTTCCAACACAGCTTACTGGGCAACAGAGCTGCCCATATGTCAACTCTGGACAGGTTTCCAAGAAAACTCATTACTGGGCATGCTGAAGTCTTTGACAATCTGGTCATATACTTGGGCACCTGAAAAAGAGATGAGCACTTTTGGAATTCTCTTCTCTAATGCCTGGCTTTCCTTTTGAGAAGCCAAAAAAGCCCAGACCATCCCTTTTACCTCTCTATTCTTCGCAACAGTAGATGGAAGAAAGCTTAGGTTACCCTCTCTTTCATTCCTCCAACTCTTTTTCACCAGTTCCACCATAGGGCAGAAACTGAGAGGAAAAGAGAGCATCTCTCTCCTACCCTACTGCCAAACAGAAAACACCTAGGCTCATGGAGAGATCTGATCATGAACCTGTGAAGTGCTGCATACTTTGGACTCATCAGGACATGATTAGTAGGTGAGACCATGCACTGTTCCATTGAGCTAGTGTTCTCCAGCCATACATTAATCATTCCTGTGTCCTCTACTGAAGCTCCTTAAAAGGCAGCAGCATTCTTCTCTTTTTAGCCCTGCCAGCTTTTGACACTACTACGCTGGAAAGGGTAAAGTCACTACCAGCTCCTTCTTCTTCTTGGTAGCTATTTGTGTAGTCTGTAAGATGAAGCTCACCTATAGCACACTAAACCTTGAGAAGAACCACAGCAAATGTCTTTGTAAAGTTATCATCTCTACTTAGAGGGCTTCCAGGACCATGTTCTTATACTCCTTATTTCCTCATTACACCTCAACATTATTAAAGCACCTATACTTCACAGTTAAAACATTAACCCCTTTCCTCATGAATGGACACATGGATTATATCTACCTATGGAGGAAGGGGGGGCACAGCTATAATTTCTCTGAGGCTTATCTGAAAAGCAAAACCAGCCCAGCTGACTAAATCTGCCACTACTCAGTTAAAGCAGAAAAAAAGCTAAGCTGCTTACTTCTTGCGTTGCTGAATCCCTCCAACAACAAGGAAAACAATTCCAGCCACAATGAGAGAAAGAACAACCCCAAATACAATAAGCCAGACAGGTGTGGAGGGTTCAACAGGAGGTGATAATGTTGAGGTTATCTTCAGGAACTGCAGTGTTTTCTCAGTCAGTAGGAAAGCACTGTTGATTCTGTTCCGATTCATCCTTCATAAAAACACAAAGAACATCACAACTCTTTATAAAGGTATTTCATAAGTTTAAAAGACAGAAGCACAAAGAAAAGGAATTTTCATGTATGTGCTGCAAGTCTGGCAGGGCTGAACTTGATCCAGGTTGATGGTGGTAGGATTACAGAGACCTTCACTTTAACATGGACCTTGTCAATAATCCACAAACAACTACATAGTTGCAAGGTTTTGAAGAGCAGGCTTTCATATGTATTTATCTGAAAAACTGGGAAATATAGATATGACCTGAAGTACAGTATCATGACATTTCTGGTTTGGACCATGTGCTGAAGACATAGCAGCTAGTAATCTGTAAGGGCAGTATGTTATCAAGATCAGCATGGGAGAGGCAGATCTACCCTGCAATGCCCAGAGGATTAATTTGTCAGTGCTCCTTGGTTCCTCCAACTGAACCATCCTGCATGTTATGGACTGGTACATTTGCTCTTGTTACTGTAGATTTTCTTAGGTCCATGAGGTATAGGATACAGACTGGTCCATAAGAATCTACCCCTATTGCCAACAGGATATAGCCAAAAGGATTTGTACTTTGTATTCTTTTTCCATTATGAGAAATTACAAGTCTGAGCAATATGCTTTTTCATACAAGTAGTACAACTGGTACCCTTTAATGGATATCTTCACCTACCTTCACTACTTTAAGCATTTGCAGGTATTTCTGGACCTGAATCTAAGCAGCCTTAAGAGGCTTCAGCAATATCTCTCATTAGTGTTTTCAAAATGTTAACACTCTTTGAGAAAATGTATTATATATATTGGTCTTCAGAGAATCTTTTTGATTGCAGCTGTATGATTTACAGCAGCTCTTTCTTGCATACAATTCAACTTAGTTACTGTAGAGCAAGTGTTTCCTAAGAACAGATATTTGGGAAACACAGTTAAGATTTTGCAAATTTCCTTTCTTGGAAATCATAATGTTTGACTTTCCCTTAAACAGGAAGTTCTTAGCCTTAGTGGAAAGCTAGCATTCCTGGAGAGGATTGAATGCCATGGCATATTATAAGACACATTATACAGTAAGCTGCCTTTGATTTAGAACAGATTTTCATCCTTACTGATGTGAAAGGATCAATGTGAACAGTGAAATAAACATTGTTCACCCTCATCTAACTGCTGGAGTTACAGAACTACATGCTAAAACACATGCAAGCAACTACAGGGACATTTCATCTTTGTATATGCTTGAATATATCTTGTGCATATTTATACAAGGTCTTGGATCTCATACAGAGCTCTTAGAAGGTTTATCTTCCTTTTTATTCTTACTTTATAAAGAATCTCATACAATAAAATTCTGGTCCATGGGTAGTGTTCTTTTATGCTACTGCAGTATGAAGAATTAGAATAATGGCTTAGTATGGAAGTCTGGAATCAGAAGCAATTGAATAAAAAGTATTGTAGTTTTATAGACCATTTTATTTCTTGTTTCTAAGTTAGGTAGGAATTAAAACTTTTCATAAATAGCATATTCTTTATCAGGTGACAGACAACAGTTAAAAACCAAACATACTATAATAGCATCCAATTTCTGTGGCAAACAGGGCACATAAAAGACTTAAATAAAGCAGCTTATGCTACTGAACGTATCAAAGAATAACAGAAATGCAAAACGCCTGCATTCCAGCACTCTTACAGAGAGCTTCAGTGAATAAATAATCTGCTTCCTTCACTAATGATATGAAGCTATTGTTTGGTGTCTCTGTAGGAAATAGTTTAATCTGCTCATAAGCTTAAAAGTTAATCTTTCCAAAAGAACACATACTCATTCATCAGGAATTAGGCATTACACCTCCACAGAGATAACATGAATTTTCAAGACAAAGTACAGAATGCCTAAAACAAAGAGGTCTCTTTTCAGCTCTGTGGTTGAGAAATGTATGTGGATCCTGCTGCTTGTGTAGAGTCATCCCTATAAACCCCTTAGGCAGGTTTGGTGGACCACTGAAGTCAGATAATCCATTTTTTTTTTTTCCTTTTTGCTCTTCAACTCCACGCTCTTGCCTTTATTGACTATAGAACGTGATATTTAGTAGAAAGGAAACTTATTTGTACCACATGGTACTTTGTACAAGCAAAGCTCAGCTATGAAGCTGACTGGCCTTCTAGAAAGAGCTGGTATGAAAAGAATGTGAATATAAGATTGTTTAAGCCAAGCTGGGACACAGCCAGCTCTCCTATGAAGAGCTCACAGCAGCTCTTCTCATGTGAAAGCTGACTTCTAAATTAAGTCAGATGAACTGGACTTGAGAAGCACCAAAAGGCCATCTATGGGCACTAGTCCATCTGTAGATGTGTATGTGGGATGCAACGAAAGACAAATGACATAAATCCCACCCAGAAAGTTTGCAATCCATCATCTGAGGGAGAAGGCTCTCTCGCTAGGAAATGTAGAAGCTGGATGAGAGCAGGGTATGTGCCACACACTGGACAGCTAAGTCAGGTAGGGCTCTGGAAAGGGGCTAAGATTTCTTCTGAGGCTGCAGCATTGGAAGATTCCTTACAAAGCTGTAATCCCAAGACTCAGATGCTTTGCATTCTGTGGGACTATTAAAAGTCCACTTGGTGTTTTAACCACTTGAATTAGTTCATCCTTAAAGAGGCAGAGTGCTCATTCATACAAGGCTCAGAGAGAGAGAGAGATGGGGAGAGCATTCTCAGTCAGCAAGGAAGAAAAGGTTGCAGAAGCAGTGACTGTACCTGATGGCTGCCTCTACCTCACTTCCAGGAACAGTTGTCACATTTTTGGAAGAATCTGTGACCACAAACCAAAATGACACCCGATCTGTCACATTGCAGAGCAGCACATTGGAAATTCTGCAGATAGTTAAAACAAAAATCATCATTAGAAAAGCATGAGAGGAATTATTAAAATAGTTAGATTTTCTTAAAATGCTGCTTTCCTCTAAAGGGGGAAGAATTCTCACTTTAAAAAAAAAAACAACAATTAATGCTCAAGGAAGAAATAACACAGCATTTCCCATTTCCCAATATGATAAAAAAATTAAGCTTATTGAGACCAAACTTGCGTCTTCAAACAAATTTCTGAATCTATTACAGACTTGCATGGTCTTGGACACAGATTTAGCATAATGAAATGGAAAATATGTATTTGCATCTTAATCATCAGGTCTGTGACAAAGGCAACAGAATGGGTCAAATGCATTGCTGAACTAACAGTTTTGGTTTCGACAGCTGATATCACAGGAATCAGGAATGGAATACTTGCCACATGATTTTCAAGTGAGTGCAGTCCTTCTACAGGACACATTTCTTGGAAGGAAGAACAATGAAATTGATGTTATCATTCTTGACATCTAAAGCTAAACTAAGACATTTTTCTTATCTGTTTTAAAAGAAGATTGCTCACCTTTATGTGATGTTAATAGTGAAAGGGCACAGGCATGCAGATTCTCATGGCATACTATGTAGAAAGTGTGTGAAATCTCTTTTAAATGCTTTTTTTCAGATTCTCACAAATCTGTTTTCTATCACTAATAATAGCACATGGTGGAAATATCACTAGAAAAACCTTGTGGAATGACAAGGTATTCAAGTATTCAAACTAAGGAAATGAAGGCTAACACAACAGTATTATAACAGTTACTGAGGATAGATAGATGGTGCCCTTGTGCTCCAGTTTATTCACATAACTAAGATAAAAACCAGCCAAACTTGTGTAATATCCAGAAATTGTATGAAGTGTCATTTGTTAGAGCATGGGAAGGAACATGGTGCATAGCATAAAAGGACAGTCAATGCCTTAATAAATTCAATGACAGAGAGGTAGAGAGCTCTCTATACCATTAATAAATAACCCAAAGATTTTGACTCATGATTCAGATTTAATGGTCAAGCAGCAAGCAGATGTTCTGAAAGGCAAGAACCAAGAAGTGGGACAATTTTTATTTCCAGAGAGCAGCCTAGTCTTGGTTCACCTTTGCACAGGATCTACCTGGCCACAAGCACAACACAAGCCACCCTGTCTTGACAGACCCTGCTTGACATCATCAGTCTTCAGATATTACTTGCTGCTCTAGAGAAGGAAACGCTGCAGTGATCCAAAGAAGAAGAACGTTGCCTCTCTTTTAATTAACTGTAGCACTATAATTGCATTTAAGGTTTGGCCTGTCCATCATCACAAAGCAAGTTTGAACATTTCCTGGCCAGCCTGTGACAAATCCCTGCCTCAGCATTCTGTTCTGTAATGCCATCTGCTGGCTTATTACAAACACAATTAATTGACCCCTGCAGAGGCCTGAGGAGCAGGAAGCACGAGGGAGGGAGGGATGTAACAGACCCAAAATTGCCTGTGAATGTACAGTCTCCATCCAGAAAAGAGCACATTCACATTTAAGTAGGACAAGTATCAGCTTGAGCATAGCTCCTTTTGGATATTTTGTAGAATTATTTTACTCACTGAAGATGAAGTACGGGTGGTATTTTGGGTGCCTTGGGTAGTGTAGTATTTCATCTTACAGAGAAGAAATATATTCCATATAAATACACAATAAAATGGAAAGCAATGATTTTGCAAAGATGAAATATCCACTTTTACCTCTGGAATAATGTCAATTTTGCAAAAGAGGGAATTTTATGGATAAAAGAGGAAAGCCGTCCTCTGGAATTTGGAAAGATGCTCACATCAGTTTGCTGGCTCCAGTCAGAAGACGAAAGCAGATTTATTCCTCACAAAACAAAAACAAAGCACAACATTTACAGAAGATGGATGAAGAGAGTCTACTTTTGGCTGGTGGCTGACAAACTCTTGCTGACTTCACAGAGTATCTAAAATTGTATCTGCAGAGAAAGATTTCCATCACGAGAATTTATAACAGTAGGACCTAAAGCTTTATGTTACTGCATCTCTTAAACCCAGAATTTCTCTGCCACAATCAGAACTGGTCCAGGCTGAAAATCTGCTTTTCTGTTGCCCTACAGAGGTTCTTGAAACACGGTGAGTGAGGAAAATTTGATCCCCAAACAGAAAGCTGAATTTGGTAGATAATGACTGGCAGAATACCCTGACTTTCTTCTTTTCAGACACTCAAAAGAGATTCTTCAACCTGGGGTCTTCCCTAAAGTGCCAGGGCTTTCAACATGAGATAGGGCAGTCAGTCATCATTAGGGGCAGCATCTCTCTCTCTCTAAAACCAACAGCATTAAATCAACAGGATAGCAAGGCTTGCAATAGGATATGTAAACTTTGCCTTCCACATTATGTCTAAAATCCTTGCTCAGTTAAAAGCATCCAAAACCTGGCTTCACTGCTGCCACTTTTTCATCAGCAGAATCTGAAAGCTGTAAATCCTTCCAGGCTCCAAAGAAAATAATGCTGCTCACGAGAAGTTCAAAGGGGATTGAGTAAACATCAAAACAGAATGGTTTAGCAAGCATCAATGTGGCAAGTTCTTTGCAGCAGATATGATTCTTTTTTTTCCTCTGTCCTATTTACATGCAGGTTTGATTCACAGAAGGCAGAAGAATTACAAAACTATACCTTTACATTGTTGAGAATTAAGCAATCTGACTTCTCCTTGCGCTCTGCTAATTAAGCACATTTGTAAATTTATATGCAGACATCATTTCCTTAGCAAGTGATAAACTTTTGTCATGGGGATTATCATCAAAATGACAAGATCCTGGTTTTGCCTCATGGCACCATGGCAAAAGTCCAAAATTGGGTTTCCTTTAATATATGCAAGTATACACCAGTGAGTAAAGTTCAGGAAACTCTGATGGTTCCTTGGCCTGAAACTGTTCCTCATGGAGATTTAAACAATTGCTTAGAGGCAAGAAAGAGCTGCCAGAGACTCAAAGGGAGCTGGGTGCCTACAGTGGCTTGTTAGCTCATGGCAGAAGCACAGTCTCCAAGTCCGAAATGCTTACCTCCAGCTCTCCAAAAATCATCAGGCCTCTTCCAACTCAGTGATATGTAGCTGCTTCTGAAAAGGAACATTGTTTTCTTCCTTTTTTTGTGAGCAGTAGCTGTGGCATCACCATGACATAACAGCTTTAACTGTAGAAGTTTATTTTGTAGTTCTAAATGATCACAGTACACTTGGTATCAAAATGGCCTGGTTTAGGAAGATGGATAATGATGATTTTTCTTCTGGTCACTTCATGAGGAAAACTGCAGGGTTTTTATCTACAAATGGGAGGAAGATGTACCAAAAGTAGATTCTGATACTTGAATGAAAGTAAATGTGATGACATTCTTTCTGCTCTAAAGATTAACTAGTCTCAGGCCCAAAAGATATGTGTATTGTTTCAAATGAGTCACAGATTAGAGAAACCATGGTTACTAACACAGACTACAGATAACCACTTTTTAGCATTCAGAGATCAAAGGTTGGCTGACATAGTTTATAAATGTATGTATTGAGAATAAACTGGAAGGCCCCATATAAAGCAGGAAATAAAGGGTGTTTATTTCTCCACTGAAAAAGAAGTATTTATTTTATCTCTATTAATAATTACTGAGGAATTTGATGGATTTTATCTGTCTTCTGCTTCACACAAACTTGAAAATTTGACAAGCCTTTCAAACATTAAACACAGCTCCATGGTTTATTAAATTTTAGTTTAGAAATTAACTTCAGAGAACTCAAGATGTAATTTTGTCTCTTCTGTGTTGGGTCACTCAGTGGTTACACAAGAACAACAGCATCAACTGCTGCTTCCAGCAGCACACTCAAATGCTTGTCATTACAAGCTGGTTTTTATCCAGCTTCAGGAGCCTAACAAAAGGTGACTTGGAATCTCAAAAATGATGAGACAGACTGCAATAATAGTTATGCTGATCCACCAGATATATTATTTTGAGGCCTGATCCAGCTTGATGAAGTTAATGGCCTCAGGTCTCATGTGGAAATTGTTTGTGACTGTGGGTTACTGTGTTCGAAATTAATGGGATGTTAAAAAGAATGTTTATCACATCCCAGTTATGGCCCTGTGCAGAATTTATACCCTGGCAGAAACAGCATTCGGTTATGTAAAATATTGATGAATTTTTCAAATATCCTTATTTTGACAAAAATCTTTAATTACCAGATGCAAAATTTGGGTAAATTTAAGTGCCACCAGCATATAGTCACAACCAATTTATTTGTTCTTTTATGGCAGAATAATTGCTCATTGATCTTTTACAGCTCTTTAAGATAACCTGGTGCTATTTATCTGTAAAAGCTCCTCTAGTGTAATGTAATTTATCTGCCACAAGCTCCTGTGTCTGCTTCTCTCTTAGCCATATCACAAGCCCCTGCCACTATCCTTACCAGGTAGCCAGACCTGAGAAAAAGCCCTGCATGATCACCTTTAATTAGCTGGTATCTTGAACTCATTTTTTGAGTGTCATTTTAACTGAGTGAGGTAATATACTTGGCTTTTTTGTTAGGCTTGGTGTAATGGCTCTCTTGCTCAAAGGAGACAACTTCTGAGGAATAAAAATGAAGCAGCAAGGATAGAAACACTCCTGTTACAAGGAAGGGGAAATCACCTTCTATTTAAGAGAAAGCGTGGCAGCTATAATAATCATCATCTGACTAAAGGTAAGCAATATATTTGAAAATGTGCAATATGCTTCATCTGATGCAATGACAGCCTGAAGCAGATCTTTTTAAAGTAAATTGGGAACCTTATCCTCATTAGCCTACCAGAACCGTAAATCTTTCCTTTAAGATTGAAAAAACAATCCTGTAGAAATACATTCCAAGGTTTCTCGTTTAAGACAGATAAGAATATACTAAAAATACAGCTTGCTAAATGATCTGTCTCATCTGGTGTCTAATTTCATATGCAGCAAGGATCAGAAGCCTGAGAAGAATATTCAACACCTCAGGGTAGACTTAATCCCCAAACCAATTAAAGGCTGATTTATGTCTGAACTGCAACATCTGAAACTTCTTGATGATAAGTAACTCAACCACTGCAATATTAGGGATAGATACCCACAGCAGAGCACAGCACTAGCATAACTATCTACCTCCCAGTTCTCCGATGCAGTTCATCTTCGGCATACTGCTGGAGCTGTGCTCTAAGAAAATGTGTGCCAAAGCTGCTTATTCAAGGATCTCTACTGCATTTCTTGACCTTGCCAGTGTGTCCCTTCACTTCATCCCAGCATAGTCTCCAGAAAGTATCATGTCTTACTGCCAGATTCTGTTACAGTGAATTGGCACAATTCCACTGAGATCTACTTCATATCAACAAGGATACTGGTCCAAATATTGAACATTGTTTAAGACAGAGAGGGTGTGATAGTTAACAAGCATATGGTTGTCAAAGAAATATACTGGAATGGGCTGGTTTTAGAAGCTGTATATTATGATTTGTACAGTTCAGTACAACAGAGAATGGGCTACTACATGCAGCATTGGTAACACGTATAAAGCAAATCAGAGTAGATGCTTACTGAGTTTTGCTCTTGTTGGAATATCTTCTCATTGCAAAAGCCACCATTGCTTTGAAAAGGTACTCTTCATTAGCATCCCAGGCATACTGTAAAGGAAGATGGAAAATAATCAGTTGCAGCACCAGTGCTGGCAGTACAGAGAGGGAAAAGAGTCACCCAACTTGAAATGGTATATTGATCAAGAAAATGAATAAATTTTCTGGTTATTGCTACAAAAATAAATTCCTGTCCATTATTTAGTGTGCACAAAGGACTTTTTCTAACAGCTGTTGTAAAGCACAATATAAAGAGCAAAGAATGTTTCCAGAAACTGAATTAATTTAATGTTTCTGAAAGCTGACCAAACTAGAGTGTAAAGTTTCTAATATCAAAAAGCTGTAGTCTTGCCTCTCTTGCTGGATAAACCCTGATGAAGTAGAAGGTTTAATTCCACTCCTAAAGACCATTTGGCTCTGTGCAAAAACAAACAAACAGAAAAGCTAACGTGGAAGGTAGTCTCTAGGAGCTGAACGTCAGGATACCAGGAAATAAAATGAGCTAATGACCTCTTTGCTGCACACCATCCTTGCAACACAAAGACAGACTCAACTGTACAAATTACTACCTTGCACATGAGAGAAAAGAAAAAGAGCACACTTACTACTGCAATAAGAAATAAAATAAAGGCTCCAAACACTGTTCTCTGTTGTCTTGATGAAAAATCATGCTTCTACAATTCCAGTTTTCTGAGATGATAGTTTCACTAGGTTCCCCTGGACTTTCATTCACATATGCAGTTCTAATGACCCTAGAACAACTGCATCTATTACATTTTTATAACAAGAGCCATGACTGAGGCATACTGATTGAATTTCCCCTTTCAGCAGATTACAAAGATTAATAATTTCTTGGAATTATATTAATGGAGGTTAAAGGCAGCTTTCATCAGTCAATCAGAACACAAATCTAATCTTTAACTTGCAGCATTAAAAAATCTGCACTGTAATCATCCAAACCAGAAACCCAATTACAGGGATACTTAACTCTTCTTGTTGGCAACTTGGACCTACTTCTTCATGGGCCTTTATAACACGTTCAGAAAACAGCAGTGTACATCAAAGAGAAGTAAACTGCATTGAAAATGCCAAAATTTAATTCTAAATTTAAAATTTGGATGCATGGATCATCTGTTCTTATGTTCCTACAAAGTGCAGCAATTAATGCACATTCTGTGCTGTTATAGAGGAAATGTATCAACTATCATTGCAAGCACACACTAGAAACGTAACTCTGTTACCAATGAAACCTTACATGATGGTATCAGAACTACTATAGTTACCATCATCTTTGCTCTATGAAGGAACAAACACAAAGACCTTAGCTCAGTTTCACTTCATATGTTCAGAAGCAGACACAGCTGACTGTGAAAGGCAGTCTTAAGTGCCAGTTAGAGAAATGGGGTTGATGAGATAACAGGTAAAAGGTGATGAGCATAGGTTGTTGATGTGGTGAAAAACAAGACAAAATTTAAGCTAGCAGAATGCAATTTTAATATTACAAGATTGCCCTGAGCAACCTGATCTTATTTCTGTGTTCACCTGGCTTTGAGCAGCAGGGGACCGGGGCCTTCCAAAGTCCCTTCCCTCCTGAATGGTTCCACGTTTTAACTAGACAGCCATTCAGACTGCAGTATGGCTACAGACAAACAAACATGCTTCTGGGTCCCATCTGGTCATAACACACCAAGTGCACATCAGCCTTTCTCCTCTTCATCCTTTGCCCTAGAAACAGCCTGAATACATGTGCCGGAACGGAAGTGCACCTTCTACCTCACCTGGCTGCAGCCCTTGAGGTGCCAGCTCTTTGACTCTTATGGTTGAATTGAGTAGTGACACTGAGTTAGAGACACTTCTCAGTGCACACCACTCCTCCTCACTCCCTAGTTGTTTTGGCCCTTTTGAATTAGCTCTCTACCTACCACTCTGCTAACTATGAGTAGAAAGCAACTGGTGACTAGCAGCTATTCCAGAGCCACTCATAAAGTTAACACAATCCTCAGGGGGACTCATAAATCACTTTCCTTCCATTAGGGCTTACAGACACCGTATTTCCTCCCACTGCTTAGCAAACAATGTCTCTGTCAAGTACACCCATTATTTGCAAATGAAATTATAACAGCCAAATACTTACTGTATCTTAGCTGCTCTTTCCAGCTCCATTGTGATAACAACTATATAAATACACTAAATGGCATTCCCTGCCTCCAAGTACAGCCAGCCTTGTGAACAAATTAAAAGATGGTGTCCTGTCTTTATCAGCCTCCCATGAATTGGATGGCAGGCACTAAACCATGTGGAAAACTATACTCACCTATTTCCTATGCCCCTGAATGTACATTGGAGTTATCGTAGAGCAAAATGCCCACACTATCAGGGGTTTCTGTTATCATCTAGCTTTAAGTGACTTGGAAATGAATGAAATGGAATTCAGTAGCAGAGCATCATAGCAAGATATTCCAAGCTGCCTGTGTCCCACTGTGATCTAATGACAGTATTAGGCTTTTCTGTGCTAAAATAAATAAAATTAAAAAAAAGAAAATCAGTGTCCCAAATTCTTCAACCAAAATGAATTTGCTTGAAGGTAGTTTCAGTTTTCAATTTCAGTCATTTGCAGAGAAGATCACAATGGCTAGGAAAAGGAACTGTGCACTTAATAAATTGTTCATTATTTGTGGGTAATTTTGTATGGCACTGTACTGCTTACAACATGTTGTTCTAAAATGCTGTTCTAGATTTTCCTATTCTTAGGGCTTTGTTATATGAAATAAACTATTATCTATCTACAAAAAAAAAATAGACTTCTCAGTTATTTTTTTTCTTATAAAGTAACTTTCAGATTAATTATTTGTATCATATCCATTTTGGATGAAAAAAATCACAAAAATGAAACTAAACCTACGGTGGTTGGAGAAGTAGAAAGCACTGCAATTATCATTCTTTGCTACTATTTTGAACCAAGATTAACCCAAAATATTAGCAGGTATCATCAAGAGGAGCTTCAACAACGATTTCAACACATTTTCAGCCATAGGATTAATATTTTTAATACATTTTTAAACAAACAAGGCTCACACTAATGTTTAATTTAAGTCTTTCACCCAAAAGAACTGACTTCAATATGAGTTTCCACAGACAAATAGCAGGTATCTTGAATGTGTCTGCCCAATTTGTCTGGTTTATTAAGTTACCAGCAAAATTAGGTCCCTGCTAATGTTAGTTTAAATTACCTGATATTTCAGGGTAATTTTAGAATGTCTTCTACAGTGATAGCGAAATCCTTATATCTCCAATCTCTTATAACATGCAACCTACTGCTTTTTGTTTCCCAGGGCTCCTAACATAATTAGACACAAGACTTCCAGTGGAGATGACTGTTCAAGACATTTCATATCTCATTTTATGCTGAGCCCTGTAACACACTGCCAGTTTGCTCTAAGTGTTCCAAACTGTACTGGGCTCTGTCACATTTCCTAGTGCTTTAGATCATGAAGGACCATTCAGTCATCTAATGTCCCAATCTCTTACTCCTCACACTGCTATTTCTACATTAAGTCCATGGACCTGAATTAAGCCAAAGCCTTTCAATCCTCATGACACTAGCCTGTAGAGCACAGGCAGAAGAGAAGGGCCTATATCTGAAGCCCTACCTTAGTAGGGCATTGATGAGATATGCTTGAACAATCTCTACAGATCATGCTTGTCTGAGTGCTTGGCATAAAGTCTGATTGCATAAAGACCTAGCAATCTCTTCCTGATTCTCTTCCCAGACAAGTTTGACTTTACAGTTAGCACTCTCAAGCAGAAGTGCTTTTCCCAAAATACAGACTCAGATTTTTATGCAACACCTCTCAGGAATAAAATGTAACATCTCTACTGTTTTTCTAGGAAAAAAATAATCTTTGGCAGAAAATTATCTTTATAAAAGGCAAGCTTTATCATTCTCTGAAAGGATGGTATTTTAAGGAGTGGGCTAGCCAAATGTAAAGAAATGGATGCCTGGATCATGACTTGAGCAAGCTATTAAAATTAGCACTTCACAACAAATTCCTTGTGCTGTCTTCAGAAATTCTGTAATATATACTACTTCTATTTTGGCAGATATTCAGTCAGGAAGAATATGTGAAGGTGCTTTACTTACTGCATTATCTCCCAAAGCTGTTTTGATACTAAGCCGTACTTTGAAAGCATTCTGTGCATCTGAAACAAAGAGAAAAAAGCAAACACATATTGATAATCAGCAAAAATAGGATTTTAAGTAATTTACTTCTCTGTTTCACAAATGGCAGCTTCTAAATGTGTCTTAAAAGATCACCTGGTGAACAGAAGCAAGAAGCTGCAGCCCTACAGATTCTCAGTGAGATTTACCATGAGCTCTTTAAGTGAGATCAACTTCCTCACTTAATTTGCAAACTCATAAAAGAAGCACATGCTCAGCATTTCATTCTTCAAAATTGGAGACAACCAGTTAAAATAAAAACCTGAGAAGCTGGCAGCTTTGTAGGCATAAACTCATAGCTACATTCACCTGGGAAAGGACGGAAATCATCTCCAAAACTTACCTGGCTTGCAGAGTGCAGCATTAGCAATGGCAACTGGAAAGAGAATAAGCAGCAAAACCCGTAACATCCTGTCAATGTGGAAAAGTTGAGGCAAAAAGAAGTGAGTCTCCCCTGTAAAGCACTCTTAAACTTTCTGTGACCCAGGATTAAAGCATCAGCAGCACAAGTGAGCAACCAAGCAAAAGGTTTAATAATTAACCCCCATTATTTTAGCTAAAACAGGCACCAGAAACAATTGTCTCCGGTTAGTTGTTTACTATCTTTCTGTGTTGTTAAAAGCAAACCAAAACAAAACAAAAGCTGTAACAAATTTTCTGTTTTCCTTCTACAAAACTTCACACAGTGCCCCAGGCCAACCTTTTTTTCTCCCAAGATATGCTGTCAGACAGACACACGAGATGTGCGTGGGATGTCACGCCAGAGCAGCTGGCCACTGCAGTGCTGGGACACTGTGATGTTACCCATAGCAGGTGAATCTGAAGCTCAACTGCCACCAGATAGCAAAGCAAGCTGCTACCTGGCTTCCTTGGGGAAATGGCTGGCCCCACAGAGGACCCCTGAGGATAAAGGAAGACTGGGCACCCTTTTCATCCCTCTGAAAGAAATGTGTGATCAACACAGAAGCCCTGGCACCAAAAACCAGGGCTGTACATTTGCCCTCGTTTGCCTTTGAACTCACAGCACCTCTGAAGGGCCAGCATGGTGGCCCCTGGGTTGTGTCCCCCTGCCCCAGTCCCACTCCTGTATCAAGCATCTGGAGCTTGTCTGAGCCCAGCAGAGTAAACCCCTTGTTTCACACACGAAAAGAACAGTTGTGAAGGTGGAGAAATACTTCCTTGCTGTCAGACGACTCTTATGGTAGCAATTGGAATAAGAGGTGCAATGAAAAGACTTCATAGGAAAGATGTTGAATAAGGATATATTCTTGTTTTGTAGACATGACACCCTCAGTGTATATATATATACATATAATATATGTACACACACAATACTATATTGTGTGTGTATATATATATATATACGCACACACAAATGGAAATATTTAAATGATGCTCTCTAACAGTCAAGTGTTCACCAAGGCAAATAAATGCAGAGGAGAAAGACTTCAGAAATTGAAATGTACTTGAAAAGTCTTTGCAATCTGGGCAGCAAGACAGGATTATTTTATTCCACACTGCTGCTGTACTCCCTCTGTAGCCACTCTGATTATTGGTTACTTCCTAAATAGAAGACCACTTCAAAATTACTTTCCGTTGGTCCTGCAGCACTGGGAAGTCTGTCATGAGACTGCAAACCCAAAGACCTTCACAAGAATGACTACCACTGAGAAAAAGTTACTTAACTGTGGGATTGAATTTATGGAAAATAATAACCAGTATTTATAAGATAAGAATACTCAGACTTTCAGGTGATGGAGAAATTACTGTTTCACTAATTTAATCTTATTTTTAGAAGTCACTGTTAAAAGAGTTGATATCCCATCTTTAAAAGTCATTAAATGTATCTGATTCCTGGGCATCTGTTTACTCTCACTAGGCAACCTGTTCTGAGTACAAAACTATTGGATACATTATCTGCTTAGACGTTCAATATACGCCTATGAAAACAAAAAGGTGATGTATTCATTTCTAATGGCAGCTTAAATTAACAGGCTGTATGTACCTGCATCAAAAGGAGAGCACTAAAAATGTACAGATGTATGAAAGACCATCAGGTTTTCTGAAATGAGCTTGAATGTAATCAGTTTTCTGCTAAACTCACATGCCTTGCTTTGATGACAAGCATTTGAACTTTTTTTGTACCTTTAGGGAAAACACTGGAGCGGAAAAGAGCAGAAAAGCCAAGTGTTGTTTCCCTGTTGCCAGAAGGCAAATGGAAGTGAGCATCACCACATGGCATCACCACTTCTCCCTGCTGTAAATGACTGTAAATCAGTTCCTTCCCTCAGAATCACATGGAGACAGTGTCAAAGTACATGGAGGGAATACAACGCCCAGCAAGAAAAACCTCGGAGGACATGACTGGATTCCCTGATCAAGGTTGCTGACTTCCAGCTAGGATGGCTGATTTTCCCCAATTTGTCTGGCTGGCAAATGATTTTTTCCAGCAGAGAGAGGAGGAGACTAGGAGAAGAAGCAGTGTGACAAACACCCCAGCTCAGAGCTCACAGGGAGAGCATCCTGCAGTTGATATATACGTGCAGAGCAACTTGGGTGTGTGCCAGGTGCATCCAGCTGACTGCCTGTGTGCTTATCTGCTTGTGTATGCACACAGCACTGCACATAAGCAACCGATTGCTGTACATCTATAAATCTTTTTCCAAAGCCAGTGGGTTCTTTTAAAAAGCCAGGTGTTAGTAGAAAGCTAACTTCTCTTCAAATCAATGGTGTTTTAAAATACTGTCTTAAAAAGCACTGTAACCTTTCAGATTACAAATAGAGTATATCACTATAATCTAAAAAGACACACTTTCTGTCACTTCTTACCACTGTAACAAATCTACAGGTGTGGGTAACATTCTGCCCAGCCTCTTTTCTCCCATTTTGGCCAGACAAATAGCACTGTCTATAGCATATCTGTATTTGATTGCCACTGATTAGTCAGTCAAGCATCAGTTTGCTTGAACATATTAAAATTAAAATCTACATGCACATATGCAAGGTATGTTTTTAATTCAGTACTTTGTGCATATTCAATTTTAAAATAGTTCTTCTTTTGTAGTAACTATTTTTCTCCAAACTACTGTTATGCTACAGATCATAGACATGCAGAATCTCATGCATAATCTGCATTCCAAAAACATCACTGAAATAGTGCAAATAATTCTTTCTCTCCTTGTACTATATGGATTTGTCTGCCTGGTTGAAAATAACACTATTGTTATAATTTTTTTTTTAGTGCTTGTGACCTCCAGAAGTTCATCTTTATGTACTTAACAGTATACCATAATTTGGACTGCCAAACAAATCAAGAGAGGACTGAAATTTCAAGAGAGCATATGACCTGATAAAACAAACAAAATCATTCCATCTTCTCAGTGTGACTACCAACGTACTTTTCTGCTTCTTTTGATATCTTTGAAATGGAAAATCCCAGGAAAGTAAAATATTGATAGCTATCATATAAGTTAATTAACAGCTGTGGCCAGACTTAACCTCAGTTTTCAAATTCAACAAATTAACCGTTTTCAACTCCAAGAAAGTTAATCTTTAGTCTGTAATACTTGTGTTCAGCTCTTGAGGAAAGTGTCAGTTTGCTCCTGCCAGCATTAGTCACTCATGGAAATGTACCTGGAGAACTAAAGATCTAATTGTACACAGTACTCTGCAGTTCCCCAGGTGCAATGGGAACAACAAACGCTGCGTGTCTTTTGCAGCCTTCAGAAGCTGCTGAGATTAGGATCTAAGTGATTGTCAGGAGGATCCAGCAGACCAGGCTGGCTGATACAGGTCCAGCCTAAATCTCATTAAATGGGAGTTTTTCTTACGAAATTTTCAGGGAACAGGGTGTTGAATGAGGGCCATCACCACTGTCATCATTGTAATCATGCAAAAGTGACTCACAAGTGACATAAAGTTTTATCAGTGCTCACAGAAATAGGATGAAAGAACTAGTTTACCCCTTGAGAGAGTAGCATAGCATTTAGGCAGCAGGTGAGAGAAGGATGTGCCCTCTGGAGTTCACATATATTGCCTTGCAATGAGTACTTGTCAGTGGAAAGCACCAAGGTTGCCCACAACAGAGCTAGCTCTAAGAATGAACAAACAGAAGCTTCTAGTAGTGGTGCAGGGTGTACTGCTGCCACCACTTCACTGTTAAGCTTTATAGTACAATCTACAACCCTGAAGTGCCAATGCATACTGACCATTTCCCATCCCAAACCTGCCCTTCCTGAATGCCTTCTAGTCAAGATATATTCTCTGAATTGACCAAATCCATGCTAGTGATTTACTTCCATCTTCTTCAGCCAGGAAAAGAAAAGCTGTACAATCCCATGAGGAAAGGTAGTGCTCTTCTACTGGAGCACATGGCAAAAACTGCGATAAGGAAAACTTTTAGATCATCTGTGTGCTTATAAAATGTATCTTTTTTTCCATCTGGGGCTTGGGCACATAACAGCAAGTGAATACTGCTTATCTGCTTGTGTCAGTCCACAATGGTAAGAAATATGAGAAACGAAAACCAGCGGAACAACATGGAAATGAAGAGCAAATGTGTGCTAAATGGACTCTTGCTCAGAGCTGATCTACAGCACATGCATAGTTCTGTGCAGAGATTTATAATGCAATGTGGTATATAACCTCAAGTTGTAGGTGAAAATTTTCCCTGTTCTGTGCTATTCTGTGAAGTATAATCAGTGCATCTGCTATCAAACTTCTTACGATGGGGTTTGCATAGTACCATACCACGCAGGGATATTTTTCTTTAGGAAACATGGAAAAGTGAGTTCCACAAACTTGTTGAAGGTTTCCACAAAAATAAACTATGCTTGCAAAGGCGTGTGCTGTATAATCCCAGTGTAAGGGCTAACAACTATTGACCAGAATGGTACATTACTTTGGATATGTGAATATCTCTCGCCTAGAACAGATGTATTTGTTTCTTTCTGATGTGGTGTCAGTTAAAGCGTATGAAATTCTGCACTTGTACTTGAATATCAAGCTGCTGTTTCATCTATAGATTAATAAAAAAAAGCAAAATGGAGAAAAAGGCAATTACTGTGTTCTCATTTCAAAGAGGCATGACAGTTTTTTCCAGGGTCATTATGAATATCTGTAATAGCTGGTGTATTTCTTGTTTTCTAATAAAGAGATCCTCCTTCTCACTACTTAAATATGTAAGCTTAAGATGGTTCTTTCCCCATATAATGAAACAGCATACTAATGAAAGATTTAATTTCTCGATTTTGATTTATAGTTTAAAAGAAGGTTATTGTTATGGCATTACTCTGTTGAAAGGAAAACTAACAGTTGTAAATCCTTAATGAAATAAGATTTATGAAAGATATTTGGTTGTGTTCTTTCAAAACTTTCATGAGTGTCAACGGTTCATCAGTTGTAAAATACACAATACTGCCACCTTCTGTATCTAGCAGCAAATTAGGTGTTATTTTACATGTATGTTCTGCACAAACAGTAAAATAGTGATGTCAACTCCATTTTAAAAGACAATCTAGAATCTGAAACATTGGTTCAGCAACAGCAGAAAGGTCATGGTCTGACTATTAATTAGTCAAATAACAAATGTAACTGCTGACTGTGGCAGTCACATGCTTGCTTTGAAAAACGTCACTGAGCTTCAGAATAAACAAGAGGACACTCATGGTGCTGTTAATGAACAGCACAGTCAATTAGCCTGATTTTGACAAAGCCTGCTCTGGTATGCTTCACTGGCAGCAGCTCAGACTATTTATGCAATTTAATACCTCTAGGATATATGATGTATGCTCCTAAATTGTGGTTTATGGCAATAAGTTAGATCTTAATCAACAGTGTACATTATTAATGGCTATGCAAAACATGCCTTAATTCACTGCCTCTGAAGGCTGGAATCTGTAATGCATGTCACAGAGGATTTGATTTCTGACAACTTGCATATTTGGACCCATCACATCCATGGTACTCTGTGCATTGTAACTCATTTCCTGCCTGTGAGATATGTTTATAATGAAGATAGGTAGTATATCTCAGAGATGATGATGATGATAAGGTATCTGCAGTGTCGTTTAAATTCATGCAATATACTGGTCTGGTGTACCCCTGCTACAGTGGAGCTGACATCTATCAACCCCTCCTGAGGCTGTACGCCATCCATCACCCATGTTTGTAGCAGCCAAGAGACACACTAGGAGCTTTCCTGGTCACACGTATCGTGCACCTTATGTTTCCACACATATTTCACAAAGTAATCAGTGCAACTTCCAGAGCACAAGCTATGAACACTACAGCTGGGGAGCATCCACAGAGCACAGACATTGCTGTGGGCAGAAATACCCAGGCTAGCTGTTGCAGGGTGCCCCATGTGCACTGCTTTACTTGATAGGGCTAGGAAAAAATATGGATAATCACAAAGATTCTGGTGCTTCAAGAGAGTTTAGTAACTTGGAACTGAAAATGCTACTCTTCTGTGCATTCACTGAATCCTAAATGCTTTTGACAGGAAGAATAACACAAACTCCATCTCCTAAGATGTGAACAGCCCAGGTCTTGATGGTCCTTGTGGTTCCCTTCCAACTCAGGATATTCTGTGATTCTGTGGTCTCATTTTCTTCACTTTGCAGAGGTAGCTCTGAAAGCATATAAGCAAGCTGAAAGCATCTGTGCGAGTGGTAATTCATCACCCAATGCTGGTTCTCTCGTCCCCTTCATTCGCTACCCAGCTGGTTAGAGCTGTGGCTTCACACGGTTACTACAAGCGGCTGAAGAGCAGCTAGACAACCACGGCCCCAAGCCATCTGCCTCTCAGCATCCTCCCCAGCGACCTGGCCCTGTCCTGCCTTGTCATGTCCTGACTGCCTGGGGATGACAAGTCCCGGTAACTGCCCGCCCCGACGAAAGACCTGCTCCCAGAAAGAACCCGTGCCGGTTGCCGCTCTCCCCACCCGCTCCCCGCCCCAGGCAGATCCGCTCGCAGCTCTGAGCTCCCTCACCCCGCCTACTTCACCCCACTCGGCTGCCGGAAGGGATTTCGCGCCCTTCCGCCGTGTGGTCACGTGACATCCCATTGGAAACGCAAGATGGCGGCGCCCATGTTGCTACCGGAGTCCCCTCTGGGGAAGTTGAGGTGAGGTTGAGGCTAGTGTCGGTATCGGGACTCCCCGCAGCCTCCAGGGGGACGGGGAAGAGCCTGAGCATNCTGCCTGCTTCCTGGTGCTGCTGACGGGGCTGGGGATCAGCGCCCCGCCTCCGGGAGAAGCGGTGGCCGTGCGGCAGCGTGAGGCTTGGAGAAGCGGCCAGCATGTGGACATGTGCGTGCCTGGGCTGAGCCCCATCCGGTCCCCTCTGTAGATGATGAGACCCCCGGTCCAGGCCTCCAAGTCTTTGCAAGCACCTCCGCTCTGCGCCTGCTGGAGTATCCTTGGTCGCCGGTGCCCTGTGGCTGGAGAGGGAGGCAAGCCCCTGCCATGAAACAGCTGAGGTGCCGGAGCTCCTTGCGCTTCAGCTGTTTGACCAATTCCTCGTGCTGCTTTGGCCTGGAAGTGAGGAGAGTTTCTATCTCTCTTTCCTTCCTTGGGCTTCAAGAGCACCTAAGAAAGCCTGGAAACTGGGAAGGAGGTATCCTTGCTTGTCAGCCCTAGGCAGCTGCTGAGCAGATGAGATTTCATTTCATGCAGGTGACATTACAGGAGGAGCCGCTAGGTTTAGTTGATCAAAGGTAGAGGCTCAGCTCTGGGCATTGCATGCAGTCAGGCTGTTTTCTGTCACTAATTCAACTTGTCAAGAGTGTTCTGGAGAGAGTCAGTATCGGACACTGTTAGGCAGTTTTACCTAACGAGTTCCCTACAGTCGTGAAGTACTGAGGCAGGCTGCCAGGTCAGGGTCTCACTTGTTAATGTGACAGTCTTTGAGGACAAGTACACTGCTGCTGAGATAACCACCAGGGTGTAACTGATGGCATGCACAAGTGTGCAGATGGTGAGGTTTTGAGTAACCCTGAATGGTAGGGTTAGAGATGCATGTGAAGTTTCAGCCATCTGAGTTATAACTATGGAATCTTTTAAAATTACATACTTGGAAAGGGGAAGATTTTGGTCTCCCGTCAAGATTTGGCTTGGTGGAATGTCAAGAGTTGGAGATCATTCCTCCTTACTATTTTCCCAGACAGAAGAGCAGTTAATATGAAAAGGCTTTCAGATGATTAGAGGGTTTTTAACCATGATGAAGGCATGGTGCATTTTCTAGGCAGTCTTGCAAAGCTGTCAGACAAGCTTAAGACTAGACCTGAGCATTTTCAGTGCTATTGGTGAAGTGTGATATTGTTATCTATACATTAAGACTGCTGCCTGTAGAGAATATCAAGGGAGAAAGGAAGGGATTTAAAATTTCATACCCTGTAGGAGAGAGGAAGATTAGAATGTGTTGAAAGATTTGCTAGAATTATAGGGTAGGAGATCCCCAAATTTTTCTCCCTAATCTTATCTAGTAACTAAGTTTCAGGAACTAAGGGAGGTTTCGTGGAGTTGGTGATAGTGTCAAGTACTGCAGAGCTCAAGAAGGATAAGACCCTGTGTGTTTTGTCAAAATGTAATCGTTGCTGCTGTCCACATGCAGCTCTAACAGCATAGCTACAGATTTCATTGTACTGTCAGGTGTCCTTGTACAGTTACTGTTTCATATGGATAGCTGTTAATTTTGCAGTTTGTGGGGGTTTGTGCTGCTGATGTAGATTGTGTGCGTATTATGATGGTAAAATAATTTGTTTGGCTGTTTTAAGCAAATAGTATTCTCCTCTTTTCAGCCACCAAAAATACAGAGCTATTCTGAAAAAGGAAAAGAGAAAAAAAAAGCGACAGGCACTTGCCAAACTAAGAGACTCAGGTAACTGTTTTCTATTGTCAGTGGAACTAGTAGTGATTCTTTTTTTCTGTTTGTTTTTTAAAAGGATATAATTTGGTGTATCTTTACTGACTATAGCATCCAATTATTTAGCTGTATTGTTTTGTGGTTTTTTTCTCAGAAGCTACAGAAAAAGATGAATCAGTGTCTGAGGAGGAAGAGGAACTGGAAGAAGAAGAGGAAGATGAAGAAGAAGAAAAGAAACTTGAGGCAGAAAGGTAAAAAATCTAGAAAATTACATATATGCAGTAAATACATTTCTAGTCATTTCCATTTTGATAATAGGAAAAGTTTCAGTATACTCTGTAAAATGGAATCCTTTTCGTGTATTTTGGGCTACACAGTTTTTCCTCTAAAGCCTGAATGATTCCTATGGAATTTTCTCTTCTAGAGAGAAGCTGTTGTTATTCCTGAACTAATAAATTTGAATTGCATGCATGACAACTGTTATCAGTCATTAAATTTTGCTTAAGTGGTATCTGGTTTCCATGGTAGACAAAAACTACATGAGCAGTGGTTGCTGAGAGAAGAAAAGGCCCAAGAAGAGTTCAAGCTTAAGAAAGAAAAAGAAGAGGCTGCAAGAAAGCGTCAAGAAGAAGAAGAGGTGATGTATAAACTGTTACGATTGTCTCTGGCAAAAAGGTAGACAATGTAGTATCTTTTACTGTTCTGTGGTGGACCCAGTTTTCTTGATGTTATGTTAGAAAGTGTAAGATCTTTCTTCCAGGAGAGCAAATTTAAAAAGAAAAGACGTTTTAAGGCATTTTGTCCAGAGATTTAGTTGCTTACGACTGGATGAAACCTTAATGGCCAAGGATTCATAGAATTGCAGAATACCAAGTTGGAAGGGACCTCGTCTGGCCCAACCTTTCTTGGCAAAAGCACAGTCTAGACAAGATGGCCCAGCACCCTGTCCAGAAAATTTTGGAAGTGTCCAATGTTGAGGACTCCACTGCTTCCCTGGGGAGGTTATTCCAATGGATGATTGTTCCGGTTGTAAATGTAATCAGAGTCTCCCAAGGAGTACCTTGTACCCATTACCCCTCACCTTTTCCATCTGGCTCTTCATAAAAACGGAGTCTCCCCTAAGCCTTTTCTTAAGGCTGAACAAACCCAGTTCTCTCAGTCTTTCCTCACATGGCAGCTTCCCAGTCCTCTGCTCATCTCTGTGGCCCTTTTCTGGACTCTCACAGCCTATCCACATCTTTTCTGTATAGCGGGGACCAAAACTGAACACAACATTCCAGGAGTTTTAATACAGTTTTTAATACAGTTTTGAATTTCATTATAAAGCAACTGTTTCTTTAAATAATTTTTTTTAATACTTTTTTTTTTTTTTTTTTACAAAGAGGAAGATCAAGGAAGAATGGGAAGAGCAGCAAAGAAAGGAGAGAGAAGTGGAACAGCAGAAGCAACAGGAGAAGAAAGAAAGAGAGGTGATTCCTGACAGAGGGAGGATAAACATGTTACATATCCTCTTATATCATCAGATGCAACAGTGTGCATGTTGAAAAGTGATTTTATTCCAATTAGCAAACATAAATGTGTGTGTTAGTTCTCTCCATTCTGTCTAAATTACTGAAGCTGTTATTCACTTTTAAAGAGGATCTAGTGAATCCATATACATAGAAGGGTAACTAGTTTTAACGCATCTTGTTGTTAATAGTATGTCATTTCTTACATCAGTTAAATACAAAAGCACGCAGTGAGTGCAAGCTCTGATAAGTGCACTCTTTCCATCATAAGTTAAAATAATCCTTACTTAATGTCTCAGTTGAACACAGTCAGTGTTGAAGAAAATGCCCAAGGAGGATGAGGACATGGAATACGGAATTACATTGCTGCTGTTCCTTAACACAGTTCTTAATCAAAAGATGTATTACAGCTCTTCTTTACCTGACTCATCCCACAGGAAGTATCTTTTTTTCAGATCTCCTTGAGTGGAGAAAAAAATGATACCGAAGATACTAGTCATTGATAATACTTGTGTTAACATTGTCCTTAAGTTTTAGAAGTTGAATTACTTGGATGTAAGATGTCCTATACAGAAATCCAATGTGAGGGACTGGCATATTGTCAGTAAAGGGTGATTACAACTTTCTAGAATGCAATCATACTAGCTTCTTCACAATCACAAAAGATTCCAGTCATTTCACTCAGAGGTGTCTTGCTACTGTGTCTGGTAGCCACAGCAGGAGAAGAGATATGAGCAGTATTGTCTCCTGCATTTATTAGTTGGGTTTGTCACTGATTATGTAACAATTCCATAAGGAATGAAAAGCAGTTTTATTTCCTGTCTTACTTCCTCCCTCTTGTGTTAAGTAGCCATTTCTCTCTTTGCACAGTAGGGAGAGAAAATCACATCTTTTATTTAAGGTTGAGATTTAGTTCCAAGAGAGTTGAACCATGGTAACAGCAGGATTTTGTTCCTTCCCTCTCCTTGTGTCTGGGTTTCCCAAAGCTCTGTGTGGGCTAATTTGGTTCCCTGAATTAGATGGAATCCGCTTTATTTTTTGTTTGTATTGTTTTGTTGGGTTTGTTGGGGTTTTTTTGTTTGTTTGTTTTTCTGGGTTACCATTTTACTGGTTTAATGAGTTAAATCAGTTCATAGAGGGCATTGACGGGCACCCAGAGGAAACTGAGTATCCAGCTGGGAGTAGGGCCACCCATTTCAACAGTGGAAAGTTGTTCAATTGACTTACCCTGTCTCTTGAAGCAGGAGTTTCTCAGTTAATTCAAATTCTGACTTACTGATTTTTTTAAAAATACTTTTTTTTCCCCTCCCTAAGATGAGAAGATAGATTTTCTGGGTTGGTTTTTTTTGGGGGGGTGGTTGTTTTGTTTTGTTTTGTTTTGTTTTGTTTTGTTTTGTTTTGTTTTGTTTTGTTTTGTTTTGTTTTGTTTTGTTTTGTTTTGTTTTGTTTTGTTTTGTTTTGTTTTGTTTTTAATAGGGTGGACAGTATCTACCATACTTGATGATTAGTACTGGATGCTAGCTGGGCTGTTACCTTGGACTGCACTTTTTATTTTTATTTGCTCTTCCTCTTTTTTAATTTAATTAAATCACTTCCAAATTAGAACAATGCTAGCATATTTTCTTGTATTGGTTATGTTTCAATGTCTTTTTTCTTGGAACATCTTAAAATAATTTGTGAGAACTAATTTCCAGCATTTAGATGAGAAAGTCATCTACATGTGGGTCTTGTCTGATGTATCCTTTAACAGCTCTGTAGTACATTAATTGCTCCAGAGTAAAAGCAAAACTTGTTTTTAAAGCAACTCCCATCAAACTCCTATTATGCATAATCTTTGAGTATTGTCAATTAGGTTCTTAACCAAAGAAACCAGATGTTTTGCCTGTTCTCAGGGTTTTCACTAGTCCTATGTTTGCACCATTTGTAGGCAGCTGTGCAGAGGATGCTGGATCAAGCTGAAAGTCAGGTATGCTCAGAGACTTTCTGATAAAAACTGGGAAGTAATTGAATTGCCATCCAGTGTTTGCCTTCTAGCATGTTGGCCATCTGCTCTCAAGAAAGTAGTGGCCTGAAAAAAATTATTATATATTGACTTGCATGAGCTGTAAACAGTTATTTACTGAGTGGAACATAATTAAGCATATTTCTGGCTGGTTGGTGGCAGTGCAGTTGTGTGTGCTCATTTCTGTTCAGGAGATCAGAGTCAGAAATGAATCTGGAAATACTGCTGTGTGCTGTTAAAAAAACCCCCACTGTGCCTGGTGGTTTATTTGTGAATTAGAATTCTAACTAAATCCATCAGTCCTTCTGGATGGAAACACAAACTTTTTAAGCAGATGGCAGGCTCTAAATGAAAGGATTCAGCAGCAAATCCTTAAGGAAAAAAAAATGTGGAGGATGGAGAGGCTGATGGCTTAGGTGCCTGGAAAAGCATGGATGTCAAAGATGGCAGTGTGTAGTAAAGACTACACTTTTCATTTGAGTCTTGGAGAGGATGAATTTCCTCTTTCCTGTTGCCTTAAAGAATAATTTGTTATGAATCTGAAAATTAAGTTTTAACCTAGTTAAGCATTTGTGTATTGATTGCCATAGCTACAGTGGAGTTGCATTCAGTTCCAAACTATGTTTAAACAGTTCTTTAGGTAAGGAACCTAGTTCTGTTTCAGAATATGCATAGAAACATGCCTGAACCACTGCCTGCCCAGAGCTCGAGATGTATTAGCAGCCATTTCTGTAAAGGAATAGGCAGAAATAAAGTTACGTTAGAAAGCTCATTATAGTATCAGTTCAGGGTGCAGTTACTTACTGGTGAAGAGACAGTGCTGTTCTGTTGGAAGCAAATTATGGCTGAGAGTCATGAACAGAAGTGGTAGCAAGGTCAAACGCTTGTAAATAAACAAAGTTTTCAGCTGTTTTAAAGTGAGAGCTTAAGCTAGTCAGTTGTGCAGATCTATTGGTTAACAAAATGAAAATTCCCTCTTTAAAATGTGTAGGTTTTGTCAGTCAATGCTTGCAGCTTGCTAATTCCATTTTGAATTACAGAAATGTTAATGGCCTGAGATGATCAGTGTGGAGGCTTTTACTTCCTGTGCTATGAATTTATCTTTTTTTTAATTCTAGCCTTTGGCAGATTACTTTTGGCCTTTTCTAGCCACATTAAAAGTGATAATGATAACCTTACTGAGCTTTGAGCTGTTGCAGAGAAAAATAGTTAAATACTCCTGGCATTCTATCTGCCAGGCATGTAAAGTGCTGCTCAGTTGGTCCTGGAGTTAAGTAGGTGATGGACTTGGCTGAATGGAAGGAACCCATCCCAATATTCTCATGGATAGCAAATTTCTGTTTGAGGAGCAAATGTATAGCAACTCCTTTGGTTATAAAATCTTAAGAAGCTTTTCCTTCAGCAAAAGAAGACATCCAATTTAATGATCTTTTTGTTAAAAGGATGTGAATATAGACTTGATCTTAAAACTGAGCTATTACCAAGAAAAAAGGTTTCCAAAGCCAGTCCAAGGCCCTGGGCAGCTTCATAAAACAATGCTTAAAATAGGTTCAGCTTGATTGTAGTAACACAGTGCTTATAATTGCATGTGGATTTAGTTGATAGTTTTTTATTTTGACATTATATTTCTTTATTCTTTTCTAACTTCTGTGTATTTACATGTTTTTTCCCCACAGCTGGAGAATGGTGTGACCTGGCATAACCCAGAGCCCCCAGAGAATATAGGAACAGAGAAGGACAGAGCAAATTGCCCATTCTATATTAAAACAGGTTCCTGCAGATTTGGAGACAGGTAATCAATTGAATATTTACTAGCACAGAAGCGTTTTGGAGAAATCAAAGGGAAGCAACTTCACTAGGTCATGTCCAAACTGAAGAAAAATTGCTATATATATTTGGATGTGGTTCTGTTATTCCTGATGGAACTAGATTCTGAGAGCAAAAGCATTGCCTGGCTGGAATTAAACTATTTATTGTTATGGCATATTATTGATGATGCATTCTGGTTACATTGGTCATACTAGCTTTTCCTGAGCTCTGACACGTGCACAGACATATTCAGACAGAATGTATTTGAAGAAGCTAAAACTGAGTTCAAATAATAATATTTTGTAGTAATACTGAATTTGTGGGTCATTCATTTTCCTTCAGGTTCCTTTTGTTCTGTCATATGCTATATTCATTACGTATACAGACAATATTGGTTGGCTATAATATTTTGAGTTCTGTCACTCAAATAGAACAGTGAAAGTAGGCAGCTTCTAAAATGTAAAAAAAGAAAACCAATCAAATTAATTGTGTCTGGTTTTAGTTTGGGGTTTGGAGTTTTGGTTTTTGTTGTTTGTTTTTTGAAGTCTAAGGTGTCAGCCAGAAACTGAGAGTCAATTTCTGACTGGATGCAGAAAGAAACTTCCAATCTGAAGTCTAGGTTGTAATTGCCCATTTTGTGACCTGACCTCCCTCCAATTTGTCTGTGCTTTGCCAGTGCTAGATAAAGAGAGTAGACTAGTCTGACTGTTTTTCTGATCATGCCATCAAAAGGAGAAATGTGTTGGAGAGTGCATGACCCAGTTGCTCAGGGAAGCATTTGAAATGGAGATCATAAAGCACAGTGAACTAAACATGGAGGCTACCATCTACATTCTTACTGCATCTAAACGTTTGTAGAGGAGAACTGTATTTCAGCAGGTAGCCTGAATCTGATGGATGGTGAGGGAGATGTAAGCCTTTATGGCTGACAAGAAGATGCAGATTAAGATAAGACTTACTTAGAAGAATTGTATTTTTAGAAGTGGAAAACACCAGTTTTTTACTCATCCAACTTAGTTCTAAACGTGCTTTCTTTCCCTCACTTCCTCTCCCTACCCCCATATAATGAGAACAACTTCCAGTACAAGTTGTTCATTTTCCAAAAAAGAAGAGCAGGGACTTGCTCTAAAAGATCTTAGAAGATTGTCAGTAGTCTTTCTATAAAGCCTTTCAGAAAAGGGAAACACATTTAATCCTACTAGCCTTAAAGAAATTGCTTTAGCTCTGTGTTATCAGAGATGCTATTTTAAGTAACAATATATTTATATATGGTAGAAAGCATTAAGATTATATGCAAACTCCTTCCAAAAGACTTTTTTTTTTTTAATAATTGAACTATGTTGATCTTCACATAAGAACTCTTACTCAAAATGGCAAGTGCTGGAAGTTTCAGCAAGTCTATGCGCTGCTGCAAGTGCTGATCCCTTTACTTCTCTTTCTTCACTACAAATGCGCAGGTGTTCTCGCAAGCACAACTATCCAACATCTAGTAAGACACTCCTTGTCCGAGGGATGTTCATCACTTTTGGCATGGAGCAGTGCCGGAGAGATGACTATGACACGGATGCAAGTCTGGAGTACAGTGATGAGGAGACCTACCAGCAGTTCCTGGAGTTCTACGAGGATGTGCTCCCCGAGTTTCAGAACGTGGGGAAGGTTGTTCAATTCAAGGTATGCATCTGAGTTGCAGTGTACCATGTAAATTGTGATTTGCTAGCCTGAGCAGGAATTCTGTCCAGCGTGCCCTAGCTAAATCCCATGTACTTTAGAGAGTGATAGTGTCCTTACAGCAAACTGTGCATCTCTCGTGTCACTTGAAAACTTGTCACTGCTGTTACAGTCTGACTCTGGGTGAATCTTGTCTCCTTTTCCCCTGAACTGTTAAAAAAGCTTGTGCTTTAATACAGTCCACTTACCCACAATCCCTTCTTTACTTACCCTGTGCTAAGCCCCAGAGGGTCCACTAAGACTGTTAGACAATATATCTGGACTGTTGTGTTTGTGCCTAAGGAATTAAATAGTGAGGGTATAAAACATATTTGAAGTATACACCCACATAAAATATCATTGTAGGATTGTATGGACACAATACAATCAAATTACAGTGAACTGAAAAAGTAGTAGGTATTTCAGTAGAAGGAATTATAAACAGGTAAGTTATGTAAATGGTGTTGAGATTTGTCATCCGTCCTTAGTCTGTGCATTTGGTTTGCTGAATGTTCTGTACTGAGTTTTTCCTATTTGTGTTATGATCTGTTATGGGGGAAAAAGAAGGATCTGTAAATGGAGACCTTGGAGATGAATGATGTGCATTAACAATCCCATGTTGCCCCATGTTGGATGGTGAAATCTCCTTGTAGCAGAATCTACTGCAGCATCCCTTTCTGCTTGCCATTCCTGAGTGTTTTCCTGCAGTCACCAGGAGGCATGCAGTGCCTTTTCTCCTTTTGTTTCCACCTGCTAACATCTGCCTCAGAAGTGAGGTTAAATTAGCATTTCAAGCAAGAGGAAGGTACAAAAAAGTGAATTTTCAATAGTTGTATAATGAGCTTTATAGGTAAGAAACCTTCACTTGTTTGGAGGAGTTCTCCCCTCCATAGTTTGACTCGTGGGATATTAGCAAGCTCTGCTCCATCCTTGAAGACAGGATGCAGATTCCCACTGGAGTGTGGGCTGAAATCCTGCCTTTCCACTGAACTCCAATCCTCAACTTTGTATTGTTGTTATTTGCACCCGTGCTAAGTTGCACACACTCAGGTAGGAGCTTTTAGTGTGGCATTTCTTAGCTTCTGAAGAAATTGTGCAACTGTAGTGATTCTCATGGACGTGTTTGTTGTATTATAGATGGTTAGAAATTACATGTTGGCTGCAGGGATCTTCACTGTGATTGAGCTGAGTCTCTGCTAATCATCATCTGCTAGAATCAGGTTATACACACCCCTCTTAGAGCTGACTTGCCTTTCTGGTGTAACCCAAGGTTTTATTCTTACTGTTCTTTCTGGGAACGTGCATCTTTGGTTTATGTTGTTTATCTCAAATAGTTTGACTGCTTAGTCTGTAATACTATTATACAACTGCTTTGTTTTGTGTCTGAAACCCTTGCCTAATCCAGTGCCCAGAGAGGTATTCCATGAGGGTCAGTCAGGGTTCAGTCATGAAAGGAGCTATTTGCTTCATTTGGTACAGATGTCAGAAGAGACCAGGGGGCAAAAGCTGGGCTCACAGTTCTGCTATGGAAAACTGGGTTCTAGCCTGCTAGGACCTGCCCCTCTCAGAATCTTTTGTAACTAGCAACAAGATTTTTGGAAATTAAAATCTGTATTTTTGAGAGCTTTAGATATACTTTGAATGCTAAATCATTTGGAAAAAAGGTGTTTCTGAACAGTACAATGAAAGCTAACGACTTCAGCTTTTCTAACTCGTCTCACAAGGATGCTGTGAAGGTAAATTGGTCTAAAGATTCTCTGACCGTATTGAATCCTACATTTCCACATCAGGATACTATTAATTGTTTTCAGAGCAGGATTTGGCTGTTACACAGTAGGGTTGGCCCAGACAAGTGCAAGGCAATTGAGTACAAGCTGTCTTGTGGACTGAGTGAAGCAGAAGTCCCAGAGTTAATCAAAGCACAATACTGGACACAGTCAAATGTAAGAGGGGGCTTTGCGTTTTGGTTTGGGGTTTTTTGGTGTTTGTTTGGGGTGTTTTTTATGGCTGAAACTTAAGTGTTCAGAAGAAAATCACATATAAGATTCTATTGATGAGCTGTCATAAATCAGAATGGCTGCTGTCTCATCATGCATGAGCTGCTGAGCTGTGTGAGCTTCTATTGTGCTAACTTCATCTTTCCATCCCCTTAGGTCAGCTGCAACTATGAGCCTCACCTGCGAGGAAATGTCTATGTCCAGTATCAGTCGTAAGTACTCACAGTCTACTTGGAGTCCAGTAATGAACAAGTTTTTCATTCTCATACTGTAATAGGAGCCTGAAATTGGTAAGCAGCATCTTAAATGATTCTATGATGATAATGCTGTGTGTCATTTGTACTCTTTGAAGAGAGAAGGACTGTCAGGCAGCTCTCGCTCTATTCAGTGGACGATGGTATGCAGGCCGACAGCTTCATTGTGAATTTTGTCCTGTGACAAGGTGGAAAACTGCTATATGTGGTGAGTCACATAAATGCTTGGAAAATAAGTGTGGTTTTGAAAGAGTACTTGGGGAAGTGAAAAGGGAATTAGCCTGGAGCTTTCAGATCTGCTGAATGTTGTAGTTCATTTCTCTTTAGAAGACAATGCTAACTTGCTTGTGCAGATCTAGGAGAGAAATGGAATATTCATACCATGTCACATAAGTGTCTGATTTGTTCTAGTGGATTTACCTTGGACTGGAAAAGAAAGTTTGGATCCTAGCTTTGGAAATAATAATTTTAAGGTGAAACTACAGGAAGTACTTATTTATCTCTTTAAAAAGCAACAGCAGTTCCTGAACCATGAACAGTTCTTAGCAGTAGCTATCACATTTGACTTGATTTACATTCATAGATGAAGGTAATAAAATTATTTATGAATGTTGGTTTAAGCTAAAACCTTCATAGATGTTAAAAAGTCAATTCCAAGAAAAGTACATGTTGAAAATTAATTTTGGGTGAATGAAATGGATAGGTGGTCAGAAGCATGGATTTCTGTTTTGAAGAAACAAAGTTCCGTTTATTAAGTTTCTTTCCTGTCAGTACAAAATGAAGAAGGAGATTTAACAGGTCTGGTTCATAAAAAAGCAAACCCTAATCTGTTGCAGGCTTATTTGAAAGGCAGAAGTGTCCAAGAGGGAAACACTGCAACTTTCTTCATGTATTCAAAAATCCAAACAACGAGTTTTGGGAGGCCAACAGGGACATACGGATTTCTCCTGAGCGGACTAACCAGTTGTCTAAAAACTCTGAAAGGAGAACCAGATCAAGCCATCGGGATGACTATTACAGCCGCTCCAGGAGAAGAGGGAGCCCCAGCCCGGATCATTCTTACCGGAGAAATGGAGAATCGGAGAGGAAAAAGAATCGCCGCAAAAGCAAGAAGAGACACCGCTCTGGGAGGTCGAGGAGTCGAGAGAGGAGGAGGTCTCGCAGCAGGGGGAGGAAGAGGAGAGGGCACAGTCGCAGCAGGAGCCACAGTCGAACGCGCAGTAGGAGCAGAAGTCGGAGTTCCTCTCGATCCAGGAGCAGGGGTAAAAAGAGATCAAGCAGCAGAGGAAAAAATAGTGAAACTCCCAAAACAAAGTGAGAATTACTTTCAGAAATTGCTAACTGATCATAGAGCTGACAAAGAAATCCTTCCAGTAGGGCACCAGATATATTTGAGTCTCCAATAAAGTGTTCTTGCACATAAAAATGTTTCTCCCTAATAAAGGAACCTAGTTCATTGTGTGCTAAGCTTCAGAGAATTAGAAGTTTAAGTCCTATGTAAGGTGTGAATGTCAAGTACTCTAGCTACTCTGTCCCTCTGAACTGCTGCAACATCTGGATGCATACCGAGTACAACCAGAAAGAGAAGTAAAGCTTATTTGGTATATGCTTATTTCTGTGTTATGTGTGTGTTAAGTGTTTACTGTTCCTGTAAGGAGTCAATACAGAACAGCCAGTGTGCTGAAAATTCACACCACAGCATACTGCAATTTGAAGTCTGTGTAGAAGTCTAGCATTTCTATTTTCCATCTTTTTATGGGAAATCTCTTTCTAGACAAAGTAAATATGAGATGGAGAAAAGGGATCTAAAAGACCTCACTGATTGATTGTACAGTACTTGCCCAGTAGGAGCCTTGTGGTTGTAAAGTGTTGGATTTTCCTCTCCCCTGACTGAGCTGCTGAACTAATTGCCTGTAGGGATTGCAGTAGACTAAAACCACATAGAAAGTACACAGAAAAACAATTTATTCAGTACCTTAATCCCCAAGTAGGAGTCCAGACCATGCACTTGTAATCCTTAAGTGAGGATAGAAAATACTTTGCATACCTCTGGGTTGCATACCATTTGTAGTTGGAAACAACAGGTCTTATGATGGAATTGTGTACATCTGGTAAGCAGTGGTGCATACACAGATGTGAAGGCTCAGGATTGTTGTAGAGTGGCTAAACAAACCAAAGGTTTTATACCTGAAATAATACTTCAGGTTTGGGGGAGAGGAGGACTTGACTTTTAAAGCCCTCTTAGGCTTATTTTACAATACCTTGAGGCACCCTACTGCCTAGCTTCCCTAGGGTCAGGCTGGAGAAGAGGGTACATAAAAACAAAGTTACCAGGACAGAACCTTTTTGAAATTATAGTTATATTAGCCAAGTACCTGTAATTAGATAAATCCTTACCAATATTTCTTCACTTTCATTTAAAAGATTTGTGCTGTTAGATGGACTGTACTTCACACTGCTGAAATTCAGGCATTTACTTAGGTACCTAGGTGTCCTTAAGATTCTCAGAGAGAGCAGTTTGTGGCACTGAACGTGCAGGTGCCCTGAACAGTTTGCAGAAATGCCTTCCACTCTTCAGCCTCTCTGAAGAACTTGGAGCTCCTGCCTTTAGAGTCCAATCAGACCTCTTAAGTTAGAAGCCTAAAGTAGGCAGGAAGTGCTCCCAGATACTTCTTTTGACTCTACAATGGAGCATAAAGTCCCATAGAAAATCTGGATATCCAAACATTACAATAGCATTCCTCACAGCAAGAGCATTTTTCCTCCAGGATAGTTCAGAGTGAATGAACATTGCTTCTAGATATAATATATGTATTTTTTTGCTTTTTCAAATGCATACTGCACCTAGCATGCTGATTAGACATTTTCCTTCTTTCCTGTGTAACTGTTGTCCAGTATGGAGTAATACACAAAAGTGCTATGTGTTGCTGTTCAGTTCAAACCCGAATTTCACTATGTATTGTCATAACTGTAGGCAGAATTGTAGCTTAGTTTATTTGATTAAATGTTTTAGTTATTTACAGATGTAGGAATTGTAATTTAATAGCATAATTTTTGAAATAATAACTTTGTTTGAAAGGCGTATTTCAGAAGATAGACAGCACTAAGTTTTAAATTATGTTTGAGAAATTTGTGACCATCACTTTCTCATAGCACATCTTTTTTGACTAGACCTTGCAGACAGATTTTCCCCAAGGTTTCTATTTTTTCATAGATGCTCACTTGTCTAGTTGGATCACTTGTGCAGAATGTGGCCAACTCTGGTTCAGGTCCCTGGAGCAGAACTGAACTGGCATTTCCTATTTGCTGAGACCCCCCAGCAGCAGGCCAGTGACACCTTCACTCCACTGCTGCTGCCTTGCCTGCTAAGCAGCCTGCTGGGTGAAGAGCTGCCTCACACCACCTGCAGTACCCTGCCCAGGCTATTGCTGAGCCTTACGTGAGTGAAATCAATTACCCAGCTCAAACAGAAGTGGTGGAATGGGTGGTGGGAACCCATGACCAGTCAGGTGAAATAAGCAAAAGAGGCTTCTGTAGGATTAGAAACAAGTGCCAGCTAAGACCCATACAAGAATTCCAGAGGTGATTAGGCTTCTTGTCCCCATGGTTTTGTAAGGGGATCTGGGAAGCTGAGCTGCTGTATTTTTTTTTTTAGAAAAAGTTCTTACAGTTAAAAAAAAGAGACTCACTCAGAGATGCATGTAAAAATTCAAATATACTTTATTTCTGCTACTATAATGGCTGAAGCTTCAGCTTTTTTTTGTGTAGACCCCATAGCTGTAATTAATTACTCACTTTCACATGCAGTCTGTTTATTACATAGAAATTGAGTGCTGTAGATCTGACATTTAGTTAGCATTTCTTAGCAAGAAACCTGGAACTCAACCAGTTTTCTAACTAACTTCAGCATTTATATATTTCAGTATTGTTTCCCTACTTCATAAACTCATGTAGTGTTATATGCATGGTTTTGTGTTTCCTTATTAGCCAAGTGAGCTACTTATTTTGAAGACAGACTGTAAGTTTTTAAATGTTAAGCTTAATTCTTCTTTTTCCAAAGGGGAGAAACCTCAGAACACAGAAAGGATTTAAATTTGCAAGGAATAGATTGTTCTCCCTGCTCTTGTCCTGCCTAGTCCACATAAAAGGACCTTACAGTGAGTTAATATTGGCCAAGTTCTGTTTTGTTTCTAATGACAGCTTAAAAGTAATGGCTTTCAGAATTCTTTTTTTCAGTTGTGAATTCTGCAAAGATCACTGAGGTGCTCTAGATTGATAATGAAAGTAGAAACTTGTTTACAAGAAGCTGCAAGAGGGGGGCTAGGGCAGCAGTGGGGCTCCTCCTGTCAGGCAGCTCATTTCACAGGCAGGATGGTGAGTGGGCACTGCTCCTACTCTTCTCCTGTGGGAGGTGGAAGGGCAAGTTGGGTAGAAGGGGAATAATGCTAGTGTGGTGGGAATGCCTGCAGGCACAGCCACCATTACTGCCCAGCAGCATTTTAGGTGTCATAGAACCAGCCTTGGCCCCTTGCAGCAGCAGTCCATTGATTTGTTCCTAGCAGCTGCTTCCATGGGATTTCCTGGAATAACTAACCACCAGCAGTGTGCAAGTAGAGGGAGCACACCTCCATCTGCTGAATGCAAGGCTTTCACCTGGTACAGAGTGGGAACAAGTAGATCTGACCCTTCTCTTGCTTATAAGGCAGATGGTCTGAAATGCATCCCAGCTAACCATTCAGCTCTGTACCTTTGGTGACAGCATGGCTTTGTCACATTCAGTTTTGCATTACTGCATTGAGTGGATTAGAAATTGCCCTGAAGTTTACTAGTGACATTCCTGTGTGCTAAGTATTTTTTCAGAAGAAAAGTAAGAGCCTGCTTAAATAGCTATTGTTTCCTGTCCTGGACCAGCACTTCTTACAAAAGTCTAAGCTAGTTAATAGCTTAGAAGCTTAATTTACTTTCTTACATCAGTGCAGCTGATTTTACTTTTACTGTAAGTTCATTGTAATTAAAATAAATCCCTATTATTCCACAGATCTTTCTATTCAGCACTGAACTATCAGTTGAATTCAGCATAGATCTCTGATTAAAAACCAACCAAAACCCACAACAGTGACAGGTTACACTTCAGTAAACTACGAGACAGATTACAAAGTAAACCATGCAAGTATAACCCACAGCAGATGCTGTCTTCACAAAGGCAGTCACATGGTGTCCATGATCATGGTGTTAACCCACATGGAACAGCAGATGTTTAGGAAGACTAAGATTCAGTGATGACATTGAAGACACTCAAGCCACTCACTTGCCTAATAATCCAGATGTTCTATTTGTTTGTTTAGCTTCTTTCCACAAAATATTTCAAGGAACAAAATTCATTTCATGTTAGATTTAAGAAAGGCTCTACAATGTCAAGCTCCCCCAGGCTTTTACTGGTAACACCAACTAGTTTGGTTCCTTTAGAGAGCTGGAGAACTGATTAATCTGAGAAATTGTTGGTTGAGACTCAGTATAGTGAAGGTTGCATTGACTTGCTCCTAATTCCATGTAAGGAACTGAATAGCCAGTCTGTATGATGCAGAATGCTCTCTCAACAGGTGGTTTAATTTTCAAATTAAGTGGCACTACCACATCAATTTAGCATCCACCCTAATAAATTTCATGTTTAATGTGGTAAGCCTTCCAAAAACTTGCTAATTTATTGCTTTCTGTACAATTTAAATGGATGTAAATAAATAATCTTGGACAGAGTATACTCACACGTTTTTAATAAAGTGCTCAAGAACAGGTTAAGCACTGTAATAAAATTTCCTTTTTTCTTAAGCTAGCACTAAGTAGCCTCTTTCCTCTGCAAACACCAGAACTATTTACATATAAACACACAGCAATGGTGTAAAAATGGACATTTATTACAACTAAACCAAGGTGACAGACAGAGATCAAACAGTTTATTTGTCACAATCACAACAAAGCTTAATCCAGCCAAGCACATACAAGGAACAGTGTAAACTTTAAAAACATGTGTAATACATACAAGGTTGCTTCAGGTTTGACTTAAAGTAACTTGTACCACCTTAGCCTCACACACAGGGTCATTCTGCTACCACTTTATCCTCTTCTATCCCTGCACATTGTGCCCTGGGGAAATGCAAAACCACTGCTTCTGCCTGCCCTGGGATAAAAACAGTCTCTAGCAATCTGATATGTTTAAATCCTAGAAAGGGTAAGTAAACAAATTCTAACACAGTGAGCTCACAGGCATTGCCACAGAACTGGGCAGAGCCACCCATGCCCCAGCTCGCCCTTCTGCTGCCACAAGCATCAACACCAGGATCTGAATCAGGGTTACATTTAAGAATGCTTGCAGCAGGCCCATAGTCTAGCTCTCCAGATAGCTGTGGAAACACTTCTGCTGGCAGCACCTGACCTTTTCCAGCAACAACACCAAAGCTACATGTTCTGGAAACCTGGCACTGCTGACTCAACTGAACAAGCCAAAACATTGACTCCTAGAATGAAGTTACCAGGGAGGGAGGAGAGGGGAACAGTTCCACCTTCTCAGGGACCATGCAGACACACAGCAGAACTTGGCTACTCCAAAGTGAGGCACTATCTCCTCAAAACTTAAAAGCAGACATGAATCACATTTCCTCAAGTGAAACTGGTTTAGTCTGCTCAAAGTGTCAAAATAGTACTTGGTATCACTTCACATGACTTGCAGTGAATGTACTATATAAATCTCCTATTTAAGAGCTCTCATTGCAGATCAGTTGGCTCACCAGCACATCACAGGAATTTCATAAGAGATGTGCCATGTGTAAAGGTGTAAGTCAAGAAAAGTGACAGTGACAGGTTAAAGTTACATTGACAGGTTATTGGGGTTTTTTTTAAAGGTACCTATACACGCATTAAAGCCTAACTATAAAACACCAATAAATGCAAAATAATTTGTAGAGTTTGAAAGAAAACAATAAAAAGTCCCTTTCATAAAGTTCCTTCTTTCCCATCTTCAGAAGTATCAAATTTTCACTATGAACCTCCTCTCTCCACAGTCAGAAAGACTACCTCCTTCCTTGTGTTTTGTGTTTATGTCCAGAGTAAACTAGTATCAGATATAGAAATAGTTTCTTTATTTGGATTTTATTCAGTACATGCATTCCCATAGTAACTTGCACAGTTTTGCTCAAGGTAGCTACACTTAAATGCACCTTCATTTCTAGTGAGCTGAAATTTGCAGTTTTCCTGCAAACAGTAGCATCACCACCTTAACAGTTTTTACCAGTTTGATATGCAGATCCTAACAGGATTCTTTGGTATAATGACAAATTCAGTAGTAAACAGGTACATCCAATCCTAATGCATCAACTGAAATAAGCAGAATTATCACAAGTGGTGGCTAAAATGTAGATGAACAAAAGTCTTTGGTTGCATAAACACAATTTCTACACCATAACATTTCATATTTGGAGATGTCCATGTCGTTTCTTTTCATTTAGATATGCTATGTCATAATGATACATTTATTTCCTGAAGTCAAGTTTGGTTATAAAAAACAGTACACTTCTTGAAGTCAAATACAATTTTCCTATAAATGCAGTGAAGGGAGACACTGGGTCAATTTAAATCTAATTCCCTTTTCTTTTATGATTTTTGGACTTTCATTTCTTGTTCCCTTTTCAAAGGAGTATTTTTTCTTGTAGGCCTGAATGAAGCAGCTTAGCAAAACAGTAATACTGACAAACAGCATCTTACACCATTAGCTAAACATTACAATGAAGGCAGTGAACATTTACAGTATGAGACACTGAGACGTCATCAGCTGAGGTGAAGATTTATGTCAATCCAATCTCTTCAAGTACACTACGTGGGGTCTCTGCTTCCTAGGGAGGGAAAATGTGAGACAGTGGTGAATGGACCCTGTGCTTCTACTGAACACTACCATGCAGGAGTTAGTATGAAAGATGCTTAATTAAAAAAGGAAAAGCTGAAAGACATGAAAACAGAAGTACTGCAGTTTGCAAACATGGTATTAGCTGCACTTTTCCAAAGAGTTGTTAATTTGATTGTCATGGTTCACAGGAACAGCTGGTAGATTTTTATTGCCCTTAAGCGTAATAAAGCAATTCAGATGTACCAGCAGGGAACAAATCACAACCCAGTAACAGAGATGTGTATTGGAGAGGGGTGGGGAAGCATCCTGCAGTGGAGTCAGTGATTTTCATGGTGAATTGTTTCACTGGTCTTAGCAATCTGCTAGAGAAGAATGAAGAAATGGATGAATGAAATGACTGGTGCAACTAAGACACAGTATCCCTTAAGCTCTTCATAAAGACTCAAGATTATTTTTTTTACACTGGTCCCAAATTTAGTTCATAAAACCAGATCAAGGTACCTTGGTACACCTGGTGTCAATAAGCTGACCCCTACAGAAGTGGAAGAATTTCATTATTCCACACCAGGGGTAAAGTTTTAGGCTAATTCTAATCTTAAAATGATTTGTTTACATTCAGAGAAATTTAATACGAAATTCTAAAGAGTTATAATCAGTTTTGTATTCATTACTCCTATAACTTCTGAAAAGAAATAGCTTCATTAGAAACATTAGGCTGTACTTTTCCATAATTATTAACAATAGCTCAGTAAATAAAAGGGATACTGTGTCCTTATGGAAACAGTTTTAGTATCCAGAGTATCAATAAACTTACTTTAGCATCCTAAACCATGACATGTCATGAAGCAGAAAAAAGGGAGATAATAGTTAAGGCAAACATTATTTTCCAATTGCTTTCTAAATCCTTACTAAAAAGTGGTCAGTAAAACACATAATTAAATGCCTTAAATCTTGCAATTAACACCAGAACAATGTCTCTATCAACTTCGACTATATAGCACAAAATGACTGAGTTTACAATTCTCATTCAGTTCATGTAAAAGGTGATTTATAATTGAAGGTATAAGCTACATTTTAAAGGCAACTTCATTTGTAAGTCAGTCAGTGCTTGAAGCAGGCCACCTCTGAGCACTTTGAGGTGGCTTCCAAAACCCAGCAGCAAAAATGGCAAGTTAGAACTGGGAACAAGGTACTGGGTGTATTAAAGTCACAGTGGGAGTTGTTGGGTTTTTTTCTCCCCCACTGATGCAGTATTTAAATACTTTTAGAACTGCAGAGACCTTGCTAAAACCAGGCAGGATGGCTGGATTACAGATTTACACGTGCATTTTTACACAAATCCCCCAAAAGGAGACAATGATTGAAGGAAGTGCTAAGTAGCATTTGTTCACAGATTACTTTGTTGCATTCAGTTTAGAGGACAGGCACCTCCACTATCCACCACTTAAAGCATTTTACTAAGAAAGACAAACCCAAAATACCAAACCCATATTCTTAACTATAGCAACAGAAAGAGTATTCTAACAGAACATAACTTCTTAAGCATTTCAGAGTCTTGAAAGTATTTGTAATAAACCAACTTTTCACAGTTCTAAATTGAATAGACTGCAGTGGTCACTTATTCAGTGGTGAAAGAAGAGATTTACTAAGCTCCCTGAAAACACAGTTGTCTAAGAGCTATGGAGAAATACAGTACACTGCTGCTACTGCCTTTAGAGCAGCTAACACTGGCATTGTCAGCACTGCTTTAAATTCATTCTTAGCCAATGTATTTCAAGGACATGAGCTACTTGTCCATAGAATCCTCACCAGGAAAACTCAGAAGATTTTCATTTTTTTTAATGCTACAGCAGCAACCTTGAGGCCAAAATGCCTTCTTACATGCACATCAATGATATCATCTCAAAAGAAACACCTAAAGGCTGTGCTTTGCTAGAGGAACAATTTCATAGATTATGACATTTAAGAAACAAATAGAATTAATTATATTATGTTTTGTTCATATTATTTGTTTTAGCAAGCATCAAACATTTTATCCAATTGTTATGGAAAACATTCTGCAGTATTACACACTACCTGCAGCTCAGAATCACCCAAGGCAAACAGTGCAAGTTTGAAATACATCAGAACACAGATGAGGAAAAAGTAATTCACATGAGACAAAAGTGCATGCAATACTTTATTTCAAACATGCCAGGAAAGCTAATTCATCACCTAGTCATTTAGAAGCAAGCAGCTGTATACAGATAACAAGAAAAACAGCATCTCATTACAGCTCAATGCACAGCATTTTAAGCCAACAGGCATGAAATAATGCAGGCTAAAGCAGTATTAACCAGACATTCAAACACATTGTTAATGTCTTACAGAAAAAGGCAAACTTGGAAATGGAAAACCACTCCTATGATTTTGTTTCCTAAGATTTGAATGCTGCAAATCCAATCCAAATATTTTGTCTAATTCCCCCAAATCTCCCATTTTTTTTGTCAGTTTAACATTTGAAAGGTAGTGCATTACCACATACAGTACATGGAACTAGCTGTGAGTGGTTTACCTCAGTAACCACCTCCTTGCTAATTACATTTAAACAAGTTTCAAAACCAACACTGGTTTTAGGTTACAAATTACTCTCTTCTACTAGGCAAACAGAGGATGCAACACACACTCAGTCTGCTCACACTTTTTAATTGAAAGGTACTTAGGATATTCATCCTCGTGACAGTTCTCTGATCTACGAGGTAGTCTGCACTTTAAACTGGAAATGCCAATTGAAGGAGACATATTTCAAGTATGCTCTTAATGGGCTTAAAAAAGATCTTTCCAACCCTAGCCATTTGTAAAGCAATGAACTTGTTCTCTCCTTCAGTAGCAGCAATTGTTCAACTACTCACAAGAGCATTATGAACATTTAAATAGATATGCTGTCATTTCAGATTTACATAAGTTGTTCTCTTTTCCCTAATCAATTCTGCTTTCCTCCTCTTTATAAGGTAAGTCACACTATCCTGCCAGTCTCAGAAAAGGATACTAGTATGTGCATCTTTAATTAAGATGCAAGGTCTGTGTAGAATTATGTGTAACACCATTTAATACTTGTTTGTATACACACTTCACAAACTACTACTCCTTCGCTAGTTTCTCTGTAAATATTAACTTCATCTACAAGTTTTGAGTCTATGTCTAAATACCACAACTAATCTGAAAGATAAACACAAGTCAAGTAATGTTACAGTTGCAGTATATAGATGTTTAGCTCAAAATTCTACAGAACTTTTAAGCATAAGACTTCAAGCTTGCACACAATAAAAAAGTTAAACCATATGCCGACAAGCACAAGTTTTGTTGAAATGAGACATGTGAAGAGACAACACTGTAAAACAGAGGGGGAAGAGGAAAGTACAACAGCAGAGAATGGTTGTGGTATTCTATTAGATTCAAGATGACTGGATTCACCAAGCTGATGAGAATGTTGTCATGAGTAAGTCACAGGTCTATCTCCTCTGAAATTCTGCATGCATGATGAATGAAGCCATTTAGTACACTGGGACATTAAAGTATTCATGACGTGGCTACAAAAGAAATGTACATATTCTTATACATAATAGAAAGGTGGACAGACATGCAAGAAAAAATCTCATTGTACCTCTGACATGAAAAGGACATTGATACAAAAATATAATATTGTATTTTTGACTAGTCTAGATCTCAGGGGCAGGGGGAAAGAATCATTGTTTTACCACCCCTATACCTGTATGCTGGGTTCAACAACATAAGACAACTTCACATCGTAATTACTCTAAGATCAGAGTTTCTTCTCAGCCAAAATTTGTTTGAAGCTGAGACACTGTTCCAGAGATGGACCATCTCAGATTTGCTCCATTGTAGCCTCTCTGGTGAACATCAACCATTGGCTACTGACAGAAAGGGCACTGGGCTAAGTGAACTTTTGACATTACCTACCACATCTGCTCCAGTGAACACACACTGGTAACACAACTGCACAACAGGCTTGTCAGCAGCACCATACCAAAGTAGTACAGCAGTGGCTTTGCTTGCCACAAAAATTATCTATCAAAAAGTGCCTGTTTATAAAGAATGGCAAGTATCTGAGACCTCTCACAGCAGGCAGAGTTTTCTTTGCTTTTGAATTATGCTGCTGAACTTAATTATCTATCATCAGCATGAAAGCTAGTATAAAATTTGTTGAGAGGTGAGTTAGAGAGGAAGCAACACTGGATTATTTTTTTTTGTATTATAATCAGTGCCCTGAAGACAGTGAAGGACATTTTTAATGGAGTAATAGCAATTCAGGAGTATCAGCTCCATGTATCAGCTAGCATCTTTCATGATGTACTAATTAAAATCTTCAATTATTGTAGTATCCCACCATCCAAAATTCTAGAAGTCCTACAATAGAACTGAGAAAGTTCCTGTGACTTCTAACAATTTCCTCTGTACCATCTCAGCTTATTCACAGTCATGCTTGTGTACTTTTAAATTCTAATCTCCAATTACAAAGAAGCACAAGAAAACTGTCCCAGAAGCTTTACAGGATTTATCCTTTTCAGTAGCAGTAATCTGATTGTTATTTCCTAGTAGTTAAAATTATTCTGAAAAAGCCAAACACAAATCCAGTAGTCCTCAAAATCACAGCACCTACAGCTCAGTGACAGTTGCAAATAAGATGTATGAAGTCTGCTGCGATTCTTGGTAGAACTCAAAAGAATCTAGTATATAATGGTGAAATACAAATGTGAATTTTAACTCTTAAAGCCTCTCTTGCTGCTTAAGGCAAGTGTCAGCCTACATTAAAAAGAAAATCCTGAGGCATATTCCTAACTGAAAAGGAACTGCATGATGGTGGCACACAGTACTAGCACCAAGGAGCAGAAGCTTTGACTAAAGAAAATACTAACTTTAGAAACTCCCTGCAGCACCACAGACAAAAAATTCCCAGACAGGTACTTCTGGAAAACCTCTGCTTTACTTAACACTGCTGGCATGATACAGATTCATGAAGACAGAAGAACTGAAAATAGGCATATTGTAACACTCTCAAATGCCCAATTTTTATGGTTTCATATATTCAGTTTTTACCTGGAACACAGGCACACATGTGACTGATTCCCCTCTTCCTTGAAAAAACCCTCATGTCTTCCAGTGTTTCACCCTTGGAAACCTGGAGTCAAAGCTGGTGCCTTCAAATCTCATAATAGATTTCTCCCGAATTTTACAAGAGCTCTCTGAACAGAAAGGGGAATGAGAGCAGCTTATTTTTCAGCCTTCTTATGAGGCTGATTACCATTTACTGCTGTAGTGTTCAAAGCTTATCCCCAGGTGCACACATTCTTTAGCACACTCTTTGGCCAGGAAGCACTGACCATGTTCCCTTTTACACAACTGGTATCAACAAATAAGGACATGGAAGTGTTCATTTCATGTTTATCCACTTGTTACCTTGCAGTACTTTCCAAACTTCTACACTCCCACACACCTCCAGGGTATTCCCCACCCTGTTCCTATTTTGAAAGGTTTAACTTCAAGAATTAACTGCCTTTGATGCAAAAGTCCTGGTACACAAAATCAGATGATTGACTCAAATTACTGTTATGGGATTAGTGTCTCATCTTGACAATCTTACATACTGATAAAGCAAGATAGATTGTCAGATAACAGAAAGTGGTTCTTTCACTCCTGGCAGCTTTTTAGCTTACAGAACATGTAAACATGCCCTGCAACTAGACTAGCAATGAACTGACATTGGAGAGGTGAACCTGAAAGATTAAATGGAAGACAGTAATAATTGAGATATGAAGTGAGAACAGCAATATTGTGAGATGGAAAACACTCCAAGACCATCATGCACTCAGGGTCTGGTACTGTGGGTAGCCTGACTAACAACAGTAAGGAAAACAAAGTTTGGAGAAAACCTGTTTAGCATCACAGAACTACAGTATCTCACAAGCTTCACCTAGGACTTGTTAATAAAGATTTTACTGTGTTCCCTGCCATACTGTCTCTAGAGCAGTTGGGCTGCTGGTCTGAATATCAGAAAAGACAATTTTGGGGAAAGGACAGGTGTCAACTTATACAGTCAGTATCTGGACTACCTTTCCTTCCTTCTACGGGCTCTGCAGATCTCAGACAACATCTGAGGCTGCAAAGCGTGTTTTTAAGATATCTAAGCTATCTTGAGCCAATGAGTTTATGAATGAGTTGATCTAGCAGCTAGGGAAGAGAAAATGGTATCCTTACAGCACTAAATAATGGCAAACTAACATAAATTACTACCTCTGAAAAATCAAGACTTATGTAAAAATTGGATTGAAATTGTTTATCTGACTTCAACACAAGTCTCTGATTCTAGTTTTGCCAAAGCAGTAATAGCTCTACCATACAAGCTGCACATTGCAATTCCACAACCTTTTAAAGTTACTAGAATCCATCTTTTTCAAACTGACATCTGTGTTTACAACTCATTTTCAAAAGCTAATAATACTCTCTGAAATCATCAGCCTGAGTCATTAGAGATTTTTAAATTAGAAAAACAGCAGATTTGATTGGAGTCAACAGCACTATTTAGCTTGCCCAATCCAACTGACATTTTTCTTAGCCAACTTTGTCATGACCCAACCTAATTAAAAATCATACTCAAACTAAAATTAGAAGGGACTTCATTTAATCCAGTCCCCCCAAACAGTATACTTGTAACATTCCTGACACATATTTAATCTGTTAAAGGCATCCAGTGACGAAAATTTATCATGCCTCTCAGGCAATCTACTTAAACACTTCATTATTATCACTACTGGAAAATTTGCCTAACATCTGCTTTGAAATTATTTTCTTGCTGCAATTTAAGCTATTTTATGTCTGTAGTAGACAAGAAAACTGTTTATTTCCTCAGGCAAGAGAGAGACAAGAAATTATGCCTACACTAAACTGACTCAAGTTCAGTGTTTTGCAGTGCTGCGATGTTACTGACATTGCACAGCAGTTACAGACTGCATGAATACCTGGCATGCCTTCTTCAGGGAAAGTTTTCCTAAGTTTTTGGACGAACTTCTTTCCCATCAAAACCAGCACACAAGTTATGAAGGTAAGCCATGGTAACTCCAGGGAAAAAATTACAATTGCTACCTTTTGATAAAATTTTAGCTTTTTTCCACTCCAGCATCTAAATAAACTCCAAACTAGAACAAGAAGCAAAATGCAGGATCACAGAGTAAACTATAGTTTGGGAACAATTCTACAGCAACAGGCTATGGGGAAAAGGGATGAGAGTTTCTGTTTAGAAACATGACATTCTTACACTGAGAAGAGATTAACATTTAATAAGCACTTCAGCAATGCTTCAGAACCAATTACTTTCACACTCCTGAATCTACATTAGAATATATTTCTAATGAAATGCAGCTTTAGGAAATTGCTGGTGTTCACTTGCCTTTCAGAGATTCAAAATACTAAGGTCTGTTACCCAGTTGTTGGTAGCTAACTAATTAGAAACTGGGAAAGTTCTACTTCACTTTCAAAGGAGTGCAGTGTTTTCCTGTAGAACTTAGAGACACCCAGTAGGTCTTAAACTTGTTTAAAGACATATGCTAACTATGATGCTGTTCAAAAACAAAGAACAAACCTACATCAATGCCAACTAAGTCAAGCTCTTGTCTAAAGCTTCCTATACAGAGACAACAAAAGAAATCTTCAGGATTGCTGCAAATTAGTTAATAGCTAGGATCTTAAACAGCAACAGTCATCATGCAAGCATTACTCAGCAAGACATCCTAACATATGCACGCACTCTGGCACTAAAACATCACCTCTACACACCAGAGCAGAAGGGTATGACATGGGATCAGCAGTGGTCTGCCTGCCTCCCTCTCAAAAGCAGAAGTAAAAATACCAGTGGAAACTTCATGTACCACAACTGGATAATACCAGGTGCCTTCTGCTTCTTATTTGCTATTCTGATCTGCTGGATCAGAGGTGATAATCCCTCTGGGAGTTGGTGCTTTATACCTGCCAATCAGCAGCTACAGTAGTGAGCAATGAAAAACTGACAGTCTAATCTTTTAGGGGTAAGGATGGTTCTAAGTACCCACTGGAGGCTCCATTTCCCCATCACAAAAACAAATGCTTTAAGCAAATACTACTGAATACCTTGTGTTGTGGAACTAGAGCCAAGATTACAAGTCACTGAGCTGTCTTATCAGATAATCCCACAGCATCTGTATGCTTGGCAGTTTGCCAAACCACAAACAGAAAGATTTATTAATGTTTTCTTCCATCTTCTTTCAGCACTGCAGCTACAGATTTGCATTACATATTCCCCTATGCTTAAGGAAACTTTCTAAGCTGCAGGGCTGTATCTTTGAAGTGATGACCAGAATATATTGCTGCAACAAGCTATGTCATATCCAATATCATTCAGCTTCCATGGCAATAGCATTTAAGCATTCTCCTTTCTTCCTGTTCCTGCAGCATGTTGCCTACTTATAGTTGTTTGGACAAGTGTTTGCAGGGCCAAGTTGTAAACAAGGAAAGAAAAGCTGCTGACTACATGTTTTCAGAAATGAGCAATTTAAATTGGATCAGTTTAAATGCATCTGCAATCCACTTCTAGAATGGTCATATAAACAGTTTCTCTGGCACAAAGGAAAGAGAGAGGGAAAGGACAACTGAAAACTCTTAAGTCAGTGCTGCTGAAGGTCATGGCCACACTCCTGTAACTCAAGCCACTGCACTGGTGCAGTGTAAGAGGCAAATTAGAGTTTACCAAACTATTCTAGCTGACTTGGGGGTTCACAGCACACGAGTCAAGACAAGATTCACAGGGAACACTGGGTTTAAAACACTTAGATATGTTTTATTTGTAACAATTTCCAGCATCATTTAAGTTAGGCTATTAGCTTTAGCGTAAGTCCTGGCTGCCAATGAAAGCAACTGCTTTCCTCCTCCTCGTGAATGTCGCTTATTATACTTGACACACAGCCCATGTAGAATTCACCCTAGTTTACAATCAAATCTATCTGAAACAGCCCTCAAAAAAAAATAAATCTATCAATTAAGTGCTAGTTTGTGCTTGACACTAATACAGATTAAATAATTTGAAGCTGCATAACCTGTAAATTAAGTATTCAGATTAACCAAAGCACAAAAGCTATACAAGTAAAACTCAGACAACCTTCTTCACCTCAGGAGATCTCTCTTTACCATAGATGATCTTCATTCCTGCACATAAACTGCAGTTCTTCCCTGCAGGTAAAATACTCCCATCTCTTATTATGTGCAACCATCCCATTTGTCCCTCTCCACTCACTCCAGCAGATGCCATCCCCATTTCTCTCCATATTCTGTGGATTCATGACAACTGTGTAAATTAAGCTCTGTACTCTGACTATTCCTTCACTTCTTCGGAACAGGACAGGAAGAAGTATCCCATGGGCATCCAATAATGCCACTGTGTTTAAACTGATAGGGACAAATCACATTTCTTCAGATAAAACTGTGCCCATAACAGAACCCATCAGAGATATACTGTAAACAAGTAAACTAGAGTCAGAGAATTCTCTAAGCCTCAGCTTGCATGTTCCAGAATTGCTCTTTGTAGCCATCTGTGACAATAAAAAAGATTAAGACTCCTAAGTAAAAGCTCTGTGCATAGCAAAGGTCTCAAACTAGATAAACACTTTCTAAAGTTTTGATCATAAGGAAACTTCTGCAGTTGCATTATTAATACTAACCTCACCATGAGAATCCTACTTTTCATATACGAACTTGTTATCATGAAGGAGAGAAAAAGCAATAAACATGGGGGAAAAAAGTGGAAAAAATCAAGCTTGAGCATTTAGGTTTTCTTATTGTTTTAGATTATGTTTAAACTCATGTAAGAAGTTGCTTTGAAAAGATGACTTGCTGGCTTGCCCTAATTCTACAGGTCCAATACACAAACAGGTTATTAACTACTTCCCACTGGTCAACACAGATAAACAGCTGTATCATATCCTAGGTAACTTGTGTGGTAAAAATACACCAACAGTGAATATGATTTTGAATACGTTACAAAATATTTGTCTATTATAGTAATTTTCTTTTGCCAGGAACCTAAATCCTGATATTTATAAAGCTGCATATGAAATCAGATGTATTACTGCAGTTCCACATTACAAAAGTCAGTTTGTTTACTGAACTATTTGTTCATCATAATATTAAATAATCAGAAAACTAGTTAACTTCTCTACAGCAAATGATTTTCATGTGTGTTTTAAAACTTGCCTTATGTAAAATAAAATCTTACCTTTAAGAGTAGGACTGCCACAATGTATTCCACTTATGCTTTGGACAAAAATATGTTGCAATGCACTAAATATGCAAATAAGCTTTGTTCTGTCATGCAGCATCCGGCACTTGATATACAGTCAATTTGCAGCAGCACTCAGTCTTTTTAGGGCCCATTTTCTTTGCATAGCAGATGTAAACAGCTTACTTTCCAGTAAATATATATTTACATGGGTTGATTATAAGTAAACAAAGCCAAATAGCTGTTTAGTTATTAGTTTGGGTATCCATTTCTCTGACTTGCATTATCCCACTTAATTATCAACCCCAGAGAAAGCTAGTAGAAGTCAGACATTTCAAGTTGATGCGGTTAGTACAAAAATGGAAAACAAAAGGGAGCACTCAAAGCACTCTTCAAAGACCATCATGCAAGTGTTGCAGAGAGTTAAAGCCCATCACCCATTTTCTGTTTACCCTTGCAAGGACTTAATTATAACGTGCAGCAGTATTCGCATAGCACCCATTTAATCCATGCCACCAAAATGGTAAACTTGGTAGTTACCAATCATTTAGATGGGGGTCAAAAGGACTAATGCCTTAGATTGCTCTTAATCATAAGATATCCTCAGACAAACCTCCCCAGTCTTCATTCTGGCTCTACAAACAAAATCAAGCAGCAGTGAAAATGTGAAAGTGTTTAATTAAAAAAAAACAAAACAAAACATAAACAAAAACCCAACACTCACCCAATTATTTACAGCTTATTTCCACTTAAAAGTCAGAAAATACTCTACACTAAACACAAACTAAATTCAGTTATTTCACTCAAATGTGTTTCAGCTATTATTAAAGTTAATACAATTGTATTAGGTCCCACTAAAAGCCCACTGTTAAAGTAACAGAAATGCATGAGTAAAAAAAAAACCACCTGTTCAAAGACTCCAAATAGAGTTAAGAAAGTAACAGAAATGCATGAGTAAAAAAAACACCTGTTCAAAGGCTCCAAGTAGACACATTAAAAAACCCTCTTTTTTTCAGTTATTAACAAGATAAAGGATATTAGTACCTTAAAAGAATAAGCTCTAGAGAGTTGGTTAGAAGACTTCACCTGTGCTTGAAGCAATGTTAATTCAAAGATTTTTTTTAAAGAGAATTTCAGATCATTTGTTCATTACTGTTACAGAATGAGGGCATAACAGAATTGGATGTTACCAAGTGTACATAGATTTAATTCAGTGACTAAGTTGCACACAGTATTATTACTAACACTGATATTAAAGTAAGCTTTGTTCCATAAAGGGAAATGTTTAATTAAAATTATCTACCTACCATGTCTGAAATAATATAAAAAAATTTAATTCAAGGGCTATGTAATTGTATTTAAAATTAAGTCATCATTATTTGGCTGAGCTGTACATGATCAGCCAGTCATCTTCCCCTAATAATGTTTAGTGCAGAGAGTTGAATATTTTTCACTTCAATCCATCTGTTAACCAAACATCCTTGGATGTTTGAATTGTGAGCAAATCATCTTCTTAGGCTTTTTTTGTCTTTTTAAATTCAACTTTTCAGCTTAAATTTAAAATATATATATGCTTTTAATGCATATTGATATCCATCACTAGAACTACTACTGTTGCTAGACAGCTTAGCAACAAAAGCATAGCTTCTCCCTTAAAAAATAAATAAAAGCCCCAAAATACATACCAGCAATGTACCTGACATCTGTACAACACAGAGATAAGACCACAAAGAAATGAGAATCTGAAAACTGAACACAATGGAATGCCTCCTGGGGGCATTCATATCCTTTTCACCTACTATTCTTGGCACTCTAAAACCATCTTCACAGGTAGTGAGAATTTTATAGCAAAGGGTAGTAGCACTGCAACATGACACATCATCTCAGGCACCAGAGTAAAAATGGAATTCTCTCCTCACTATTCCCAAGGTCCAAACATTAACAGTGCTCTTTTCGGCATTCTGCCAGATCTGGGGAATATGTTCTATTAAAATGCAGATGAATGTGCTCATTCAGAAAGAGTATCTAATTTTGAAGATAAGATACTCCTCACTATCAAGCAGTCTTCTGCAGCTGGTCCTTGAATTTACTATGTTTGTTGACCAAAAGCACAAAACTAAGCTGTGGCATATGCAGCAGTGCTAAAAGGTTTATCATATCACCTTGATGCAGTGCTTCTATAAACAGAAAGAGATGAATTCTCTGGAGAAAAATCTACCAGTTCAGTGCACAGAAAATAAATATACCATTACCAGAATTACAGTCTATGAGGAGCTCAGTATACAGTTAATATATCCTCAACAGTTCTACAAGAATTGCTTATGTAAATGAGTGATCAGTAGTTTTGCCAAGTGCATGATGTTGATCAGTGGTGGAATTCACAGTGAGCATCCTGAATCAGTCAGCAAGGATTGCACTTTTAATATTGTGTCTTGCTTATTAAAACTTCCTAGTGTTTCAATTTGCAAAGTTAACTGAATGCATACTTAATACTTATATGGAAGACTCCTTCCTCACACCTTGTTGAGTCTTAAGAATTTAATCAGCATTTTGATTCCTTCAGTAGAATAAGATCATCTACTTCTTATATGCACACAAAATAAGCAAAAGAGTCAGGAAAACAAAGTGTATTACGGAGAAAGATTTACTAAAACAGTATTTTAAAGGTCTGAACAAAAGCAGACAGCTTCCTGTCATTTTCAATTCAAAAAGCCAAGGATAGAATAGCATTTGATAACATTTCTGGAAAGACAATTGGATTTCTAAAGCATTTAGAAATCACAGCCTGAAAGCCTATGGTAAGTACTAAGCATCATAACACATCCAGAGAAGCAAGACACTTCACAAAAAAAATTAAGATACTAAATAGTATTTTTTTAAATAAAATTAAAAAAAGAAACAAGACTTCCATACAGACCAGTAAAATAGTTATCAGGAAAAAAGCAAACCCAAAACAGTCTGAGAATGGGAAGCAGGTGAAGCAGGATATGATAAATTCCTGGGTATTCAAAGTCACTTTTTCAAGACGACAGTTAAATCTGAAAAGCTTAACTTGCCCTCCCACTATTCCTACTTGGAGAGAGGATTATTTTTAGGGCAGTTTCCCTTAGTTGAGGAAAGCTCCACTACCCTGTGCCCATACATCCAGGCAGGTAATGTGGGAGATGAACTGCTAGTTCCCATTCCCTCAGTGAAGGGCACGAATTGACCCTGAAACACCCACAACAAAGATGCAGGTTCTACTATTAATTTTCTGGACTCTTTCCTATTGCTTTCAACAGAAGAGCACAGTTTGGTATATATCTGCAGGAGAGCCTACTCCACACAAGGAGGATAGCTCAAAAGTAACTATTTAAAATACGGAAACACCTTTGATATCAAGGTGTGCAGACCTGTCTGCTACTACAAAATTTACAACTAGTTGTCTTTACAGGTTTGTTCCAAAGAAACAATGTTCCTCTGATTCCTGATTATGTGTATTCTTACAGTTTATTCCATCTAAAGTCCAGTTGAATTTATATTGGGTATTTACAATGCAATGATGACTTAAACTGTTGGCAAGTTTTAACAGTGATTTTATAAACTCAATAGTCTACAGTACAGCCAACAACGAGCAAGACAGCCATAAACACATACATAAAGAGATTAAACGAAAGATCAAATTCTATTAAGATTTTATGTCACTTTTTACTTAAACAGAATGCTACAAAAAACAAAGTAATTAACACAAAACACACACAAAGAATAGAGAACAGCAGGACAAGGCTTGGAACCTTAACTGACACATTTGGAAATACCACACTTGTATAGTTCCACACAAACACTAACTGTTGTACCTCCTTGCTTTCCATCCTGCAAACACCAAATTTAAGCAGCAGTGTAGTTTACGACCATAAGAACACCTCATATAACTGAACAACAAAACGAAGTTTTCCTAAGAGAGTGGAAATAAATTCTTCCAAAGTGAATCATATTATATATACAATGTTATACAGCAGCAGTGCACTCAAGCATGCATACAAGGCCTACTTCATTCAAACAATAATCATCATCTTTTCAACTGATGGGGAAAAATGAACACAAGAAACTGACTTCTTTTCTTAAGCCCAATATGCTTTATCTCGGTTTTGAGTAACATGTTTTGCCAAACTATGCCAGTCTGTAAGAACAAGCAATTCATCTTTTTACTCCCAAGACTGGGGGGGAAGGGGAACATCTACTTCTCACACTCAAATCATCTTACCACAAGCTGTTTTCACACTCATGCATTACCTCACCTACTACCTAAAAATCACCTAAGTTCTGAACAGCACAATTAAGGAAACATGCAATATCTTAAAGAAAATTATGACTGCACCTTCTCAAATTGGACTCAATTATTCTGCTTAAGTATAAACTTTACCTACCACTTAGAACTAGAAATAATTTCATTCCAGGATCTTCAGTGTCTAGAACCAATACCATAAACAAGCTCACTTTATCACTGTATCACAGTCAATACCTTCAAAGCATACACTTAATACTTAAACCAAAAGATCAAACAATCTAAATGCATTATAACTTCTTTCCTGCTACATATCCAACATCCTTCAGCGACTGAAATGCATTTTACAAAGGCATCAAAAGACTACCACAACTTATTGTATCTCCTACAAGTTGGGAGGGATCATAGTTATTTCCTAATCCTCACATAATGAACTAAACATCCTCCTCTCATTCATGGTGACTCTCGTAGCTCCCCATACATATCTAAAATGTCATTACAGACCATTATCTGTGTCTAAAAATCAAGCACACACATCCACATAATCAGTCTTAAAATGAGTAACCAAGCTGACTAGCTGAGAGCAAGCCAGAAGTTACACATGAAAACCAGATGGCAATCAAGGCAGTCAGACCTCCATTATAATGAAGACTTCATTATTCATTCTTGTTTCACATTGAGAGGAACACAGGTATAGCCAAGGCAAGTAATGTCACTGTCAACTTAGGAAGGCAGTGTATTTCAGTAGTCTATATTTATGAGCTAACGTTAAGTGAAGACTGAATTAACTGTGTTCATTATGGCAAGTTTCTCAGGAGACTAGTAGGAAATAGGTGCATACAAAGGCTGTTTCCTAAACCAGACAAAACCCACCTTACTCTCCCACCCACTCCAGGCTTAGAAATCAGGGGTTTTCTTTTGTCATGCCTAATGCTAACTTTCCTTTATTCTGTGAGATTTCAAAGCAAACTAATACCATCCCTCCATTACTATGCACACCTTCAAACCTACAGTTTCCAATTACACAGTTCATCTTCAGGAAGCAAATTCCCATGATATATGCAGGAAATGCACCATATTTTCATTTCCAGTAAAAGCTGCTCATTCTTACACTAAAAAGATTAAATCTACATAGCAACGCTAAGCATCTAGCATAGGTCAGGTGACATTAACAATTTTAAGCACCCTTCTGGATATAGGATGAGGCAAGGGCTTGAAATAGCAAAGGAAATAAGGTTAATTGACAGTGTATCTGTTATTCTTCACATGGAAGGACTGGTAAATACTACCAGAGGGCAAACTGTAGCAGTATAAGAAAACAAAAACATTGACATAGCTTTCAGATTTTTCATCATTGCTAAAATACTGATGGAAGCAAGCGAGTGTGATTTGTTGATAGAGCCACTGGCCTTTAAAAATATGTAAGTATTTTAGATGTTCTGCAATCAACTCTTTAGAGAACACATACATACCCTACACAGAAGTACAGCACTGGACAAAATGGGGGTAACTGCCAAAATACTTTTATAAACATTACATAGAATGAGTAACAAAGAATTTTCACTCCAATCCCATGTTTAGGAACTTTCTTCTACTTCAAATGAAGATGAGAAAGTCTGCATAAATTTACTTTTAAATATATACCTAACTGTCTGTTATAGATATTAGACTTATTAACTCCTTTAGTATTTTAGCACAGCAAACTACCATGAACTTCCAAGCACCATACTGAATTACTTGGACTATCAAACATCTAATTGCTGTGTTTTTATATAAGTGAAAAAAACAACCAAACAACAGATCCTCTCTTTTGCCTAGAAAAGATTCTGTTGCTAATTTCATGCATTAAAAAAATAACTATCAAAATCATGCACAGGATTCTCTTTAATCCACACACCACATGTATGTAACTCATGCAACAACATACTGCATCTGCCAGTTTTTCTTCTGTAAGTATAACTGAGTTGTTCACACAAGTGAAAAAACACCTTTTCAGAAAGACATGCCTTCTTAATCACTAGTTAAGTATTTAAAATTTCTACAGCAAACAAGATATGAAAGAAACAAGACACATGACTGCATTCTTTTGAACAGAAGTACTTCTAGCAATAGATTTACCAGGAAGCACGGCAGCACTGAAATTATCAGTTTTTACTAGCATTCATATGGGAAAAACAGCTACTATTGGTGACTGAGTATTGCCAAGTTAGCAAGTGGTAATAAAGGGTTTGTGGAAGGGTAGGCAATATTTGAATGAGCACATTATTGAAGAACTAACAGCAAAGTGAAGGTGCAAGAGTCTTAAGAAGTTAGTATGTTTCAGTCACACAGGCTCTAGCAGTTACTAAATTAACTGCATAGCACCAAGAACTTAATGACAAAGCAAAGTAGGTGCTTAGAAAAAGATGTCCATCCTGGAAAACTGCCACAGAAAATACAAGTAGGCAAGGCTACTAAGAACAAACTCACTATTCAGAAATTTATGCCTCTGCATATTTTCTTTTAACATCACACAAATAGCCACTTAACGTATCTGTAATGATTTTTCTTTGTGTAAGTATTCTGTACAGCTTCTAATTTTTAAGGTGCTTCATATATTAATGTATGTAGCATTCTTAATGTTTATTCAACACCAATTAATAATTTTTAAGGTAGGCAATAGGAATGCTCAGGGTCAAATGTCCTTTTGTTACACATAATTAGAATCTGATATGGCCAAAAGCAAACACAAAACTATCCTGCTAGAAATGGTTTGCATTTGGAATCAAACTACATTTCATTTTTGTAGATTTGAAGTATTCTAGAAAGCAGAAATTAGCTGGAAGTACCAACAAGTCTCCAGTTGTGACAAACTATTATTTTAACAACCCTCTTCATCAAACACAGCATGCACACAGCAGCAGTTGACACAAAAACAAACTTCTACAGTAAGAATCCAACTTTAATGGAAGCTCAATTGAAGTAAGAACTCAGACTTTTACAGTTTTTATAAACTAAAAGTCAGATCTATGGAGTAGTTTTATACTTTATCAAATCAATACAATATATCTAGAGTGAAAAACAAAAATTAAAAGATGAGACTATTTGGCCCTGTGACAAACTGCTACAATTTAATCAGAACAGACTTAAACCTGGGCAGAAAAGAAAATCTCAGAGATGAGGAAAGAAAGGGTAATCAGAGTGAAGCTATCAGGGCAAGGGAAGTCTCCCATTGAAAAATTAATACTTCCTTTTGCATAAAAATTTCAACTTGGAATTATATTAAAGTATAAAAGGACAATAATAATTGTTTGGATCGAAAACTAGTCATTATTTCCTAGAGGTAGAATGCAGTTTTACTTTAGAAGAGCTCTAAGAAAATGGTGAAAACAAAATTCAAAACTAGGGAGAATAAGAAAACAATAGTAATTCTATTTTATATATAATTAACCATGCATTTGATGGAGACAAACTGGAATAGATAACTGATCTCTTATATCTGTTTTCATATAAAGAAAAGCAAAAATTTTAAGAGAATAGACAGATTATTTGGGGAGCAAATCTGTGTGTAATGGCTGACCTTGTTCATGACTAACTAGCTGCTGACAGACAAGAACTTTGATGTGCTATGAATTTCCCTGTACTCTCAAAGGATTACAACCACAACTACAAGGGTAAAGAACATTATGTGTTTCCCCATCCTACTAAGACCATGTTCAACAAAAAGAGTACAAAGTGGAACACAGGATGCTGATATAAGAATTAGGCAATTAAGTCTCAGGATGAAATAATAAATTGAAGATTCACATGAGCAGAAAAAAAAATAGAAGAGCTTACATTCATACAGAATCTTAGCAGTGAACTTCAGTCCACTTAAAAAAAAATTAAGGTTCATCAACCCTGTCTGGAACAAGAATTTTGTGACTTCCATTTTTACATCCAGGGACCCTAACAGTGACCTCAAGACTACAGCAATTCAGTAAGAAAAAAAAAAAGCAAACAAAAAACTAGCATAGGATGGAGAAACATGGGGAGATGATACTAAGTTTTTCTCTACCATTGACCCCCTTCCCATCAAACGTTTTCCAACATAAAATGGTAGAGCTGCAATTTGTCTTTCTTCAAACTTAGCAATGAACAACACAAAACACTCAAAGCAAAACAAACAAATTGTTCTTATACTTCATTCTGTATGTTTCTATAGCACTACTATTAATGCTTAGTCAACTTAAGACAGAAATGTTCCAGAGTAAGCAACCTATAGCAGAAAGGCAGGTCTTTAGAGTAAGAACTATACCTGATTGAGTCTCAAAGAAGAGAGTCTAGCTTCTGGATTTCAGCAATGAAACAGTAAAGAAGTGAACATGCATCAGGTATGACAAAAAACTAACAGTTAATTAAAAGAAATGAAAGACACATGAACAAAACTAAGTTAAAGCAGCATGAACTATAATCATCTAGATATACACATGAAACAGCCACTTGCATTTCTAGCAAGACACAAAGATCACTGTACATTACAACACACCCCCCAAACAAAATGAAAACAGCAGGTATCATCATATTGCACAATTTGGACAACTATCTAGAAACTACATGCTAAGCATGCTAAAAAGCACCTTCTATAAGCTCACAGAAACAGGAGCTTTTTCAAGTCACAGACTAACATGCTGACACTTTGGCCAGAGAAGCAGAATTTGCTTACCTCCTGTAAGAGATCTGCCTGTTCAATGGCTTTGAGAACATTTTTCTTGGAAGTCTCTTGAACTTCTCCTCCTAAAAGGAACTCATCCAGAATGAAATAGGCTTTTTCAAAATTGAAGATGATATCAAGTTCACATACCTAAAGAGAACATCAAACGTTACTGCAAAGTGGGAGGATACTACCTACTGAGGTATATCCTCTCACAAAACTTAACTTGCTCACAGCTTCACCAAACTTCCAAGTCAAGATACTAACTCAGGCTATAATCTTAAGCAATAATGGAGCAACAACAACAAAAAATAATAAAAAAATCACTCCTTTGAGAAAAAAAGGAATGAAAATTTGAGTTAAAGTTATAGCAACCTCTTTGAAAAACGTTTTCATTGAGAAGGTTCAATTCACAACCATCATTATGACACAGCTTCTCACAAGACAAGAGCATATCCATACAAAAGCTCTCTTGCCTGCAGTATCCAATAGCAGCTCATGCAATCTTACAGAAAAATGTAAAAACACAGTAATCTCAGGTTTCTTATTTATCCTGTGCATGTCCTAGTCAGAAGGACGAGCAGCAGAGTGTTAATGCTCACTGCTACTGTTACGTTTGCTATCTGGGCAAGCAGATGTTTGTCTTTTCTTTCCTTACCACTCCTGCTAGTTCACAACCAACTGCCTTCTTCTGAAGTGCTCAAACACTAGAGCACTGCCAGGGAGAAGGAAAGCTGGGTGCCTAGATAGGAAGCTAAGGATAAGATTTTATCTGATCTCAAGAGAGACTACCACAAAATTAAACAAACACAGGCAATTAATACTACATTAACAACACTTCTTCTATCTAAAATTTAATTTTGTATTTTAACAGTTACGTAGGCAACCATCATTTTAATTTGGACAAGCAACAAAAGACATGTTAGATGCACCTCTTCAACAGCTAGTTGGTTATGATTTTTTTAAAGTGCTATGGGTATAAAACAAGATGATGTGCAAATCTATAAAAATGAGAATTACTAACTCACACTGCCAAAATACTTGTCAAGAAGTTCTACATAGCGATGAATTATTTCCAGAGTTATTAGTTCATTGTCCTGATCTTCAATAGCACAGCAGAAATAGAGGCTTGCATATCTGTAATAACAAAACAATCCTGATGTTAGCATAAGAACATGAGCAAAATGAATGCACTTGAGATGCATTACATTCTTAGTAGCCCCTCATACTCACATTCGGCACACTGCTACTCTAAATCCAGGCATGCAAGTTCTACCAAGGAATGGCTTAAAGACCAGCAGACATACACATGTACAAAAGGGATCTGCCCCCTTGAGTCACACAAGCAACACAGAGATAATACAAACTGTAGAAAATACCTTGGGAAAGATAAATTGAATTAGCAATTAAGGTTTAGTCCTTATAGAGAATTTAACAAGTGTCCCAGAAACTCCAAAACTAACACTGATGCCATACATTCCAATTGCTATTGAATCAACAACTTAATCACTACCAACTGCCCTGGTATCAGACAGAGGCTATCAGTTACTTTACAGCAATCCATTTCCACCTTGGAAGACAGGGAATTCTTTACTTCAAATATGATCTTGAGCTCCACTTTAACAAGAAGGCCATCCAATTTTACTGTGCTCTACCATACACTTACTTGTTCAAGTCACGTTTAAAAAAGCTGATACAAAACCAAATCAGGAATGGAAGATGAAAAACCATTTAGTTTTTTCTAAAGTGCCAAAACCATATGTTGTACAGACACACATGGCACAAAGGAGACTTCAACTAACACCTGTTGTAAGTGATAATTTACAGGAACCAGAAACAGCTTTTGTTTGTCGTTTTAGAGAGGACAATTGGCCACATAAAGCACTCTGAGTAGCCAACCCTATTATAAAAGAAGTCATTCAGATGTGAATGCCAAGTTTAAGATGCATATTTCTTGTCCATACACAGAACTGCTTTTTCACATTAACCATATTTTATCAGTTGGGACTTTGTAAGCATCCCAAAGAAACTGTCAGGATTTCTGACCAGAAGTCCTACAAAAATATATTGTATTTTTGTAGCATGTTCAAATCTGTCTCCCAGCCAGTCATTTGGCATCATTTATGACCTGCAAGGCCTCCTACTCTGCTCTAGCTAAGTCAAATTGCTATGGCTTCATCATGAACTAATCAGAGTAACTTTTATTTAAAAGTTTTAAACAAGTATAAAAAAAAATTACTCTCTACATTCTTTCTATCCTACCACAAAACATGAGAAGGGGAAGAGAGGAAGAGTCCTCCACTAAACCACTTAACACCAATTACCTTGCTCTTTCATCTCTTCACCATGGTGACTTGTCAGCTCATCAGAAATCCTATCTGAGCACAGTTCTTTTGATTTTACACTGGTGTGTTTGCACCTCACTAATTTTTCCAAGGACATTTACAGTCATTGTAAGAGTCAATCTGTGTAAGTCACCTTTTGGACAAAACTATTTAAAAAGTATTGGAAAGTGATACTATAAAGCAAAAACATGTTTTCAAACCCACTGAAAAATGTATAAATCAAACTCCATGTTTTTGTGTTTTACTGTAGAGAAAAGAGCTTTGGCACATTAGCTGACATTTACACTAATTACCAGCACTCAGGCCAAATCTAAACAAAGCTTTCTTCATATTCAGATAAGCAGCACTGATTATGATGAATTGTAATTAAACTGTTCCCTTACAGTGCCTAAACACAAGTTGAATCATACATCAGTAGACCTTAACAAATCAAATTTGACTCAACTATTTGACATTTTTTCCACATGGGATAGTCTTTTTGTGCTTCCCTATTACTTAAGAGTCTCTTGATGCACAGAACTATTTTGTTTATACCTACAAAAAAAGAGATGGGGAGAGTGAAAGGGAGAGAGCAAAACTACCTAACAAAATACTTTCTCAGAAAGAATGCTCTCAGTGTCCTCATGTAACACACTTTGTAAAGGCTACTTGGCACCTAGTGAGCAGACTACACATTCAAGGTCTGCCAACTGCAGTTTTGGAGAAAGAACACTGAGAAACAAACTAATCAGTGGTTGTCTTACCCTGTATCTATGAAAAATACTCTCTGCATATAATGGAAGTATTTTTTAAGTAGCAGTGGTGACTAATGGGACACTACTCAACAGAAGAAAACAAATGCAGATTCAACAGACCTACATGGCAAATTGTAGAAGAGTATAAACAAGCAAGCCATCACTGCAAAGGCCATGAGCATACTACAAAAGTATACCTTTCGTCAGACCCAAATTCTCAGGTGCAATAGTTTTAGGGTTTTTTCTTCTGCAAGCCAGAGCTTCAGATAAAAGTGTCTACATATCTACTACAGATAAACTGGAGGTTTTGTCAAGTGTAGAAGCTTACATGCAGAGTATCCATGCAAAGACTAGTAGTTTACTGTACTCAAGGCCGAATGAGCCTGACAGAAACCTGTCTTTCATATGCACCAAATGGAACGGCAAATCCTGATAGTACAGTATGCCACATCACACAAACAAATGTGGTGCAGCCTGTAAGAAACATTCTGCCCTTTTTATTCCTATTGCAGTTTTGGTTTGGGGTGATTTTTACCCCCTCATTAGGCATTATTAGCAGAATCCAGTTCAGTTGCTTACATTCATTTAGGGAAAATTTTTTTGATAAACATCCTCCAATTGTCAGAAAGGAGACCAAAAACAGAGAGACCAAAAACTGTTTGGAAAAAATCAAAGTAATACAGAATAAAAGAACAAAAAGGAAACACAAGAGTTATAAATACTTATACAAATTCCTACCTCCAGTTAGACAACTTTAGGGTGTTTTTTCTGTGATAAGAACGCAAATTCATGAAACTTCCCCTCAACAGCTGCAATAGTTTAGTGGTGAGAAGCCTCATAACTGACAGGCAATGCTTCAGCAGAGTTCTTCACTACTATTCTGCTTGTTGTCAGGCTCAGTAATTCTGCAGATCAGGTCACTGCAGGGAGAGGATAACCTGCAAATTTTACCAGTTCAGTAGTGGTCTCCTATCAGATGAGGGAACACCTGGTTTAAGTCATTCTGGAAGTCTGTCACCAGGTAAAGCTGGAAGCAAGTTGTAAGTCTGTCAGCACATAGATCACTTGGCATGTAGATTCTAATTGCACAAGTTTAAAGCTTACAGAGTTTGGCAGAAGTAGAGATGAACTGTAAATGACAAGCAAGCTGCCTTTAACAGGCAGACAGATGCTTAAGTGAGCACCTGCTGTTTGGTGATAACTGAGAACACTAAAAAGTTGTGCTTGGCAAAAGACTTTCTCTCCGCCAAAAAAAATACACATTTCTTCATTAAAACAGTTCTGAGACTCTAGGACAGGCAGATTAGTTACTATTCAGACAAGAATACAGAAATTAACATCATCACCGAAGTTAAGCATTTCTTTTAAAGCAAGGCTGTATCCCCCAGTAGTTTTAGAAATTAACAGAAGCTTAGTAATGGTAATCCTCTAGGAAAAAGCTGCTGCTTCTTGATGCTGAGCTCCTTCCTAGTGCCACATAAACTAGAATCCTGTACAAAGAGGACCTGATCAACTTACAATAATAAAATCCAAGTATCTAAATCACTATAATCATCACTGTCAATTTTACAGAGCCACCTAATCAACAACGTAGTAACATTTTTAACAGCTACAACTGGCAGCTAAGATGTACCTAAAGAAAGACTAGGATCATGCCAACTGCTGGGCACATAGCACTAGCCACATGACTGCACCAATGGGTATGACCATGTACAAAACCAAGGAAAATAAGTCACATTCAGATGAATCCTAAAATACTTAGTTCTATTTTCTTGATGGTTCATTCAAAAAGCATCCTATAAGGATGAAATGCTACTGAGCTAAGGAGGCTAATCGAAACAGTCCAGCTTTCTTGATAAGTGTTAAATATCAGAAGGCAGCAAAAGCTACTGGCTTGCCAATTTTGCATTTGAGTTCATTCTGTTCTTGCAAAAAGGTACACCAATGAGACCCTTGAGCATACTTCTAATAATGCCAACCACTGTTTGAGTTGCAGCATCTAGGTCAATATACACTTACATATTGATGGTAAATAAAAACAAAGCGCAGTACACCAATTTCAGCAGTCCAAGACTCATAATAGCAATATGCATGTGTAACATGTACAACAGCACTATGCAAATACTTCTGTAGCTTCTGTCGAAAAAGACCAGTTGCACCAGGAGGTTCAGACTCTTCCCAGTAATGGATCTAACAAGAATAGATCTTATAGTAAAGATGCTCAAGAGCCTCTTGTCTGTGAGCAAAGCCCCTTTTGCAATTTCATAAGCCACAAGAAGTTCTTGCAGGTGTGTTTCTTTAAGCCACCAAACTTTCAGAAAGTATTAGACTTTGACTATTATGGTTGTCGTCTTCTACTTATCCACTTCTGAGCTATTACTGATCTCCCTTTTCAAAGAAATCATACTAGTACTCATGAACTTTAACTACAATATGATGATTGGAAGTAGTCCCACAAACCTCAAAGCTGTTAATGTTACCAGATACAGGAATTTAAACTATCACCTCTTATATCCAGTCCTTCAATGGTGCTGTAGCCTAATGAAACATGCCAAAAAAAGCAAACATAAAACAAGGTTCGAGATGTTCATTAGCTTGATACAAGTTAATCCTAAGCAAGATTTCACAGGCTAACTGTGCCAGATTGTTTTGCAGCCAGTGAAACAAACTACTGCTGTCAGCTGTGCACACCAGCAGTCTAGCAGATGGACTGCAGTCTACATCCAGCCCAAAATGGTCTACATACATCTCTCAGCAAACGTCTTCATTCTCCTTGACCACGGGACTCACAGCACACACCAAGATACACAACCACTGCAACTTTCCGCGAGCCAGTCAGTCATACCCAAATTTCCACCAGCTCCCTAAACTACATTTCAAGTAGTTGTTAACCTCCAATAAACAGACAGGGAGGAAAGCAGCTGTGTGGAATCAACGCACCTCCAGAACAGCTACTGCTGTTCATGACTGGGCAAGGAAGGGAATGGATTGGCCTGCTCATGCCTAATTTTTCTGATCTAGTCCCATGAAAACCCAGCTGAAAGAGCATTTGCAGAAATTATTGCTTAAGGGAGCAAGCATTTGAGCAAGCTTGTCTATATATATATATATATGTACAAGTTTTGCGAGTAAATTGAAAGGCAGAATGAACTGTACATGCTTTAAGCACAGCTTGTGTTGCTTCCTCTTCCTTGAATTAAAAAAAATACATGCATTAGATAACTTGTAACACTACGCATGAGGCTGCATGTGCCAATGTCCATATGAAACTAGGACTTAAAACATCCAAATCTTATTGATTCTACCCATTTGGTACACTGGAAAATTGCTACTAACTTTTCATTTCAGCCCCAGTTCTCTCTGTCCTACCTACAGAGAGAACATAGGAAGATCTATTATAGGGCACAAATTATTTACCATCTCAAAGAGAAAATAATGCATAAACCTTCTGAAGTTTATCATTAACTAGGGAAGGGAGGTAAGTCAAGATTTTGTAGCACCTCTTTAGCTGGTAGATATGTAGCCTACCAAATCAGGATAAGGATTACTGCTATTTGTGGAGACAAATTATGTTCACACCACTACATCATAATACATTGTAAAGATCAGCACAAAGCTAGAAAATGCTTGCCAATCACTCCTAGAAAAGTTAGGGAACAACTGAGAAATGAAATTATTGTAAAAAAATTAGATAGTACTTCTACCAGAAAAATGATTTCTTCAATCAGGAGAAATATCCTTTTGTATTCACAGCAATAAAAAAAAATAATTTAAAAAAAACAAACAAACTAGGTACTCTGAAAAATTATTTCCTTATTTCTATCAGACTTTATAAGCAAGTTACATTTTCAGGTGATTTATGAAGTCACTGCATAAGGCAAATTTTTGTAAAACTTAGTTTTTCTTTATCACCTATCAAATCTGACATGCTTCACATCCTTATGCATTTCTGAATGTGTGAATCTAAACAGAGAACCAAGAACCATCACTCCTTATGAAAGTAGAGGGAAACCTCATTTCTCTTCTTCAGCATATTTCCAAACGCATGAGTGATTTTCCACACATGAATGATTTCTACTTGGTTATCAAATTAGATTCAAGGGAAAAATCAGTCTTCTCCATAACTAGCTGAGGGAATAAAAAACACCACCAACAACAAAATCAACCTCCATTATTTTCTTGCTCCTTATTACACTGTTTGTGATGTATGGCAATTACAAGGTTAGTGAGACGGAACAACCTTTTGTAGACAATCTTCAGGTCTCTCCATTCCAGGAAGCTGCACATTTTTGGTTTGCGAGCTAATACTGTTTGAACAAGTTCCCTTGTGATTTTCTTCTTTTCTTTGTCAGATAATGGGACATACCACTTCTGGAGTCTCAGTTTCCCCTGGCGACTAAAAAGCAACATAAACTGCATCTGTTGAAAACAAACAAACAAAAAAAAGAATTAATCTCAGACTCTTAGTTCTAACAACATTTATGTGAGGAAAACCAAACAGCAAGAAAGATAGACATCCAGAACCTTAACTGCATTATGTATTTCTATAGCAGTGGCAGGTGTTACACAAGATTTGGAAGCACCAATAATACAAAGGATTCCAATGAACAAGGTCAGTCAGAGCAAAAAGAGTAGAAAGCCTACACAAGTTTTAGAAATGGATAGCAGAATCACCAGTGAATGTGCCCAATTTCAGACCAACCATTTTTAGCACTGGTATGGTTGCACTTGCCTTTACTACAGAAAATAACAAGAAAAAACCCAGCACAGCCGTCTCCTAAAATACCCAAACTCATGTTCAATTCACCGGATTTACAGCCTTACAGCATGCACAATTTACACTTAAGATCTTTCTGAAAAGCGTTGGAATACTTTAAAAGACATTAAATCTCCCAACGGAGAGTCCTACGGCATAGAAAAGCCTAGTCCTCTCTCACATTACACAAAAGGAGCAGAGATTAACTGCTTTCCCTGCGGTACTATGTTCCAGGTCTCGTTTCCTCTAAAGGAGTGATGTTGCAATTATATTTTAAGAGGAACTTGTCGGCTGTGTTTTCCAGCAGCTGAAACATTAAAGGAAATGGCTTTTTTTTTTTTTCCCCCTCTCTCCTTTTTCTCCTCTCCTTTTTGCTCAAAGTTGTAGAGGGCTGAGCAAGTTTCCCAGGCACTAAGACAGACGTGAAATACGATGAAGCAAACCCAGCCTAGTCCCGGGTGACAAGCCCGACCAGCGCCAGCACAGACAAGAGGCGGCAGCAGCGGCTCCAAAGCCTGGTGGTGCAGGGGCGCTCCTCCGGTGGGGGCAGCCCTCCGAGCCCGCAGCCACCACAACATCCCCTCCCCAGCTCCTCGCCGTCCCCGGGCAGCCCCCGCGGCTCATCCCCACGCGGGAGCGAGTGACCCGTGCCGCGCCGCTGGCCGCGATAAGAGGGGCGGCCGCAGAGGTACGGAGTCCGCCCTGACCCGTGGAGGAGGACTGCGCCCGCTCCCCTCCGACCGTCCCAGCCGGCGGTGAGGAGCAGGGAGTGGAAGCGCTGCCGCCGGAGCTGCGCCGAGCTCACCACAGTGTATCCGCATGTTACGAAAGGGAGAGTAAGGGGGAGGCAAAAAGGGAGAGCTGGTGGCCGGCTGCCCGTTCCCCAGACCGCTAACCGGCTGGGGAGATAGAAGGGGTCCTGCAAACCAGGGCCAGGAGAACGCCTCCCCGCGCCCCGTCGCGCCCCACAGCAGACTCCGCATCCCGGCGCGGTAAGGGTGGCGAGCCCGTCTCCGTTCGGCTATGCTCACCGTGCCCCGGGGAGCGAACGAAGAGGAGGAGGAGAAGGCGACAGCAACGCTATCCAGACTGCTGCTACTCCTGTCGCGGCGGCTGCCAAGCGGGACTGAGAGGATGGGAGGGGAACTGCCGCCGGCTCGAGCCCGGCGCAAAGGCGCGCGCGCGCGCGCCTCTATAGCCACCCCCCCCCTCTCCCCATCCCTCTCAGGCGGGGCGGGGCCTGGTTCGCAGACAACGCTCCTGAGCGTGGGGCGGGGCCCGGAGGAGCTGCCGTTCCCCCTTCCCCTTCCTCTCAAACAAAACTTTATTAGTTGTCTGGCTCGCGGTGAGGGGTGGTGGCTTGGAGGGCGTAAAAGCGGGCTCGAAATGAGCGCATGCGCAGTGTGGCAAGGCTGGAGGGACCTGAGGGAGCACCTCTCTCCCCAATCAGGGGGTTCAGCGCAGCGGCGCGCGGGAGGAGCGAAGCACAGTGTTGACCAATGAGAGGGAGGGAAAGGCGGTGAAGAAGGAGTTGGGGCAGAAGGCGGGGTTAGAGAACCTAATCCTCGTGGCCCGAATTAGGATAGGGCAACCGACGGCTCGGCAACAGCCAACCAGGAAGCGCAGCGCTGATAGCGGTCCGCAAGCAGCCAATAGGCCAGCGAGGGACGAAGTTAGGGGAAATGACATCAGTCAATCAGGCGCCCGGAGAGTGAGATTCCTCCTTCGCCCTCCCGATCTCCGGGGGCAGGGGCAAGGGGGGAGGTGGCTGCAACGCGCCTGCGCCGCTCCGTGTTTCCCTCGAGCACGTGCGCGTCCCGCGTGGGTGGGTGGGGAGAAAGGGTGCGCGGCGCGGGGAGGAGCCCGAGCCCGGAGGAGGAGAGAGACAACACGAGGGGGCGGGCGGAACCGGGCTTCACCGGAAGGCTTTTCCCCAGCCACCTGCCTAGCGAGTGGTAATTAGATATGGAGAATGAGCGAGCATATAATTGCAAGTGCAATTTGTGTATTAGTATTCGTGTGCAGCTGAAGGGATTTCCCGTGCCAAAAGAACTTGATTTGGGGTTTTATTCGATTAGCTAGTTTTGGGGTTCTGTGGGTTTGTTGGTTCTTTCTGAGTTCTAATGGAGATAGGCTGAAAATACATGGTGGATTTTTTAGTTGGGAGAAAGTTAGGCTCCATCCAAAACTGGCGCACCTTAATAAGAAAATCTTTGAAAGACCTCTCCATCAGTGGTGCTCAGCCCCCCGCTGGCATAAAGGGTGGTAATGATCAGAAAAGATCCCTTCAACTGGCTGATCCTAATGGTGTAGCACAGTGATTGACAGAACTAGAGAAGACAATCGTGCTCCCTTCTGTAGCTCTCCCATTAGTTGTAGTTCCAAGTGCTTTGGGATGTATCACACTTCTATTACTTTTTATTTTTGACTCTTAAAACATGCCTATTCTTCTGGCTACAAAACAGCTGTGGCAGCAGAAACCAGTGCTGGAAATGCTCCTCTGCAAAAATGTGGCTGATCTGAAAGGAAAACCAATTTTCTGGCACTTCGAGAAATGCTTTAATCAATTGTACTTGAGGAAAACTGTAAATGTATTTCCCATTTTGTAGTGGAGATTATAACTGCAAGAGAAAAGTGACATGAGGACAAGGAGGTGTGCATGAAACCAAACTGAATGGATTAGGCAATTACAACATTAGAGGTCATGTCGAAAGTGAGAACTACTGTTCTGGGGACTTGTTCCTGTCATGGTTAATGTTTGTTTAGCAGGCATCCTGTTCTCATATGAATTTAACTTTCATCAAGTACAGGAACAGATGTGCATGGATCTGTTATCTCACAAGAGTCTTCCGTTATACCATTGTACTATTTTGTCCTTAGTAGTTGCCATGCATTGCAGCTCTGCTTTTTCCATGCATGGCTGTTCCATGGTCTAAAATATACTGTTGTTCACAAAGCTTTTATAAATGACCACTTTCCTAATCTGCATTTTGCTACTCTTGAATCTAGCATCCCATATCCCATGAGTTCTCCATTACGAGTGCATGCACACTTCAGGTGCTTCTAGATCTTCTAAAACATTTAATCCAGCAACCAACCTTTATTTCTCTTCATGGGACCTAATTCCAGTATATTGGCATCATTAGTGAGTCACAGCAGACCTGTGTTATGATTTGTTACTTCCCAGCTCAGTAAAATATTCCTGAATATGGATCAAATGACACATTCTACAAATTCTTAGTTGACTGAAATCAGCCAAACTACCCAGATGGTTCAAGAAATATATGTATTTTGGTGACCTAAAGGCAAAGTCTCAGAGCTCCATCGATTCTCTTTTTTTGATCCTATGTCTTTGTTCAGATTTTTTGTCAGTTTCCCTACTCAGTTTCAGTTTATGGTTTCATCCAGTGATACAAGGGCTTTGTTCCACTGTTTTTCTCACTTCTCACCGTTAGTTGTCTGGATTTCTTCAGACTTTAATCTGAAGTTTCTTAATTAAATCTCCTCCTGGTCACAATCACTCTGCTATGTGCAGTTTCAGGTGCTATGATGAGGAATGTGAGACCAGTAGTATGTCAGGCATGGTGGGAGCTGTGTCTAGGCAGGTCTAGCTCAGCTGAAGCTTTCTGTTTTCCTCAGCCAGTTCCTACCTCTTCATCACTGTTCCAGCCAGAGAATGCTATTTTCCCAAGCCTGCCTGGATTGCCAATCATAGGATCCTTCTTTCTCTCATTTCTCTCAGAATGACACTGCTTATTTTAAGTAGTTTAAGGTGCAATTCCATGCCATTTTCAGATGATCTAAGTCTTGACTTCTGCAACCTTGTCTTCCCATTCCCAGCTCCATGTTCCCATCTCTTTTCCTGTGCTGGCACTTTGGTGCAACTCACACACACCATTGCCAACGAGACTGCTTTTGGGTGTACAACAAATAACTCCATTTCAGGATTGAGTACATCCCTTGGGAGTCCAGTGACAGAGGAAGTGCTGTCCTTTCTGTTTGTGCTGTTTCTTTCAGGAACTACAGAAGACTTGGTCTTTGCATTTTTTTCCCCAGTGTTGCAATTTGTAATAATTACCCCTCTTTTTACTGACTCCATCTTTTGTTCCTGTAAGAAATTATCCATCCACTTAGCCATTGAGTTAGCAATATCCTGAACTAGCTGTAATTATCAAATCAATAAAGATATATATACTGGTTAAAACTATAACATAATAGCCTTTGAGTACTCTACAGTCCCATGACAATGTAAATGTCATGCAGTCTAATTTTAGACATGACAGAGAGTCTTCTGTTCATTAGCCCTTGTTTATTGTCTTGTAACCGACTTTACCAAGATGGACTTCAAAGAATGAGCTCAGTATTTTGGTTTCAAAGCCAGGAATGGTAACTTCCTGGATTATTATGGATGGATTTAACTGCTATGTTTGTAAATTCCTTGATATTCCATTTTAGATGTAAGGCAAGTCTTCAGGGGATATATCCATTGACCGTAAGACATTTGGTGTCCCCATCTAGGAGTTTGCTCTCTAGGTTATTTCCAGCATGACTTGAGACATGGAAGAGAGCTGCCTGGAGCTGGGAAGAGAGGCAGAGAAAGAGGGAGGAAGCTTACATCAAGTAAGATTAAAATGGCTTGAGCTTTCCTGGCATGGTTTATGTCAATTCTTAAGGGTTTTTGTTTAATTGGTTAGTTGTTGGGGGTTTTGTTTGTTTTGTTTTTTTGTTGGTTTTGGTTTCTGTTTTTCCATTAATTAGAATATAGTAGGTTTGTCTAGAATATTGGATCTTGTACCAAAATTAATAAGGCAAACATCCTGGCATTTGGCACTTTATGCATTGTGTTAGTGCCAGATCTGAAGGCCCTAAAATATTTTTGTGTATTTTCACTGTTAGTCAGAATGATGAGTAAACCAAAAGGCCCTTTATAACATGAACTATTTATTAATGCCATTGGAAAACATGTTTACTAAATTTTAATAGCTTTTCTTCTTCAGGAAAGCAACCTAGAATTTAGTAAAAAAAGGCTTTGCTCCTGCCTGCCTTTTAACCATCTCAGCACCTTAAAGAGGAGGGCAGCTTACTTTAGAAGTGCATACTGTGTCTTTGCAGACCTCCACTAAGGTAGGCAGTGGATATATGAGTAAGGCTCATTTTATTGTTAATTTATCTTCTTGATGCTCAATATCAGACTCCATTTTCATTGACTGAGTAACTGTGGAGTCATTATGAAGGCAATAAGAACTGAGTTACTAGCATTGGAAGTGATTACTGCTAGATTTTTGCCTCTTAAGCCTCCAAACAGGATGTTGTGTTATTGTGTGCCTGATGTATGATCTGAGTGTTGGCCAAACCATCAGTGTACAACTGTGATTCATGCCAAACAGTCTCAGTGGAACCAAAGTAAGTATACATGAGACTGTAAATGGCAGTTTTCGTTGTTATGCTCCTTTTTTTTTACGTGGAGTTTGCTCTCTTGATGAAATACTTTACTTTTTAGTGCAATCTTGTAGCCTGACTGCTAGATGCTAGTAAATCATCAGTTCATGTCTGAATCCTTACCTGTCTGTCTCTTCTCTACAGGGGTTACAGGTTTGCCTGTGAGAGATTTCTGGTCATTGAAATTCTGAATACAATTAGTTTCTAAGAGTCATTTATGACTCTTTCTCAGGAACATGGATATTAGGTCCCATGTGTGATTAGCACAGCTACAAAATGAGTATCACAGGTGCTTATCCTTGAAGCTGAGTTTTCAGAGCTGAAGGAATAGTTTGAAGCTGAAGTGTGGTCTTCCAGCCTGCTTGTGAGAATTACAGAGCCTAAATCATGGCTTACACATGTCACTTAATTTGGAAAATAAAAACTTGCTTCTGAAAGTATCTGAATATGCAGAAAGAAATGAGGCAAGGGAATGTAGTTGCCAGTCAGTGAGGGCTTTCTCTTACTTAGTGTGTTTATTAGCCTGTGCCTGGTGTGAGGCACAGCAGCTATTGGAATAAGACACACACAAACTGGGTGGTAACATTGTGTATGTTAGGCTAGTGAGCAGCAGATTTCTCTCTTAGGTGATGTTCTTATCTTTCACTTTTCCATGTTTATGTTGCAGTAGTGCACAGAGGCCTCAGAAATGAAGAAATGAACTTCTCCGCAGTCATGTATGAAGAAAATATCCTAATGCTCCTTCCTGCTCCACTGCTACAAACTGTGCTACACTGCAGCAAAGAAGTGAATGGTTTCTGAAGCAAGTGTTCCAGGAAACCTGGCTTTTCAGCCTCTCAAGGTAGCTGCTGGGAGGAAAGGAGAGAGGGGGAGAAAGCAAAGGAAAGAGAGGAGGCCAGGGTTTCTGAGACTGCATCAGTACTTTACTTTAAGGAGCTATTCAATACAGCATCTCACATTTATCTTGCTCATCCTCTGGCACTCCTAAGAAAGCAGTAGCTGCCACTGCAGTTTGTGAAGTGGCTGATGCTGCAGGTTAAGCAGTATGTACCTACTGGATCCATCCCCTCAGATGAAGAAGTATTTGGACAGGCTTGTGTGGAGCTGCTCAGTTTTACCCAGGATGAGGATTTTTTTCAATATACTAGAGCACAGCTCTGTATAGGATGCCTGTGAACTCAGGCACATTCAGAACAAGACAATGCATAGGTTTCCTGGAACAGAGTTTGATCACCCTAAATCCACTGAAGTCCTCATTTAGGCACACATGTCCTTTTCTGTCCTTGCTATGACACAGACCCAGCTGACAATCCTGTAAAGCCTCTTGATCCAGCTGTGTGTGGAGCCTGGGCTAACACAGCTCAGAAGGTACTGCCTTTTGCACCACAGAGATAATCCAGTTTTCAATTTCTGACTTTCCCAGACTGGCTCCTTGCTCTGTGTAACCAGGACAGAAGATACAGATTTGCATAGCATATGTCCTAATTTTCATCAGATAGAAACTTTTCATGGAAACCTGGAAACTGATCTGAGTATGAAATGGTAAACTAAAACTAAAATGTTTCATGTTATCATCAGACTCCTAAATCTCCCAAGTTTCCACACTAATCCTATAGTATTAAACTAAGCTTTCATTTCAAATCCTTCTGGAAAACTCAGTACAACTTCCTCTGTTGTATTGCGAGATCTGCCTAGTTCTTGCTGCTGCCATGAAGGGATGACACAGTCTGAAAGGCCATTTTCTTTTTTGGCTGAAGGGTTTAAAGAGGATGAAATTGGGACAGCCAAAGGCCTATAAACCATTTACTTCTCAATTTTAAAGTTTTGAGAAGAATTTAAATGATGTATAGATTTTGTGCTGGCTGGGATCTCTGGGTTTTGAAGGATTTTGAGGAACTAAAAAGCATAGGAAATGAGTGTGATAAAGCTCACTGTGAGAGCTTGTAAAAGGGGAATGTGATTTTATAAACAAAATCTTTGTAAACAGTTAACTGTTGCCTTTACACTTTTTACTCACTATGGTGCAATGATGATGGACAGGTGAAGGTGGCTAGCCAAATGGATGCCTATGATACATATCAGTTAAAAAATACTGTCTAAAGAAAATAAATAAATACAAATAAGGGTTTCATGAATTTCCCAGAAAGAAGGCCTCATACCTAAGAATATTGTATCTAGAGTCGTCATACAGAATATACAGTTTTTGTATACCTCCCACTGGAACAGTTCAGTTCAGCTGGGCTCCTCTCTCTTGGATACCTAATCACACACAAATTCAAGTAGAAAGATTATGTTTTCATAGGCAGCTGCACAGAATGACTTGTGATACCAAAGTGGAGATAGAAGAAAATGTCAATTATATTACCATGAAAGCAATGGGCAATATAATGGGCAAACAGTGATTTAAAAATGGAAACATAAATACTTGCTTTGTAAATATTTATTTGAAGGTGACTTTCCTGTTCCTTTCCTAGCAAGTGGTAAGGAACAGGGCAGTCACTTGTTAACAAGAATGTCACTATAGATGGCCCAGAGAAGAGGGTACCACCACTGTGAGCTCACTGACTTGGCCTCACAGCCTGCCTGGTGTCAGGAACCTCCCTTCAGCAAGAGCTCCAAGTGTGTGTGCACATCTGTGTCTAAGAAAGGATCACTGACTGTACCCTTGCACACTGAAAGAGGTACTGACTACACTCATTTGTTCCTTCCTAGGAAAATTCTGTGTACATTGGCAATCCATTATCATATAAACCAGTGTAGTCTGAACTGGAAATGAGTGTTTGCTGATTTAATTGATCACATTAAAAATATTAAGACGCTGAGGAAAAAAAAATATTTTTCTATCTTTCATTTATATGTAGTAAATACTCAACTTTTACAAGCCTATCTCCTTAATTAGAAGTAGTGTGCTTTCTGTGTAATTTGACACATTACACAGCAAGTTTTCTTTAAGACAAGGATGTGCATGTTTAGATCTGATGCTTGCAGGGTGTTTGCCCACTACACATTTTGCTGAGATCCTTCCTCAGAAGTGAGCAGCTCTGAGCTTACACATTAGCCCAACTTGGGAGCATTTCCATGCCATAGTGTGACTGATGCTCCCATTGCCTCATTGTTTCTGTACCTGCTCATGTGTAGTGGAGCATGGAGCTCACTGAGGGCAAGGACCTGCCATTGTTCCAGCCATGGGAGACCTGCCATGGCCAGGGGTGACAGGGTTGGAGAGCAGGGATGCAGGGCTACTGGCATTTGGGCTTGCCTATACCCTTGCTGCAGATCTGCTCAGTCCTAGAAACAGGCACCAAGTCAGTGCAGGGCCTTGAAGCAGCACCAGACTGAGGAGTGGATGATGGATGGGTGCAGGCAAAAAAACTGGCTGAAAGCCCTGAAAGCTCTCCAGTTTCAGTATCACCCCACTGGAGGAGACTTTGGCAGCATCTATGCTTGCTTTCCACTGGGTGCTGAGTCATCCTGCTCAGCTGGGGTGAGCAGCACCTGGCCCGGGAAGGGATGCCAGGGGAGAATGCCACCATGCCAAGGGACCATGCCTGGCTGGGACTCAGGGTGGGCTTTGGGGCTTGAGGTGCTCCTAGTTCCTTGGCACAGGCAGAGCTGAGCCACCCTCCCACCCATGCAGGGCAGACTCCTCAGGAGCCAGAGAGAGATGGATGTGCAGGCTCTGTCTCTGAGCACAAGGCAGATTCACTAGATGCCAGGCAGGCAGATTGATGTGGTTGCTCTTTCCTCCCTGTGCTGCAGAGTGGAGCCAATGCTTCACCATCTCTCAGGAAGCAGGAGCTGTGGGCCTTGCCAGTGGTGTATGCAACTGGTGCTGTTAGACTTGTCTTAGAAGTCACTGATAATGATATATTTAGGTTACAGCAGATCACATTGTCATTAGTGGTGCTGCTTCTGGATAGAAGCTCTGAGTAGTCATCATGATTATTGCTTTAACAGATCATATCAGTGCCTGGCTGCCACCTGCCCCTCTCAACACTGCACTGTAGAGACAGCCCTGGGTTTAAATCCTAGTGGGTGACCTTATTGTCAGTTCCACACTTCCAAAGCCCACACATAAGCCTGGCCTCAAATTTTGCAGTTTAGAAATAAATACACTGGAGAGTTCCTTTTCCTTCCTGTTTGGCTCCTGGGTCTTAGCATCCATACAGCTGATTTGTAATTTTTCTTTCTACAACAGACTAAGCTTTTAAGTGCAGAAAGGAGGGAAGGAGGGGAGGGAGTGTGAAGGGAAGAACAGGAGAAAGGAAGGAAAAGAGGGAAGGAGGGGAAGTAGAAGAGGGAGAAGGGAAGGGGAAAAGTGAAGGATAGCAAGCAAGAAGAAGAAAAATAGTTTATACAAAAAGCCCTGTGCCTTTAAGAAAAGTAACAGGTAAAGTAAGTTTCATATCAAAACAAAGATAATAGCTCTATCAAGACTTGGCTAGCTGAATAAGGGTGAAAGTCAAAGTAAATGAATATATTTTATCCAGCAATAGCTTGTCAGCTCGAAATTATCCATGCCACCATAGACATTAACAGGATTGTAATGCCACCCCATTCCCTTCTCATAAATTCCCCAGCTTGGATTAGTGAATGTGAGATTTCTTGTCTCTTCAGTACTCATGGTTTTTGGGACTCTAACCCACAGCAGTCCATGTAATGGATTGCCTTGGTGGCTAATCTTATTTTATTTTCTGAAGTGATTTCAAGCTGGGATTTCAGGATTTACACTTGAGTGCTACCTTTACTTTCTGGTCTGCTGAATATGCAGGTGCAGAAGGACTGAGTAAGTTCTTTTTCTCTAGCTGGCTTAGCGTTGCAAAGGTGATATTTCAGAAGAGGAGTTGAGACAGTGGGGTATCCAGGAATAATTGTTTGGATGATGCTAGAAAACTACAATATTATTTTGTGGAAAGCACAGTGCTCTGAGTTTTGTCTCTGTAAGACCTGTCCAGGCATGCATTTGAGTTAACAAGAAGTATGGTGGAGATTGTTTGGAAAGTGTGACTTTGGATCCTTATGCTGTATAAATCTCTACATCCACCAATTTAATAGAGACATACAAGTTTACTCCACTGGCAAGTCTGGCCATGTCTTTAATTTATAATTCAAAACCTTTGTCACAAATCCGGAGAAAATAAGTCCAAAATGTGATCCTTGACACTGGGAACAACATCATTTAAATAAAATCATAGAATCCTAGAAACTGGACTGGCTACGGTCAAAGGTTTGTGGCATGTATTGCTTCCTTTTTAAACCTGTTTAGAAAGAATAGATTTTGTAGCTGAAAGCCTGATAATGCTGTTATCCTTGTTCAATTTTTTAGCACCATCTGTTCTTCCAAAGTGGAAATTCCTGACAAATCATATGAGCAAAATCTTTATTTCTCCATGCAGCAGGCAAACCATTAGAATTATGGAAATCTGGTTGGGCAAAGAAATATGTTTATAAAATGATTGGTTTAAGTCTTTGTTGTCTGAGAAAATGACTTTTTAATGTACTGACAGCTGTCTCCCTCTGGCATGTTTTCAGTTTAACAGTTTATGTTGGAGCCAGATCATTTGTTTCATAACTGGCTGTAGCACAACAAACAGCACTTTTAAATCTCCAGTCTGCCCACCTATCCTGTAAATGTTATTTGTCCCAATTGGAATACTTTGCAGTCACTGTATTTTCTTAATTGTGCCTGAAAAACAGGTAAATACTATGGCCACTTGATAATCCTCTTTTAAATCACATAGATAAAAGAGTTGAGTTGACTAAAATATGTGTGTTTCTTTTTTTAGGTCATTTTAGTTTAGAATCAAGGAAGCTAAATAGCACATTAATGCATATTTATTTATGTGCTGTGATAGATCTATAGTGCTGATTTAAATCCCAGCTGGAAAACAAGTCTTATTTTCTGATCTCTAGAGCTTCCAAAGCCCAGTGTGCTGGGCTGGGCATTGTGCAAATACAGTCTGGATGCTTACAGCCTAAATCAGGGGGTTTAATTTAAATGTCTTCATACCTCACTTTCAGATATGAGAGCACTGGGCTTCATGGTCTGATACCTCCATCTGCATCCAGTGGTGTCCAGCTGGACCCAGGCTGCCTTTGTGTGGATGAGTAGAGAAGTCTGCACACAATATGCTGTCAGTGCTCCTGTCCCTTAAGCATCATACAGGACATCCTCACCATCACTTTGGAGCATCGCCTGCACCTTTGGTCCAAAACTGCACTCTGAATGTGGAAATCAAGCTGTAGAAGGAACAGCTGGAAGTGAAACAAAGGGAAGTTCCCTTCATTTCCATCTAAAGTGGTCTTTTGACGTCATTTAATCTCTTTAATAGTATGTTGTAGACATGACATAGGAATGGCAACATCATACTGTTATTGCTGTTGTTGGCAGTGTGGTGCTACCCTTCCTTGTTTCCTAGGGAAAACAGAAAGTTATAAACCAACTGATCTGTAGCCTATGCTGTGCACTGTCATACCACCAGCAGTCATTTGATAACGATTCCTTAACATTGTTTTGAAGATACTGATTTTACTAATCGATTAGATCCACTTGTCATGGAACCAGAGCAATGCTCAAGCATCTCCTGAAGGCATAAACATGTTCTTCATTCCTGAACAATAGTATTTATAGCTCTCCTAAATCCCATTCTTCAAATAAATTTTACAACCAAAATGGGAAGGATCTAATTTAAGTTGAAAATTTCCTTGCTAACCAAACAGTGAATATTACCATTCTGATGTATTTCTGAGGCACATCTGTGTCTGTGATCTGTCCCTAGGCTATATACATTGTGAACTGAAACACTTATTTTGTGTCACAATAATGTCCTTATGGACCATGTAAAAACAGAACAAAGATTAAAACCTTTGTAATCCTCATACCATGAATGAATAGATGCATGAGGAAGAAAAAATACAAGCTCTCTGAAAAAACAGGCATTTGAATAAAACATCTATAATGGCAAATACTAATAGGGGATGGATTTTCAGATAAAAATCAGAATTCCCATTAAGTACTTTTTTTGGCAAGCTGTTGGGGTTATAGCTGTGGGTAGGAAAGGTCTTCTGATCTGTGACTTCTGAGATTTTCACTATAATCTCAAAGAGTACCAGTGTGACACCAGTATGAAATGTATGAAATGGCTCCATATGGAGCCATGTGAGGAGTTTTGGGATAAAGGGAGAAAGAGTCAAGGGGCCTCTTTTGATAGAAGGTATGATGAATGGGAACAGTGGCAGGATGAGAGGAAACACCCTTAAGTTGCACAAGGGGATGTTTAGTTTGGATATTAGAAAAACTTTCTTCACTGAAAGGGTGGTTTAATATTGGAACAGGCTTCTCAGGGAAGTGGTGGAATCACTGTCCCTGGAAGTGTTTAAAAAGCATGTAGATGTGGCACTTCAGGACATGGTTTAGTGGTGGACTTGGCAGTGTTAGGTTAATGGTTGGACTCAATGATCTTGGAGGCCTTTTTTTTCCAGCCTTAATGATGCTATGATTTTTTTAACCACAGGACTTGCCACATCAGATAGGCTGAACTTCAATGGCAAAAGGAGCATAATGGTCAGGAGGGGAGCTATAGGACTTGTGTGAATATCTTAGATGATCCAGTTCCAACTTGATGGATTCTAAGTGAGGGAAGTACATGTTGCATTAATTGTATCATCTATCTTATTGTACTATTTGCATAACCTTAGTGAAGATCCACTCATTTTTGAATCTGAGAAGCCTGTCTGCATTATATGCTATGTATGTCATGTGTCCTTTAGGACATGGACTGAAATTCTTAAAACTCTGTGAAAACCTTCAGTTCAAGCTATTTAAGCTGAAGCTGCACCTATGCTGCAGATACATTGCAGCTCTCATCTGATTATTCTGCCTATGGGAACCAGAGTGGAAGAGAAAGGTCAGTTCATAGCTCATTCTTGCTCTAGTTCAGGTAACAGAACTCAAGCACACTCCCAGATTTTATCACAGAGGTAGAAGTGGGGGTCCTCTTCAGGGCTAAACAGTTTTATTGTGAAGTAAACAAAGGAGCTAGTGCCAAGACTATGTGTGAAGATCAAAAATCTGGGTCAGTCTTGCTCTCTTTCTGGCTTGGAAAGCTCAGAGTCATGGTATATAGGCAAAACCATCATGTCTACCTGAGTAGTATTCAGTTCTGAGAAGCTCTGCCAGCACAGTGACATTCAACATGGGCTTGTCTCCAAGTGTCAGGGCTTGGCAGCACAGGATCGAGCAATAGCTCTCCTGGGTGAGAACAGTGCAGAGGAGAAAAGCAGAAATTCAGCCACAGTAGTAGAAACAAAATATTAATAATTCTGAGTACAAATTTCTTAATAAATTTTATCCAAAACCTCCTCTCAATTCTCTGTTTTAATTACAGAAGCTCTTGCAAGATGCTCTTAGCTCTGAAGTGTGTCCTAAAGTAAATTTTTTTTGCAGCTCTTCAGATGGAAATGGAGAGCCAGGAATGTCACAAAAGGTGTGTGCTCAGATGTAATAGCATTCATAAGCTTCCATGATGACACAGGCTTTGTTGAAACTCTCTGGCTATAACAGATCTCAAATAAGTGATTGCTCTGAATAAATTGTCTACACTATTGTTTTCCCATTGCAAACAGAACAGAGCCATTTTTAAATAGGCTGGATGAAAATGATACAGAATTCACTGTGTGAAGTAAAGAACAATTTCAATTATATTTTCCCTGATATTTTCTGAACAGTTCTCATAATTTCTTATTTTTTATTGCACAGTTGTTTCAGTTCCAGAACAGACAAAGCTTTGGAAAGTGTTGCCTCCCACTAATAAACATGGGAGTAGAACACAATCATTCACTTAATGTTGTGGAACAAGAAGTCTCTTACACAGCTAAAAAGTAGGCAGAGCTTGGGAAAACTTTGATATGGCATTTCTCCAAGCCACAGCTGAAGAGAGCTGTGCTTTTGTTTCTTAGATTTCAGATGCTAATTGCAGCAGGATAGTCCAATGCATTAGTGAAGGCTTTCAGTAAGACAAAGGTGGTGCAGCAGTCAATATTCATGGTTCAGTAAATGAGCTGCAGCCTCAGTATTTTAGGGGGAAATGTGGTGCTGTCTTCCTGATGAGCCATTGTGGTGGGTTCATGACCTCTCATGGTCATTACAGATTGCATGTCAAATTTTGTGAAGAGATGCTGTCAATCCAACACAGATGATAGTAGCCTGACTCCCAAAACTTTCGCTGCAGTTTCAGCTGGATGCAGCATTTTTGCTGTCTTAGGTTGTTATTTACAGAACATGTACAAGCTATTTCACTTCTGAGCTAGCAGAACAGTGACAGCAAGTAGGGCAGCATGCCTGAACAAGGACTGATGTACACACTCACCCTTAGTGAACAGCCTTCGAAAGGACTGTGATTTACAAGACACTCTCTTGTCCAGACAGACTGATGTTCTGGGGAATTTCACAGGCCACTCCCCCAGCTTTGCTGTATATCTGCTTTCTGTCTGCTTGCCCCCACTCCCCTGCTGTCAGGGCTGCCTGTAATCCCAGCCACTTTCAGCATGGAGAGGCATGACTCAGGCCAAGAGGGAGATTTCAGGCAGTTTCTAGCCAGCAGGCAACTCGTTCTTCCCTCCCATGTTCCTCATCACATGGCTCCTGAGTAAACCCTAGCCAGAACGAGATGGTGGTGGAATGTGCTGATATGATGCGATGGAGCAGAAGGCAGTGTGGAGCCCTACTGCCTCTTCTCTCCCTCTGCTCAGGGGCCACATCCTGCACAGTACTGGGGACCCTAGGGCATTGCTGCTGGTGCAGAGGGACAGAGCGTTACCTGGGGAGAGGAAGCATCTGAGGATGGAGAGGATCTACACTCATGTGTTGAGTCTTAATTAATACACTGCTTGGAGACTAGAAAGGTACTATTTAACAGGGTGCATGAGAAGTAAAAGACATCTGTTTTCTAAAGCTTTCTGTTTTAAACAGCAGTGTCAACTAAAATATATGTATTTTTAAATTTAGCTTTCATCCTATATCAATTCCAGAGCCAGTCACATTTTCCCTGTGGTAATTTCACTAAAGTAATTCTCAGCTGAGCCCATAGCCTTATTTTGTGTCTCATCACTCTTTGATAACTGGAAGCATACTGTAGATATTAGGCATGTACTGGAAATGAAGAATTATGGAAAAAGGTTGTCTCATCCTTGAGAATGACAAAGTATTCTGCTGCCAAGAAAACCAGCCACAGATTGTCTCTTGGAGTAATTCACAATGAGAAGGTTCACAAATCAACCTTCCCTTTAAAAGCCTCAGAGTGTCTGTATTATATTCATGGGGGATTCATTTTCCTGGGATTTTTTTTAATTACAGCAATGAAAAACATTAGGTCAAAATGTTCCTTAGGACCCATGAGTGCAGGAAAACACAGTGTGCCTAGGGTGAGAGGAAGAGATGATCATATCTGTTCTCATCCTGTGCCATGCTGAGCAGCACTGTGAGCGACTGCTCTGTGTGAAAGGGTTTTGGATTGTTGAGTTGCTCATCACCGCTTCATTTTCTTGTTAGAAATATTCCTGCCCATTCCTGAGCGTTACCGTGAGAAAGAGATGCCATCTTGTGGTCGGATTTTCGTCTCACAAGCCTGAGCTTGCTCTTCCGAGAAACTTGGTTAATTATCCTCCCAGCTTGGGGATGCAAAATAACTAAACCAGCACCCAGATTCCTTAGTCCTCCTCTAAGACCTACGGGCTTTTACTGTAAAAAAACTCCAGACAGTTTCGAAGTAAAATGATCTGCTATTAATCATAACATAGAAATTGGCATTTGGAGATAATCATCATCTTTCAAGTTAGCAAAGCAAAATGCTGATATATGCAATTTATTTTTTTCCAAAGTCAAGCAAATGTATCAATTTTGCAGAGTGTAATGATTTTGTGCAGCTGCTTGGAAAAAGGTAGTGCAAGCATTATTCAAGGGAAAGCTTATTTTCCATAATTTAGGGTGATATAAATAGCTGTTAGGACTCTCCCTCATTTTTTCCACATTTCCTCACTTCTCAACCTCAGATACAAAGCTGAGTAACAAGAATACCAAAATGCAAAATCTGCCTGGAGTACAAATCTTATAGACTTTGGGACACTTAAATGTAGATTTTTGTTCAGTTGGTTTTTCAGGAATTACCCATGAAGTTAAGATACAATCTATTGCTTTTGGTACACTATTCCCAGTGCTCTGCTATGTTTTGTGCAACATAAGAGATCAAATTTCGTATTGCAGCCTCTTCTGTAAATGAAGGAAAAGCCAAGAATATGACTGTAGAAATATTTTAAATTATAACTGCTATCAAGGTCTCTTCACAAGGACTGTACCACGAGCTCTGGTGTGGAGTACATCGTAGGCAGAGCAATAGAGCCCTAATTATGTCAGAGACAACTCCAGGCTCTGGAACAGCTGAGGAACGAAAGCAATCAAATGGAGATGAGGCTGCTTTACCTCCCACTGCTTTTGGGCTATGAGTTCAGTCTAATTTGCTTTTAAGAAACAGTGTTTGCATCTCTTGGACCCTTACTCTGGGTACAGCTTTGCCCTGTCTGCACACAGACGCTGGCTGGGTTGGTGCTGTGTGAGCTCACAGGCATGCTGTCCATGTCCACATGTGCATACTCATAAATGAGCCTGTGTCCGTGCCAGTTCACCATCTGGCTTGCAGATGGAGACAGCTGTAGGCATGCTGCCTGCTAGCCATGGCTACCCTGCTGCCTTCACTGCTGTTTTGTGCCTGGAAGCTGCTCTGGGGGAGCACAAACTCAGCCAAAATGGGGGACAAAGTGCAGTTTAGGGTAAGCACTTGTGCTCAAGAACCTGCTTGGATTGACATGGGTGTACAAGCATTGAGTGACAAAGGTGCTACATATGCAGCCAGGGAAGGAATGGAGCCACACGGATTGTTACATGTTACTTATTTGTTAGTTGACATAATACTGTGTATTGCCTAGCAAAAGAAAAGAGCCCCAGACCTGAGGAGCTTGCCAGATGAGCATGGGGAAGAAAACAAAGACTCAGTGATGAAAATGCCTGGCCAAAGCTGTCAAGCCAGCCTGAGGCAGAGCTGTGACCAAACCCCACCTTCAAAAGGGGAACCCACAGCTGGATTCCCAGTGGTGCCATTGGCTCAGTCAGCACCCAGCCTAAGACCCCTGCCAGGCAGAGGGATGTGGGGAGGAGTGGCTATCCCCATGCTGTACCTGCCTCCATGCTGGAAGAAAGATGATCCAGGTGAGTTACGAGCTGGGAGCTCTCCCTGGCCAGGCAGGCAATAGCTCCAGACAACGTGTGCTGCCAATTTCATTTTAAGAGCAATTTATGGGAGAACATAATGGAGTAAAGGTGTAAAGGTGGTGTGCAAGCAGGGGATACAGTGAAAAGAGAGACTCTGTACCACTGCCAATTGATCTATTTTTTTGGCAGTAGAAAGGCTTTTATTCTTCTTGCATCACAATGAGGGCTTCAAAGCTCATTTCAGGGCCTGCTTGCCTTTCCTTTTACTCTGCATTGCAGCTGGCAAGCCCAAGAAAGACAGCTTGCTCTGAATGCACATTAAGGCTTGGCCAGTACATGTGTAAAGCAGAAGTGGTACACCTCCTACACCACCACTTCATAGCCAGCAGGCAGTGGGATCAGAGAGCATGACAGCATTCCCATTCCTCCCAGGTGCATCCTCATCCATGTCAGCCAAGGCACAGCCATCAGTGCCACGGGCTTTCCTCAGTCATGTGGCACAGAAAGGGATGGAGCTGAACAAGAACTGTTGGAGCTGGCTATGGGGGTCTGAGTGACCTGTTTCTGTAGGGTAATTTTGTCTGAAAAGGTAGAATTTCTCCACATCCACATATTTATTTTGAAAATTTGACCAAACAGGCATGAAGTTTTGTACTGGATGTTTGTTCTTTTCTGCCCTTCCCCTTTTTGTTTGTTTGTTTGTGGTGTTGTTTTTTTTTTAATCAGCTGCTGCAAGTGATCCATTTCCTTCCTGCCTACACCTGCCAAATTTGACAAGTAGCAAAGAGAGCAGCACCACATTTGCCTTGGGTCAGGTCAAGAATACACAGTGCTGCAAAGTCAGCACAATCAGGAACCAAAGTATCTCTAAATGTCAGGTGTTGATTGGTCAGGTGTAGAATCTTTCGTAGATTGTAGAGGTGAAAGGAACCCCTGTGTTCATGCCCTCTGCTCCTCAGGATGTAGAGCTGTTCTCTGCGACTGGATGACAGCCAGTTTAGGACAATTTCATTTTAAGAGCTTGTGCAATTCCTCTGGTAAATGATTCCAGCTGTTAATTTCCTAACTTCAAGGAAATTGTGTCCTATTTCAAGGCTGAATTTATCTGCCAGAGTTCAGCTTCTAGCCATTGAATCTTGGTAAGCTGCTGTGTGCAGACTGGAAGAGCTGGGGCTGGAGGAGCTCTGTAGCTTGCAGGGGGAGGAAACAGGGGAAAGGGGGAATGCCTGGCTGTTGCTCCTTCACACTAACAAAGCAAAGGCACAGCCCTGGCCAGCACTGAAAGTGGGTTGCAAGCCTCTTGAGGTCCTCCTCCTCCCTGTTTCCTATGAATTCATGCCTGTGAAAGTAACCCTCAAGCCATCATGGTTTTTTTGTGTGTGTCTAAAATAATTTTAAGACCTTTCACCCTTTCTTGAACAAGCTAAATAATTCAATCATCCTTCATCCTTAGAATCCCCTCCTCATTCTGGATCATTTTCTGTGTCCTTCCTTCCCCCTTCCAATGGTCTCCTTGGTGGCACACTGTTTGAGCTGCAGTCTTAATACTGCTGCATATGGAGGCAAGATCACTTTCCCACCCTAGCTTGATATTTCTTTTTATGTATTGATTTTTCTATGTTACAGTGATTGCAAAGCCCTCTCCTGACTCATTGCCTTCTATGAAAGCAGTTTGTTCCCTCAGCTAACACAGACACATGGACATATCTCCAACAGGATAGGGAAAAAAAAATTTCTCCAAAGACAGATTTACCTTCAACAACAATCACCCCAAAGCCAGGACTGGAACTAATCTCATGCTGTGGCATCCTCAGTCCTCCTTTCACTGGTCACCCACAGTCATCACTGCAGCTCCTGGTTCCAGGTGGTCTATCTAACAGGTTAAGCCACTCACATGTTTCTTCTGGAATTTATGTTTCTGCTTCTCTATGAATCCTGATAACGCTTCACTGACTATAAGTTCAAACTTAGATATTGATATTAGGAAGAGATTTTTTACAGCAGGGGTGGTGTGACATTGGAACAGTCTGCCCAGAGAGGCTGCCCCATCCCTGGAAGTTGCACGGGGAGGGTTGAACTAAATGATCTTTAAGGTCCCCTCCAACCCAACCATTCTCTGATTCTGTGTGTTTTTCAGAAGTTTCATGACCTATATTTAGTGGCCTAGGAAGCTTTTAGCAGTCCAAAAATGGAGAGAAATGCTTAAATCTGAGTCCTACCAGCAGGTAGCAGCCTGGAGAACTGGCAGCTTCCTGCACACAGACATCAACCACAGGGCCTAAGAGGGATTCCTGTGGCAAAACAGCCCATCTGAGGATAGACACTGAGCTTTTACCAGATGCAGCCCTGCTTTCAGTTTATTTGTGGAAGCTGGTCAGGATTATTTTGCAACCCTAACAGCATGGATGATACAAGACATTGCTGGACACATTCCTGTGTGAGCTCGTCTAGGTGACCCAGCTCTGGCAGGGGTGTTGGACTAGATCTTTCTAGGTCCCTTCCAACCCCTAATCTACACTGTGATACTGCTGCAGCACCTCAGTAACTCGTGTCTGAAATGATACTCCCAGAAATACCAAAACAACAGGCAAAGATTAATTGAAAGCTCCTGAGGCCATCAATATAGTCTCACATGCTAGAACTTACTTCTTGTTCCCTGGGAACAAGATTTCCTGGGGAAAAAAAATCACAAAGTAGTTTTCAGATTTTTTGCCAAGTAAAATAAAATTTTTAAAAGTTTATAAAAAAGATATATTCAGTAACAAATATCTACAATGTTTTTTAACTGCCAAATGCAGGAAGAGTGCTAAGAACCAGAAAAGTTCCTCTTAATTCTGCTTACCTTATGTTCTGATGAAAAAAATCTGTCCATTTAGAATACAAATAGGAATCACTTTCCTGCTTTCACCTCAGAGGTGCTGAAAATATTTTGCACTGTCAGTTGTACTCAGGCTCAGCATGAAGGGCTTGCCTCTCACCACACCTGCCCACAGCCCAAGCTAATCCTTTCAGAGCACTTGGCTGTTAATATTTAACAGGCTCCAATGGGCTCAGACTCAGCAGCCAATGCCATGACTTATAAAGTAATCCTGTTGTCGGGTTCTTCTTTAGTTTCTAATGCTTAATCAGTGCCTTTGTGAAGTATTTTTGATTTCTTAGAAATGCTGACATGACCTTAATACATCTTTCATAAAGAATTACTGCAACTATGACAAGTTAATTTTGTAGTGAAAAATATGAAGACTGCAGTAATATATTTAGTCACAGAATTTAGTCACAAATGGGAGATAATTTTTCTACTAATATAAACATAGCTTTATCTATTCAGTTATTATTAATTTCTTTACTTTGCAGTTATTCTGATCTTTTTTGTGTATTCAATTATTGCTTTCCCCTAACTCCTGAATAAACATATTTTATCTCTATATAAAATATTATCTATATTCAGCAATTACAGAAAAGCAGCACCATTAGGACTGTAAATAATTGAACAGTAGAATTTATTTCTTACAATAAGCCATGAATTAAAACTTAGGTAAAGAAAGTTGCAGGCTCCTTTTCTGATTTTAAATAGACTTGAACAGTATATTCCTCTCAAGCACATAATTTAAATCTCTCCTCACCCTTATTAATTCTTTGGTTATCCATTGTAAAAATAATAGTCTCAGTAAATCTGCTTGGTAATGCTTGGCATAGCTGCAGCACAAGAATTGCAGTGTGTCCAAAATGTGACAATGAAAGCAAAATCACTCTGCTCTTCAGTGCTTTTTTACAAAAACAAAAGGCATTTCAGTTTATCTGTTTGACATTTATGTGTCCTATGCAAAGAAAAAAGAGAGAGAAGGCTAATTAATGGTGCCATACACCTATCTTTGGGCTTTTTACGGAACCAATAACCATGGAATACAGTCCCTGAATCTGTATTGAGGCCTTTGTCTTTTTCCAGTCTTGTAAGTGACCCAAACAGGTTATGTGGTTACCTAAATTACCTAAAAGTGATAGAACAAACAAAGGCTTTAGTGCAAAAATGCATTTTCCTCACCCTTCCCATTAGTGAGGGAAAGCTGTCACTCTAGCCCTTAAGATGGAGGACACAGACAATCCTGGTGCATCCTCCTTCCTTCCACCCACAGTGCTTATGGAACCCTTCCAATGCCTGGCTGGAAGAAGTGGGGCTCTCACTGCAGGATGGGTGGGCAAGAGAAAAAAAGAGTGCCTTGGATGGCTTCCTTTGTGAAGCCTTCCTGACCCAGCCCTGCTGCCAGATGCTGCCATAGGCTGCACTGTGTCACCCAGGGATCTGCTTTGTGAGCTGTGGATAGCAAGAAGGACTGCTTTTAACCAAGGAAGGTAAGTGAGGTGTGAGGAGACCCCTGCAAGCTGGATAATAAAATCAAGAGGAGGAAATCAGTAGTGAAAAGTTTAAACTGATCAATGCCTACCTGCTTCTGACCTGGGTCAAGGTTAAGAAGAAGGTTTATATTGGTTATATTTGCCTGGCACAACCAAGAGCACAGTGTGCTGCCATGGGGCATAAGCCCAGCATTGGGGAAAGACAATCATCATACTGCTGCATTGCTGAGAGTTTGTGGAAACAGCAGTTTCCTGTCAGCCTGACAAGAAGCTGTACCTTACTTCCAGAACACCTTTCCCACATCGGTATCTCTTCCCTTATCAGCCCAATTAGTAGTTTTTGAGGTCAAGTCAGTCAATTTAAGAAAAATACAAACACCCCTGACAGATGACACTTGAAACTCAATAGCTGTGCAAAGGTTACTCCATAAGAATAGATATTATACTGCTCACTATTCTTCTGTGCCCTGGCCCCATGATCCATTCATGAGGGCAAAAGAATTTTAATATATTAACCAGAATCTCTGCCAGCTTTTAGGCTGTTATAATTTATGACTGATGAACTCTTGTAGTCCATCATTAAATTCCATAATAGGATTTTTCACAGGGCTGCTCTTCAGGAAAGCTTGCCAAGTCTGAACAATTTTTACTCAGGGCATTTTTGTATGCTTCCAAACTCCAGGGTGAAACCTGACAGGTTAATGGAGAGACCTCAGGAAATACCTATTATTTCTCAATGGACACTTTGTGCATTGCATCTTCCTGAGTTACTTGGTGAAACTATTGCAGGCATAAGGTCCAACTGTTTTAAAATGCCTCCTAATAGAAGAGTCTGTGCACTGTAATTATGGACTGTGGTAAAAAAAAAAAGTATCTTTTACTATTATTAAGAGTTCCACTAATGTTTTATAACTGAAGAAAGCAAACTCAGCTTCAGTGGCTGGACAGAGTAGGACTCAGGCTCTGGGACACTGGACATCTGTTTAAGCACTGAACCTACTGCCTGCTGGCAAAACTACTGCTGAGCAGCAGCTTCTTGGAAGTGCAGAGCCCTACGTTGTGGGAAAGAGACTCAAGGTGACCCCCAGCAGAAGCTTCATGAGAGCATGGAGTCAGGAGTGCCAAATCCTGCAGCCAGGAAAGCCTGCTGCCCCTAAGGAAAGGTTGCAGGCACCTTCAACTGCCAAATCCTGCCACCAGTCCTGAGCCTACATGGGGAGGTTTTGTGCTCTTCAGAGCTCTGTGCAAGATGCACTCAAGGAACTGAGCAGAAGTACCAGGGACTCTCTGGCTGGTGATATCCTGCTTCTGCAAGAAGCAGAGATTTCTTTGCAAGTTTTGCTCCATAGCACTTGCAAGAAGTTGGGTTGGCCAGCAGAGTTCCCATAGACCTCCTGAAAACCAGTGGTGTCTTTATGGTAAACATTAAAAAGGAAAATTGCAGCTATACATGTTGTTCATTCAGGTTACAGCTTACATCCTGCATGTGCTATATGTTTTGAATCTCTCTCAATCCATGTCACTGTTTATGCACCTTACTTGCTCTTACTGCTAATTGATGCTCTGGGGAGAGATTGGCACCTGCAAGATTTAGCAGGGAAAGCATTGTCTGCAGAGCATCAATCCAACCTCATCCAGCATGGAGCAGAATGCCATGACCAAAGAAATACATCCTCAGTGGGAGGTGGAAAATCAGTTCTCAAGGAAGAAAAGAATTCACTCTGCCCTTAGTGAATAATTCAACTAAGGACTTTTGCTTTGGGCAACTTGTGAAAGTAGCAGAGCTTCATGTATAAAATGGTATTTCTGAAAGCTTTACCCATTAATTTAACATGGTTTAGCCCAGTTCCAGCCTCCATTATTCAATAGAGTCCATCTTCTGCTCTGCTAGTCAGGACTGATGCATTCCTCCATGGTGTGAAGTGAACCAGCTGCCTGCAGATCTCAATAACTCACTTCCACAGCAAAGCAAAAGGGGAGCTTTAGAACAGCAAAGGAAGTCATACAGAACTTCCAGTATGCTCAGCAATTTCTTATTCATTCTCTGCTATGCAGTATTCATTTATGGATAAAGATGTAGTAAGAGCCATTTAAATGTATGACTGCAGTAAATATTCATAACTCCTTTTGCAAGATTTTTTAGGAATGTGTGGAAAACCTGAAAAGGTGTCTCAGGTCTTCCTTTCTCTGCACAGTTCTAGAGCTATTAATGCTTGCAAAAAGCAATAGGCAAAGGGGGCTGTGTAATTATGAATGACAGTCATGTATAATAATGTTAGTTCAAATTGGACTTTGTAGCCAGTATACTAGCATGCAGAACACGTGCACAGACATATCCAGTAAACTGGGGCTTGTATTTAAAGAAATACAAGCTATTTTTTAAACTATGTTCCAAATATAATTGGAAAATAGACATTAAATACACCACCTTAACTCTGATGATGAATATTGAGATGTTCAGTACCAAAATAGGAGACATATAAAAATCTAACACAAGAGTAATTATAGGAAAATTATTATGCATAGTGCAGAATCCAGGAACTCTTCCAGCTTTACAACTGGCATGGACATTACGTTGTTACCCTGCTGCTCTTTAACTTCAAGGTACCTGCTGTATATCTGTATGCAGATTAGGTGTTTAGGCTTGGTATTTTGGGGGGGGGAAGAGTGAGGTGGAGACCCTGAGAGAGGTAAAGATTCAGTAAAAGTGTTCTGGCCATTTTTCAAGACTGAAATTAGAAGAGAACAGATTGCTCTACAAAGTTCAAACAGTTTTATAAGTGATTTATTTCAGCAGTGTCAGCAGGCATCTTCCTGCTTTGGAGCAGGAACTTGGGCTTTTTGAAGAGCAGGGAACTCACCTTGGGTTTGGAGGCACACATTTTTCTTTCTTTGAAAAATAGCCAACATTTGCTGAGTTGCAATATTTAAACTAGTGTAAATTTGCAAAGGCTGAAGGCTTTTCAACTCTATCCTCTGAAAGCTGTCAGGCCCAAGTGTGTTCCACCTTCCCAGAGCTGGAATTGGCCTGGGATCACAGAGGCAGTTGTCCTCAATTTATCCAGTAGCAGAAACAGAATTTCCCTCTTATATTTTCCCTCAAAAAAAAGAAGAGACTTAAAGAAGCAAGAAGGTGTAGCAAAGGAGGCTGGTGGACAGACGAGAAAGGAAAAGAGAGAAGTTTTAAATCTAAAGAAAATGTGGTACTGTGAGAAGCTAAAACCTTTCAGCCTTGGGTGATGTGATTTCTGAAGCAGTCTTTGATCCTTGAGAGAAAGATTCAATGGTATACTGTAATGACATCTGAGGAAACTGGATTCAAATAAAAAATTAGGCAAAGATGTTGAGAAAACAAGTGAAAACAACTGAACAAATTCCTAAAGCAGGCAATCAATTTACTTCTTTTGGTATCTTATCCAGGCTTACTGTCTCTAGAAAGTGTGACTTGACCACTACAGGATTTTGTGCTTACCATAATTTTTTTCAGGTGACAGTCTATAGTCAGTTTTATACATGAAACGATGTTAGCTGAGCAAATGATGCCTTTTAGTCTTCAAGTTTTTGAATATACCAAGTTAAGACATGGCAGGGACAGGCTGAAGATAGGAAATGAGCAAGAGAAAATGAAGAAGAGGAATGGATGAAGAAAATGGATGATGAGGGGGAGGGACAACACAGGATAAGAGGGACCAGGAGCTCAGCTGTGCAGTTGGATATTAAGGGAGGTGCAGTTAGACTGCATGCCCTGAGACTTCCCAGAAACCATTACTATTTAAGCTGGTACTTCTTGTTTTAGAAATAGAAATTAGCTTCTCTTTTTTTTTTATCTCTTTTTTTTCCTTTCACATTGTCAGCAATTGAGTAGCACCATGTCTGTTGGTGGGGTTTAATATGGGTGAATACATTTGTTGTTAAAAAGATATACTTTCTCACCAAAAGGCCTTAATCACTTGTTACATTATGTAAAATAAAAGAGACATGCTATCTGCATAAATGATAAATGAAATGTTAAATTTTCTCTCTATTTGTTAAATTATTCTATTTTCATATCTAGAGCATTTATTTTATGATGTAGTGAAGCAATAAATACTTAAATAACCTTTGCTTGAGTTTACTGCTTCAAGCTTTCTATTAAAAGAAAATCAGCAGGAATTTCTTCACTTTCCTCAAAGTATGATTTCCTTTCTCAAAGATCTGTGTCTGTGGAGACATTTTCATATTCCTTCTCATGCTGTAAAACTCTTTTAAAGAGCTAGCCCAAGAGATTCAGCTTCTCAGCACTTCATTTGTGAACATCCTCATTTCTTGGCAATTAGGTGCACGACATTTCATCCTTAATGGTTATGATCTTCAAATCTCTCTTTCCTCTAGAATACCCTTTGCACTGCTAGCAAATTGCAAATAAATGATGAGACAAAAGGTAGACAAGTCATGTTTGAAATATGAGATTAAGGGATGATACCAGCAGAGGGCAATACATGGACATGGTCCCTGACAGCTCTCCAGCAGCCTAGTGGCTGCAAGCCCAAGGTCTGCTGTCATTCTGTTTGAAAAACAGTCTTAGATCCCTTCAATAAATTACAGAAAGGAAAGTCAGAAGTGGCCTTCTTTTACAAAATCTCTTTAGCTGTCACACAGTCCTTTGATAAACAGCATTTTCCAAGCACTCATAACCAGCCATAATAAAGAATAGTAATTAATAAGTGGAATGGAAATCATAACCCATAGTGTGTCTGGTTGGAGCCATTCACATAGTATGTGCATGTACAGTAAAGTAGGTGTTCCATCTGTAGCCTGAGAAAAGCCTCATGTTAACTTGACTTACAGCACCTCCTTTTCCTTATAATGAGAAGAAATACAGCATTAGAAGGTAAGCAACAAACAGAAATGGGTGCTGAACAGAATTTTGTAATTGCCATCCATGGAGATACAGAGCTCTTCATGGCCTTCAGCACATTTTCTTTAAAATACTAACTTCTAGGCTGAAATGTCTTTTCATTTCATATACAGCAGCACATGCTGATTGTAGTCTTTCTTACTTCAGTCTGATCACGTCAAGGGACCATTAACCAGTCTTTAACTTCCAGCTTGCACTTTTCACTGTTTGTTGAGGAGGCGTTTGGTGAAATAGGAGAAAAATTGTATTTCTGTCCTAATGAGGCAGAAAACACTATTGGAGTTCCCTAGAAATCTTGTTAGATAATTAAGTGCTTTAGGCCTACTCAGCACTATCAAACTTTCCAGCACTTAAATTATTTACTGGTAGTTAAGACCAAATGCTTCACTCATCAACAGGGATGCTCTGCTTTGTGTGTCTCAAGGCTATTTTAGGACAGATTCATTAATCTAGGAAGTCTTGCAAACAGAAAAAAGAAATACACAGCTTTTTGACATTCTGGACCATGCAACCCCTGTGGCTGATTCCACCTTGCATAATGTAGTTCAGAACCAGGGCTGCTATTCAGGGATGTGAAATGATAGAAAAAGAATCCTTTTCCAAGTATATCCCATGAAAATATTGTCATACTAAAACTAGTGTTTTATTTCAATAACCTGTATTCTGAGAACAGCAATTGTTCTGGCAGCTGTGTCTGAACAGCTTTATTGGGCCTTCATTTGGGAGTTATACAAGTTAAGCAACTTTGGAATCATTATGTCTTCCATAATGTTGTTATAGCTCATCAGCATTTGGCTTTATTTTCTTAATTGCTACACTTGTAGCCATTAGATGAAAGTCTGAAACCAGTCTTACAATGTTCTTGTTTAATTACTACATTACTAATACATACATAAAATTAAATAGCACTTTATCCTACGTCTGCAACATCTAACTGCTGCTGAACGCACATCTCCCCTCTGCAAGCATATCAGACAGGTATGCTTCCCACAGCACTCATTTCCTCCAGCAGCCCCTGCAAAGAGATGCATTTTGGAGCCTATCATCAAGCTTAGAAGAATAACTAAGGTGTCCAGGTAACTATGTAGCTGAAGAGGAATACACAATAGACCTGACCCCATGCCATGGGCATGCATCAGGGCACTTCTGCTCCAGCCTCACAAACAAACCTCATGCATCCTGTTCAGCCCTAGAAACTGACTCTGGTGATGTGAAAAAAGAGATATCTTGCCAGAGTGAAACAGAAAACTTCCCCACCCTCCCCAAGACAATGGGATCTGATGTAAGACACATGGCTTGGACCAAACTGCTGACCTACTAGACAATTGGAAACAGCCCTCCAGGCTTCAAGCAGAACAAAAAATGAAACCTCCAGTTTCTGAAAAGAAAAAGAGCCTCATGTACTCCCTTAATCCCACAAAAAAAAAAAAAGGCAGGACAAAGTGGGTAGGCAGGCTGGCAAAGTGCAGGGCTGTCAGATTGAGGTGCCTTGTCACCCTCATATCTGCTGTTTTGATGAGGAAATATGGTCTTCCAGGGGTCTGGCTGATTTACTGTAAGTCCCTGGCCATCAGCAGCTCTGCTCACCATGGCCAGGGTGGATGGAGCAGTGATTTAGCAGTGAGGTATAATTTCACATGGGAATCAGCCTCTTTGGGAAATTAAATGTATATATATATGTTATTTGGGAAAAAATAGTCTCTAGTTCTTTTCTGTAGCACTAGCAAGGGCATGCATGACTTACAAAGGTCATTGCTAAGGGCAGTAGCAGTGTGGTTGTATTCAGTTGAACCCTCAGTCTGCCTAATCCAAGTGTTTTGGAGCTAGAAATAGCCAGCTAATTCTTTCTATGCTCTGAAAAGACAGGGGCAGGGTATAATAGACTTACCTATAACAAATGCAGTTGCTTAGAGGGAGAAAGGATAGACAGACATTGTCTCCCTGATATCTAAATTTTGTACATCCCAATGGGTCACAAAAAGTGAGAGAGACAGAGAAATAATGTCCTACCATCTTATTAGTATTCAGCTCTCTCTTTCTGAGGCTGAAGGCAGTATTAGCCCAGTTTCCCTCTCCTAAGGATCATGCACAGTACTGCGTGCCTGAACACATGCAGGCACACGAGGAAGAATCATTCTACCTCCTCCTTTAAAGATAAAAAAATCCACATGGTTTGGAAAAAAAAAGGGGAAGGGAGAAGAAAAAAGGAAAAAAGAAAAAGCATCATTTGAGGCTATGATAAAATTATTACACATTCTAACCAAACTAGTAGGATCATTTAGAATACTGGAAAAGTGAAAAGCAGAAACACCAAGAGCATTTCTGGACAGTTAAACAAAATATTGATTTTTCATTTCAAAGTGAAATTTTGTTTTCAACTACGCCTAAATGTGCTTTTAAAATGGCTAAATCACCTTTGCAGTTAAATGATACATTTTTCTCTTTCTTCTCGGACTTCAGATGAGAAGTCCTTTGACTACAGGCAGAGCAATGCATATTTTGGCAGCTTCTTTCTTTGTTCTCACAGTGCAAAGACTTCTTTTTTGGCATTTGACAGTTCTCTTCAGGCTTTATCCCAGAGAGGAACAGAGGTTTGTTTTACTGAGAAACTGATGGGAGAAGTAGAAAAGCAAGAGAGTCTAGGAAGCAACTCCAAGTCTCTGTTTGAATTCAGAGTTCAGAACTTTAAATGTTCAGGAAATGTAGGAATTGCCTTTTTCCCTGGCAACAAAAGTCTACAGAAGTCAACAGCTGGATAGTTCTGATTCAGTCTGGAGCAAGGCAACACATAAGGAATACAAGGCAATATTAGGAAGGTCTCGTCATCTCAGAGGTTACATGACCCTCCCCTGCTTTCATTAGTAAATACCAAGAAGTATAAAAGACCTTGTAATAACAGAAGAATGCTACAGATGGTAGCAAATCTTTCCAGAAAAGCACTGTAATAAATGTTCAGGTTTTAAAATGTGTTTCTCACTATAACAATGACTGTTTAGATTTAGCACTGTTAATTGTCTACAAAAGAATATTGTTCTAAATCAGACACATAAGCACCTTCCTGTACCAGGCTCTAGCCATCACCAGCCAACCTAATACTGTTTTTGCAAGGCTTCAGAGCGCTGCTGAGTCATTTTAGCATGCTGGTAGCTGAGGTGGCTCTTCACAGCAGTGCCCTGTTACAGTCAAGATCTGTAGCAGGGATGGAGCTGAGGAGATGTGATGGGGCAGCCTGGGGCAGCCCTGCAGTGCTGCCTGCCACCGAGGCAGTCCTGAAGTGCCTTTCATGGGTAGCACAGATTTGCTTTAAACCTGCACTAGCAACTTGGCTCTCGATCAGGTTCAAGTCTGCTCTGTGTGTTCTGTCAGTCTTTTCATACCGTGAGCCTACCTACTCTTCAGGAAGTAATCACCTTGCTGTGAATCAGAGTGATGCATTCAGCTTGTTAATGGTCACAAAGCTCTTTCTGTGCCAGGCTCTCCAAGTGATTGCTGTGCTAACAAAGGGTTAGATCAGCTATCAATTTACGTTATGTATTCATAGTTAACTTCAAGTGTAAGATTTTCAGAGACAAATTAATGGGAACTTGGCACCACACACACTTCTGAAATGCTCAAGAAAGGCTGCTTCTTGCTCTTAGGTACCGACAAGCCTTTAACAGTCTCTTTGTAGGCTGTTACTCTATGCTTTTGTATCTCCTCTTTTTTCCAGGCATGTCATTTATCTTGTTATTTCGGTACAAACGTTTAAAACTTCTCCTTCCAGTTTTGGCAGCTTGTTACATCCTACAGGTCTGAGAGCTCTTTAATTAACTTTTCTTTGCATATGGGTTCTTAGGAATTTTGTTCAAACCCTCAGTCTTCTGTTGTATAAGTGATATGAACTGATGCCTGGGGCCACATTGGTGCTCATGACTCTATGGTTGCTCTGAGTACTTCAGCAGAACTAGTTAAAAAGATATGCAGGAAGCAATCACAGCTTCTCAGGATGGAGTCCCTGCTGCTGTAAGAATTCTTGTGTTCCTACACACATCTGACATATATTATAAAAGCATAAGCCTTTGAATTTCACCACTTCACCAAACAATTCAGATTATACTGTAATATTGACCTAACACTGTACATTATTTAGTGCTGTCAAGTCTTTTCTGTCACATGCAAAGTCCATCAGTATCAGTAATGGCCATTTTGATTTCTTTTTCCTGCTATGTTGCTCATCAGTCTTTATGAAAGATGTGTTGTCAGAGTACTGTATTTCAAATATTTTAGTGTTAAATATTTATAATCAAGGCTGGAAGACTTTGCTGTGCTGGCGGACAAATGAGGAGGCTCACAAGCCCTGAATGGTTTCCCACTCAGAGAGATGGAGGAAAGACAGGAGAAGGAGAAAGGGGAGAAAGGAAGGAAAGGATTCCAGTACTTTCAAAAATGTCCTTTATCCTTAAAGATATTGGGGCCCCAGTTCTGCTTTAATCTATATAATTTCCCACACTAAGGCAACGTGACAGAAAAGTTGTTTTCCACCCTAATGAAAATAAGAGGACACCCAGGCTCTCACAAGGAAAGAAGAAAGCTAACTGTCTATATTGTGTGAATGGCTCTAACCAATTGTCTCTGAGGTAGAGAGAAATAAGCACCCAGGGAAAGCATTTATTTCAATGCCACCTGGAAGAGGCTAAGCAAATGACTATAAAGGATGCTGACATAAAGCAGATGTCAAAAGACCTGAAGGACCAAAGATGGGTGAAGTAGATCCTACCTGTAACGTTCAACTTTTTTTTTTTTAAGCAGGCCACTTAGCAAAATGCCAGCACGTAAAACATGAAGACGTCCTGTTTAATCTAAAGGAGACATATTCAACTTCTTGCTGTGTTTCGCATGTGTGCTCTTAGCTGCTGCCTGCTGCCAGCAAGCTGCCAAGCAAGGTACAGCAAGGCAGAGAGCACGCCTGGGGCTGCGCTGCAGTGGGGTTTTGTGTCCGAGGAGCAGCGCATGGCACAAGTGTGGCCAGGAGAGGGCCACCAAGCCCTGGAAGTATCACACAGCTGCTCTTTTACCAAACCCATGAGCTTTGTAAAAGCTTAATTGCAAAACCATTGGAGTTTGTAGACTTCTAACCCCAGGGCAACAATTGCATGCTTTCATGTAGGAGAGCACTGGAAGAAAGATCTGCCTTCAGACCTGCTGCAAACGTTAAATTTAGGGGACAGAAAAATAAAGGAGTTGCAAAATGCTATAAAAAGTGCTAGGAGTCCTTGCCTTGCCTCCTGGCAGCCTCTGATAAATGTCCAACAAGCTACCAGGCTGCTAGTCTATGCACAACTCCAAATGTCCTAAAGATCGAGTGGAATCACTCTGTGCCTCTTGCTCTGTCTGCAGCAGGTAGCCCTGCCATGGAGAGTCCCCTTGCTAACCTGTCTTCCCTTCAACTAAAACAGCTCAGCAAAGGGATTGTCTGTTCCAGCCTATCCCCATCTCTGTACATGCCTTAACTGAGGGAAAAAACGCCTAAAATGACTGAGCAAGGAGATAAATCACTACCTGCTTCAAGGCTGATTATGCGGGGCACTTAGGGGAGGTTCATGCCTCACACAAGCATTCCCAAGAGGTTTCCACACGTGGTGGCAGGCTGAGTGCTCTGCCCTGTCTCTACCTGTGCCTACAGTGAGCACTGACAGCCTGCAGGGCTGCAGCCCCTTGGCACAGAGCACGGTCAGCCCACATACACACATGCTCCTCTTATCTCATTTTAAATACCTGCAGGATGAGTATGGATCTAGTCTTTTCCTTCTGAGCTGGCTGGAGCTAATGTGGTATGTGCAGCACATTTTCAGTGCTCTAAAAAGCGCAGTGTCTCAGGTTTTCTTGCTTCTCTTTATGATTGCAGGTACACATAGTCCTGTCTCAACCCTTTCTCACACTATTTTTAACCCACAATCACATTTTTAATCATATTTGCTCTCAGTGGACAGTAGGTGGGACCAGAACTGTCAGATCAGAGGAAGCAAGGTGAAAAGGAATGTCCAATAGGGACAGACTCCAGCTTTAGGAATCTCCTCTATGCAGTTTGATTAAACAGAGGGTCAAGGAAGATCAAGCCAGAGCTGGAAGAGCCAATGGAATGTGTTCCTTTTTCTGTTTTCTTGTGTGTCAAGGTTCTACAACTCAGCTGAGCCGGGGTTGATCAGAAGCAAGGGCAGCCTGGTCTAGAGCTCCCTGCAGCTCCAACCCAATATAGCTCTACCAAACCAGAGAAGCTTCTCCACAGCTGCACCCTCAGTGTAGTAGACACAAGATAAGTGGTAGCTATGATGACATCATCTTGAGGAATTATTTCAAAAAGTGGTTCTTTGACACATTTTTTACCCTCAGCCTGTCTAATTCACATGCTTATTAATTAGCTAGAGATGATATATATCACCTGGCAATAAACTTAGTGTCCTGTGTTGTTTTTGGTTTAATTTCATTTGCATTTACTTGATGATAGCATATCTTACACATATATCAAATATTTTCAAAGGAAAACAGCTTGTCTCATTAAATATCTTACCCATTTTAAGAATTAAAGCAACCTTCTGTCCACTTAGTCAAAACATATGCCAGCTCTATCAAATCAACATGTCACAAAGCTTACTACCCTAAGCCCTAATTAGAAAACCCCCAAACACTGTCCACATCAAGTGTAAATCTCTCTTCCCACTCTGTATCCCAACAAGGCTTTAATTCATTAAGCCTTTCAGTGCCAAATTCCCTTTCATACTAATGAGATAAGATGGTGCATGGTAGGATTACTATGTACATAGGTGAAAGCTGTAACCACATGTGACTATTGCACTGGAATGGAGAAAGCAGCTGACCACTTTCTCAGGGGCATGAGTTGTTGTTACTGTGTTATTCTTGGGCTCAATCTTTCTTATCCATGTTCTCAGACATTTCAAAACCTTAGTTCCAATTTCCAAGATTATTGGTCACTATGGGTAAAGTTTTACTACTGGTCTCATCACCATTCATGATTCATTCATGCCTTTAGCAGGGCAGTTCCTGGAGCCCAGAGAGTCTGAATTAGAGATGCTGATCTTGAGCTACATACAAAACTTTCAGAGGATGTCACCAGGCTCTGGATCAGCTTTTTTTTTTCCAAAGCATCTTGCAAAACCATTCTCTTTACTAAGACATATGTATTGCCATAGGTTAATATAGGAAAAAGGAAAAAAGAACATTGTGCCAAGAAATGCCTGCTTCTCCAGCATCAGAAGATCCTGATGTCCACCAGGAAACCCTTATACACCTAATTTACCCATGAAATATTTTTATACAATCCTGGCAAGTGTATAAAAGCATACAGACACAATCTACCACACAGTAATTAGACTGAAACCAGTCAGTGCTTATACCAACTATGGGCTCCACCAACTGTCTCCAACAAGAGCCTAGGCACTTCACAAAAGACAAAGGAATTGTTAAAATGCTCCCTTTCCTCCCAGCAATGTATTCTCCATCCCCATAGCCTCAGTTTCATCAGACCTGGGATCCAGGGATTTGCATGTATTGTACATGGCAGTACCTTATCATTCAGATACTAAGAATTTCCAATAAGAAGATAAGAAGTCACCTCTTTTTTCGCTAAACCAAAAGAAAGTAGGGATATAAAAGTGCTACTTTACTTTAAAATTACATCTCATACTCCCATACATCAAATAAGCACACTCAGGAAAGCCACACAAACTGCTTCTAGGGCATTTGACTCTACCATCCATACCTTTGCCCAAGAGAAACAACCTAGAATCCCATAGCTTCATTAACCAGATGGATCAAAAGGGAACAATAATATGCATAATGTAACAATCAGGTTTTGGCAGTATTTAATATATTCACTCCATGAAAGGTTTGAATAATAGTTCTGATTAATACAAATGAATCAAATTTTAAGGAGGTTGTCAGCTGTCCTCCCCTTAAAAAGCAGAATGATTAATGTTAGCAAAATTATAACAAGAAGGTAATAATAGCTTTCACTTAACTTTTTAAATTGTAAGGAACTTTGCAAACATTCACTAATTGATTTAAAGCCTCTGTTTATCTTATGATGTGAACACTGGAAGTGTAAGAAAAAGGTACTAACCAGAGAGTGAAATTCATCATGCTCTCCACTGACATCAATGTCCACTTCTGTGTTAGACTCTTAAGTACATGATGTTAGAAAACAGATCTTTCAGCTGTCACAGATCCAGAGGAAACCATAGTGTTTATACCAAAGCTGATACACTCCTAGTGATGTTTCCTACTGTTTGCAAAAGAGCTGTATTCCATTGACTTGTGTACTTTAAAGTATACTCAGGTGTGGAGAAACTGGACTCCTATAAAATACAATCATGCTATCAACACAGATGGCTAGCACACTTACACTCAATTGTAAGGCCACCTCTGAAGTGAAATATTAGTCCCTGTGTGCAGGGGTGTGAGATTTAAACACAATCTTTCCTGCTAAAAGCATTCATTTTCTGCAAGACAAACCTAGCTGTCCTCAACAAAGCTTCCTCACAGTGAGGGAAGGGAGGTAGCAGCTTGGCATGAGGGAAAGCTCCATTTTAAGGTCTAAAAGTAATCCCTACACTTAAATAGTCTAAGTGTGGATACATCTACTTTTGATCTTCAACACCATAAATGAGCATTACATTTTGTGTTTCATAGAGAGGTATTAGCACTGTTGGACTGCTTGGCACTTGTCTTTACCTTTTGTAAAGGTTTTGTTCCTTCTTGTAGTCAATTTGGCAACAGAGGCTGCTAGGAAAAAGGCTTTTTTTGTACAAAAGTGTGAAGGACTTCAGAAAGAAACATAACCCTCAAATAACCACTGCAGACATTGCAGAGGGATTGCATGCTTAAAATTGTTCTTGAATGCAATTTGGAATGTGTTTTTTATACCACACTTAACAGAAGACAAACTAACGGCAAATACTTCTTCAAATACCAAATGAGGTAACCTTGAGAAGTAGAGCACTGGCAAACCATGCAGAGGCACTTGAACTGCTTCAGCACAGAGCTGGTGGGGATCAGAAGCAGTAAAGTTGTGTTGCATTGCTGGGCTGAGCTGCAGGAACAAGCCTAGCAATTTCCAGGTGTGTTGCTTTAACATCCAAGCTGATAAACCTGCACAGAGCAATGGAGCACCATGGGAACTGCAGGGCTGTGCTGAGGTTGTAGATCTCTGCACACAACTTACGTGGTGTGAGCGTCAGATAGGATGAGCTTTTGTGGTACATGAAACCACTGTAAATAGAAAAATATACCCTCCAAGATATGTTGCCACATGGGTACTCATTGGCATTTATTAAACTAGGCAAAATTACTACAAGCCCTTGAGTGAGCTGCATTACTTCAGTTTTGTTAATTTGTGTTGTCCAGCTGATTATCTTCTATGAACTCAATCCCTTCAGAGGCACTACTGCCCTAGGGGAAGGGAAAGGAGAGCCCTGTTGTTTGTGTAACAGTGCTGAGGTGAAGTCTGTACTGCACACTTAGACTGGTACTTGAGTCAATATCTTCTGACAGTTTTAAACTAACAGTTCAGGTGGCAGACACTGACAAGACAGTTGAAAGCTGATATGTCTGTGTGATACTGCAAGAGAACAAGTAGACCAAGGGGGGGTGGTGGTGCAGTTTTCCTACGCAACATTTTGTTAATTTGTCCAGGAATAAAAGATTGTAGTACATACTTCAGTATAAATTGCTGACTGCTGCAAAAAAATAGTCCAGAAGAGCATGGATTGACAGGTGCCAGCTTTCTGAAAGGCAAGTTTGACTGGCTAGGCACAGCCTTGCACTAGACCAGCTGAATTCACAGCTTAGGTAAGGCTTTCTGACCACTACATGATACCCAAGGGTAAGGTCTATCACTGGAAGTAGATGAACATGTGAATTAGTCAAGATAAAGCAAAGACAAGATAAGTAAAGGCTAAATTGTGACATGCTCTTGGAGATGACTGTTTAGCACTGGACTAGAGATACTGCCTTCATTTGTAACTCAGCTATGAACTAACCCAGCTGGGGAAAGGCTCTTAAGTAAAGTCAATCCTGCTTTTTCCATAACATAGGAAGCTTCACATGGGAATGTGTCATGAGGCACCTTGGGTAGGGTAGTTCCATCTTAATTATATACACAGAGCTTAGAGAGGTTATTAGACACGTGAAAACTCCTAAAGTCAGTCAGTAAAGAAGCTTTTATACTCTCAGTGCAATGTGGAAAATACTTACAGTTAAAATCAAGTAGTTGAGGCTGCTCCTCCATATGTAGCTCACATACTTCAGCAAATAGTCACTGAACCAGCAGAAGGTAGTGCCACTGTAGATTTTATTTTGTAAACAGTGAGGTAATTATTGAAGGCTAGGAGGCTGGTGTATTTTTTTTTTTAGTAGTATTAAGTGACTTGCAATGATTAAATAAAGAATAAATGAAAGTAGATCTGTTCCTACAGATTTTCTTTGAGGAAAAACAAAGGGTTCCTTGTGTGTTTGGGGTTAAGTTTTATGCAAAGCTTCAAAGTGTTCTTTTACATCTCCACAAAACACTACACCCCACTGAGGTCTGAGCAAGAATAAAGTTAAACCAGTAGGTTGGGTGCTAGTAGTTTTGATAACAGCTTACTGCAGTCTTATGTGACATTGCTCAGCTGGAAGGATTTCATATGACTTTTAACACATATAACCTGATAAATCTATTCATAAGGAGTTATGGTTTGCTCCATGGGTAGACCTATAGGGTAAATGAGATCATCTGAGAAGTAAATATGTTAGAATTCAGTTCTCAAAAAATTTATGTGTAAGCACTATCTGTGCATGTGAATTCAATCAATCANCTGAGATCATCTGAGAAGTAAATGTGTTAGAATTCAGTTCTCAAAAAAATTATGTGCATGTGAATTCAATCAATCAGCTCCAAAATACAAGCACATATACCACAGTTTAGAAATGTAGAAGTTTAAGACATGCCATCTATTATAAAATTCATATATAGACACCAGAATGAGCAAACTATGCTCTTCCTGGATGCTGGCTGGTCACATCTGATGAGGAGCCCTGCTCCTTAACAAAATGTAACATGTATATCCCAAAACTTTGCTGTGAAGTTGTTTCATAACCAGCTTAGAAACAGGAAGACAGAGATACTCCAAGCCACGCCAGAATGCCTTGCGCATTGGCAGATGTCACAGGCTGTGTAGCTGAGACCTCCCAAGCCTATTAGACCTGTTGTACATTCATGCCTCCAGAAATCCTGTAAAGAGGTAGTTATTCAGCCCGATTCACCAGACCTGCCCTACAAACAAGGAAAGAAGATATGCTTGCTGCAGGTCAGAGAATAAATAGCAGACTAGATGGTGGCCAGTTCACCAGTCTCCTTCACTACCTTTCTCAAAGGAGATTTGAGAGAGATAATTAAGGCTTTGCAGCTTGCCCACACATGGCTAGGCCACCTGCCTCTCTCACTGCTGTAAGCAACATACAGTAGCACCATGCATTTTGAAGCTCAAACATCTGGTCCTTCTCCAGCCACACTTCCAAAGGCAAACCTAGCTGCTTGGCCAAAAGAGCAGATACCATCGTTATATCCCCAGACAGCTCCTGTCCCACCACCAACACCACTACTACCCTTAAGCTATCACCAGAAACTCAAGTGAGACTCTCACCCAGCCCAGGATAGCACATAGAAGAGCTCATCCTCATTGAGGACACACAGCTAGCACCCATAGGTGATGTTGAAGCAGTCACCACCCCTCCTGCCTAGCTGGCTGGGGGGCCACCAGGCCCCCCAGCCTTTCTCCCCCCCTTCCAAGCAGGGTGCACCCATGGGGAACTCACCGGTGATGCCAACAGGAGTCTCTGCCTCCCTCAGCCTGGCTGGGCACAGCTACAGCTGCTTCCCTCCCTGGGGAGATATAGGGGAGTGAGCGGGAGGGCAAAGAGCCACACCTGGGGAGGGAGAGGGTGGGCAGGGGAGGGGTCTGCAACTGAGCCCAGGTGCTCTGTGATTTGGGGAAAAAGAGTGAGGAAATGGGGTGGGAAAGGGGAGGTGGGGGCAAAGGAGGGAGATAAGGTTGGAGAGGGGTCAGTGGGGCCTATGGGGCCCATCTCTGGAGATATTCCAAACCTGACTGGACACCATCCTGTGCAACCTGCTCTAGGTTCAACTGCTCTGGCAGTGGGGTTGGAATAGATGATCTCCAAAGGCCCCTTCCAACTCCTAACATTCTGTGATTCTGTAAACATGCTATTCCTTGATTTTAGATGGGCATTGCCTGCAACAGAAAGGAACTTAAGCTACAAAGAGCCGACCTTCTTTGGCAAATGGGAGGCCTTTTCAGCATCACAGATCAGATCTGTTCTGCTGATACAGGATAACTTGTAAACTGCCTGGGCTCTGAGGAATCCATGAATCCACCTTTCCTGTGGGATAGTGGATGAAGTATCCTCCCTGACAGCTCCATGGTGGTGTCACAGGCAAATTCCTGCCTCTCAGGAACACCTTGGGGCTAATTAATGAAGTACCAAGTCATTCCCGTACAGGGTGGTGCTTTCAAATGTCGCTAGTGTCCTACCTTTTCCAGCTCTAATCTTGACAAATTTTCCTAACAACTTTTTTTTCAGCAGGTCAAAACATTTTCTGTTGCTGCATTTCATCTTACCCATCTCTCTTCAACCTGCTGCCAAACTTTGCTCCTTCTCCTGAACCTGAGTAAAGCCAGTGTGGTCTTTTTCAAGTGTTTTCTCCCCTGGCCTTGTGCAACAAATAGAGAGTATGACACTTGAACATGAAGCTCACATTTAGTTTACTTCAACTGCTTGAATAACAAATTTAAGAGTGTGATTAATGAAAGAAGCAAGAATTAGCCCCAAAAGCTGTGCAGCTAATGATGATGGAACAGGAAATCTTCGCTTTTCAGAACGTGAGAATCTGTAAATTTTTTCAGAAGAAAGAGTCCATATCAGCCTCCAACTCACACTTCTGCTTTATAAACTCTCAGTCCAAACAGACAAGAGCAGTTTTTGACTCTTTTCACTTTACAGAAGAGAACAACGAGGAACAGGCAGATTAACTGGAGCAGTAGGATGCAAGAATAAGACAGGAACAGGAGTCAGACTGAAATGCAAATCAAATGTCTTAATCACAAAGCTGTCCTTTCTTTTCATACTAAGGACTTACCTATTTAAATACTTTCTTGAAAAAGCAAGCTGACTGTAAAATAAAATGATGACAGATTATGTGGGTCTGTCATCACTAGCCTTTTTGCTGACTATTCATCTTGGTTAATATTGTTCTTTCAGATGTCCCAAGTATGTCATAAGGAATTAAGGCAAATATGCCCACTAAATCTGCCCTTGGCTCATAGAGTACTTAATGGTTGTCATTTTTAGCTGAAGAAATTTTAATCATTTTAATCTCAGTAAAATAGTCCTGCAGAAAAATAATTTCTCACTTATCTAAGTATTGATTTCAACTGATAAGAGTTAGAGGACCATTAAATGAAACTTCTAGCCCTGAGTAAACTGAATTTGAAATCCTGGTTTAAAAAAAAAAAAAAAGTTTAATGAAATGTTGAGCATTTGGAGGAAACAAGGAGAAGGCATGTGTGTTACCTGCTGCAGAACCAAAGCTTTCTCCAGCTGGATACACAGCTTTCTTACACATGGTTCAAGGTTAAACACAACACAGAGAGCTTGACAGAAGTCGTTTGTACAATAACCACGTTACTAAAAACCAGCTTCAAAGAGTTTGTGATGTGTCTGGATGTTTGTGTACAAAGCACTCAGATAAAATACATCTTATAAAAATGTGTAGATGCATCTCCTTAATCAGAGGTCTCTGAGGTTATTTTTGAACAAGTATTTGTACTTCTCCTTAAAATGTCTAGCTTCTCTCTTCCAACTAGCCTCCTTCTTCATGCCCCTCTAAGGGTGTTACTTTAAATTATCTCCACTCAAAGTCTTCCTACATTTTAGTTACTTTAAGATGGATTCCTGAATGTTAATGATACTTCCATATCTGTGAATAATTGAGGTGGGGTTTTTTGCCTCACTTCTTCAGTGAGAAAGGTTTGTATTCAGTGCAATAAATTTTAATGCTTGACAGCTGAAGCTTAATATATTTTTCATAGCTTCAGAGACGGAAAGATTCTATTAATTTAGACAATGATTGAGAAAATATCTCAAAAAGATAATCTAAGGGACTGAAGATGATATTCAGTAAATACATTCACAGAGGAAAATCATGTTCTTTGGTGTATTTATGTATAAATTTACCATTCATCTTCTTTTAAATTCTCTCATGTTTTCTCTGTGGTTCTTATCAAACTTGTGCCTCAATGTTTCCTTAGTGAATATCTTTTTTAGCACTGGTAGCAGTGCTAAATTTGCACTTCCCTTGCAATCACTTTTAATGCTCTACCAGCTGTAGTCAGTGAGAGGCACTTTTACACATATTACACATGGAATTTACTGAAAATGACTTCTTGAGTCTTTATCCATTCAGCAAGTACAATTCTCTCTTGATTGACTAGAATCCAGTGATAAAACTCACTATCCAATATACTTTCTCTTAAGTACTATTTCCATGAATGAGCTTACTGACCCTTAGCATTACAACATTTTTACTCTGTCTTACACTTGATGATTTTAAAAGCATTTCTGCCTTTACAGTTGTCCTAGTTTGAGTCAAAACAAACTATTCCATGCCATATATGTCATATTCAGTCCCTGAACCTTTGATGTAAAGCTTAAGGCCCAAGCAAGGCAGGTGAATGATTAAGCTATTTAGCTCCTAATTAACAGCAAATACAAAAAGGAGAAGGTGGAGCCTCTCCCGTTTCTAACGGCTGAGCACCTGGGTCGGTAGAGTGGTAAATCTCCTGGTGAGGATCAAAGCACTGCTCTGCTGTTACAGGACTCTGCCTGTTCTGCTTTTGATCTCAATCCAGGAGTTACTGAATCCAGTTCCAGGATCCAGCCCCCGACTCTGATTCCTGTCTGCTGGTGAGTCCTTCTGCTACAGTATCTGTGGTGATGGTGATACAGTTGCCATTATGGGAGCTTGTGTGAGGTATTGCTTTTGTGTGTATATATACACATATACAATTTTTCTTGTTATTATTTTCATTAAAGTAGTTTCATTTCCAATCTCTCTCTCAAGTAAACGTAAAAAGGCTTTGACCCAATTCTATATGTAATGCTTTAACTGTGCTTTCTTTCTTTTCTGTGTGTTTCATCCACTACTGATAAGCAAAAGCACTATGGCTTTGAGAAGAAAATTTAAGTCTAAAATACTAATCTAGAAAAATGAAAATGGTATATCTCAGAGATACTAATTACTGAGACTAAGAAACATAGTGTGGTAGGGGCTGCAAGTGTGGCTCAGATGTGTTTGTACTTTCCCCTGGTACAAGAATGTTACCAACTGGAAGAATTATAAAGCAATGAAACAAAGCTCCTTTCAAACATAGTTTTATTTGAGTATCAGGGTGCTCTGAGAAAACAAATTGCATACACCAGAACCTTTTGGGTACCTTAGTTAGATCAAAACAACCATGTAAACATTTTATAACGTGTCTGTAATAAGATGTGTGTAATTAAAGCATGTAACCAGTCTAGCATGTTTGTATGGCAGGACTACCACTATCCAGCACTTCCCTCAGAGTTAAGTGTAATCAGTTTTTGCCTATAATACCTTATATTGACTGTAAGTTGGTTTAGGACAGAGACTGTTTGTGTTTTCTGCTTGAAATTACTTGGAGAAAAATATGGGGCTGCTGCCTCTTACAGGTGTTGCCAACATAAACACCTCCTGACACTGCTTTCAACAATATGGTTTAACTGAGAAACCACAGATGGGTTACGAGTATTTCTGCCGGAATTCATAAGTAAAGGAGAGTTCCAAAGGTGGGTTATGCAGTAGCCTGTGGGGAAGGATAAATGAAGACTGTGCAATGATGCTATCCAGTGCAGTCTCTGCAAGCACTGCACCATTTATCTGAAGTTATTCCAATACATGCCCAGCAAGGGAAAATCTAATGTTGTGAGCCCTGTCAGTTGTAAAAATGCATGGATTTTTCGCATGAGCTAGGCCAGAAGAACTGGTCTTAGGGAGGTGTACTGAGCAAGATGATATGAAGTAATACTATTAGTTTCCTTTCTCTACCTCTGGACACCTGTCCTGAGAGTCCTTGTGAACATGGAAGTAGTCACTGAGTCTTCCACTGAATTATTTGTGTGTTACATCAGTGTTTGCAGGCTGAGGGCTTAACGGGTAAGGTCTGTTATTAATTGCTCTCAACAACTGAAAGGGAGTGATAAAGATTTTGTCATGTGTATTTATAGATTGATGCCTTTTCACTGTTCATTTCAAAACAACTTGTAACAAATTCTTCTGCAATGCGTAACATGCATAGGACATTTTTGTGTTGTCAAAAATAATTCAAAATAAGTTTTACAATCTTACATTTCTGTGGACAACATTCAGATTACTAACTATCTTTGCCAAGTGTCTCCTAGAATACCCTGCCAACAGACCACTTCTGCAAGAATGATAAGCCTGTTACACTTAACAATAATATGGAATCAGATAAGGAGAAAATTACATAGGAATAAAGGATAACAAGGAGAGAGGAGGGTGAAAACTAGTGATGTTGTGTCTTACAAACCTCATAAGAAGGCAGGTGGATGGTCAGTGCCTGACCACAGTACCAGCAGGTACTATCTCAGGCCTGTTTGAGCAGCTGTTTTCTCTTGTTCCTGGAACATCTCCTTCCAAGAAAGGCTAAATTGTGATGTGCATTCAGGAAAGGGAGAAGTAAAGAGAAAAGAACAAGGCAAATGTTCAGGCCTGGAAAAAATCTGCTTTGGGTGAAGGCTTGGGAACTGGCAGTTCTCCTTCTACATTTTCTCTAAATTTGGTCTTATTCACTTTCATGCAATTGAGTAGTTCTGTGGTTTCTTATTAAAATTTTGAGAAGGAACTAAGAAATACGTGAAGATATCTTTCAATTCAATCAAAAATACCCATAGAGCTGTAAAAACATGTTGTTGGACCTAAATTTATCACAAGGTCTTTTCAGTTACCACTCCCACTCCCATTGCCCTGTGCACTGTGATAAACTTGTATTAAAACAAACCATAATGTTTATTCTTAGATGGCATTTTAATTACATGTTTTTCAGAATTTTTTCTGAAGGTGATGCAGTGAAGTGCTCAACAACCCTTTGAAAATACTTTCAACAACATGTACAACATCTGAGACTACAACCTATTACTATTTACACAGGCCTGAATCAATTTGTTTTATTGTTTAACGTCTTAGAAAAGTCTCTGTTGTCTTAAAAAAACCTCATACTCATCAGTAAACTGGTGAGCCTTGTGTTTTCCCATGGGTACCTTGGTATGGTTGTTAATTTTCAGCAAAAGCTGTCAATGGACTTAACATCTGTGAGAGTATCATTCTGTATAATATACTCACAAAGCTTTGTATTTAAATTCCACTGTTTGGTATAAACAGGATCAGACTTATTAGATGATGCAGCAGAACACTGTAGTCAGGATTCAAGGGTTTAAATAACACAGCACTTTCCTGTGGATGTCTTGAAGAATAATATACTGGTTTTCATTACTCTGTAGACTTTCCTTAATGCAGACCATTTAGAACTGCTTGAATTATAAAATATTTCTGATCAAACATTATGATTAGCAATTAACATTATGCACACCAACCACTTTTACAATGACTTTGGAGCTTGTTGCGTATTCCTGTAGCTATTTGGAATAAGAGCAACTAAGGTCTGTGTTATTTGATTCTGTTTTCTATTCCAGAAACCTCTGAATTCTAACCTTAGCATTTTTGCAAGGACTCTGCCTATTTTCTTAAAAGGTTCAGGAATTTTGCATGTGTCATTTGCATACATGCTATATGAAATTATTTTTGACCTTGTTAAATATACACTGAAAATTTAACTGGCTTCAGTGAACTTCTGTCCAGGCTTTTGCTTAGATATCAAAAGATGGATTAAGTCCTAATTTAACACACCCACGTTTGAAATGTTACCCTTTCTGCCTGTGTTTCAATGCTGCTACTTATAAAATGAGAACAAATTTCACCATTCCCATAGGCTTTTGAGAGTATTCATCAGGATGTGTTTATAAAACTGAGTAGCATGGCTCCTACAAACATCTTCATTAGAAGTGTTTGACTGTTACTTAGCTCCAAAGAGATGAAATATTGATTGTCTTCCTACATTGCTTTAACCCTCTGTACTTCCACTGCACTGAGTGAAGGCCATAGAGCAGAAACCACTCAATTAAAATCTCGCTGGACATGGTTACATTACTACCTAGTGGTTTTAAACAATTTTTAATGGCTCTTTTTCAATAAATTTTCTTAAAACTCTGAAAATAGCTCTACACCTTTCAGTGGAAACCCTTATCTTGCATACAAATGGCATGCCATAATCCCAGGGAGAAAACTGCAAAGGAAATAGAAGTTTATTATCAGCATGTAGGAAGACTACATTGTTTAGGTCTTCTAAAAATTTGAGGTTGGAAAGAGCTAGATAACTTCATTCTCCTGCTAGCTCGAAGTTTCTTCTGTGATTTATTCATAAAGGGATTTATTAATAGGATGCTTGAGGCCAACACACCTGCAGGCTGATGAGCACCTTTGGTGCACTGCTGAGCAAACCTGCATCCCTTGAATGCCTTGATGTTTAGAAGCACAGACTGACTTCTGTACCTTTAAAACTTCAAAAACATCAATTTCCTGGAGTTAAATATCACTGAGAGTGAGAGCTCCTCATATCTGCAGAATGACACTCATGGATGCCTGCTTTGTGCCTTCCTTTCCCCAGATGTAACTGTTATGTGAGCTTTCTAATTTGAAGAGTGAATTCCATCCTTAACTTAGAATTAAACAAAATAATTAGGTCCTGAAAGAAAAAGCTAATGCTTTGCATCTGATAAGGACTATTAATCTTTCCTAGTAAGGACTGCAGACATGCTGCACATCAGCAGTCAAGGAGTGCCAAGTAAATGACTGTTTTGCTTAAACCCATCTGCTGATGATGGGCTTAAGAGGGGGTTACTTGCTTAAGTGTTCTCAGACTGTATCTGCCTACAATATTTTCACTTGGATTCATTTCCACAGGTTATGAAGTAGATTTGTTAGCACTGTTTTGTGAGTACTGTTTTAAAAAATGTTTGGCAAATGCATGGCATCAGTCATGTTCATAATAGCATTTGTGCCCTTTGTGGTGCATAAAGACAAATTAATCATTCCAAATACCACGTCACATCTCAGCTTTCCACCAGAAAATTTGGAAATCTTTGAGAATTTAGCCACATGATGTTATAGGCACTTATACCTGCTTTTCTACAGGCTGGTCGAAAAAGGAGAGGTGAAGAGAAGGGCATTTTTAATGTATGGCTTAATGTATACACCTAAGCTGGAGCTAGGAGTAGGAGGATCCAGTAAGGAGTGATAGAGAATAATGTGCTGCAGAAATGCCCAACATGACAGACACACACCCCTTCTGGCTTCCACAAAAGGGGTTGTATGTTCTTCCTGCTTGCCCTGGTTGCTCAGTTCTGGAGGCTCAAGCAATACCTTACAATGATGCAGCCCTGGTAAGCTGACCCTTGGCAGAGTTGTCATGACAGATGCCCAGTTTTCCATTTTGAGCCAGTAACCTTGTACTGCTATGGTTTTTTGGCCAGGAGGAGTAAAACTGATATGCCACTTCCCCTCAGCAAGCAGCTTGGACAGTTGTGGGCAGTGAGGAGTTGATGCAGTGCTAGCTTTGCATCTCATCTGCAAGCAGCCATGGTTCCCAGGTCTATGTGCAGCAGAGCAATGCTGGACACTGTGGTTTGCCCATCTTATGTCACCAGAAAGCAATCCTAATTATGAAGGAAATAACCCAAATGTAGGATTGCTTCATATCCCCAGATCTAATTATTGTGATCACTTCCTCACCTCTGGTGTACTTCTTTGGTCTTCACCCCTTGTCTGTGGCCCTTTTTCTGAGAACAGCAATCACTTGCTCCTGCTGCTCTGTGTCAGCTTGAGGGTGCTGTTCCCTAGGGTTATCTTGGTGAATCTCATTTAGGCTCCCATTTGGTAATTTTGTTCTCTTCAGCTACAAGAAAAGTTGTAAATGGTGACTGAATAGCTTCCTTAGAGCAAAGCATCATTTAGGAGAAAAGCATTTTAAGATCAAATGTAACTCCATCAATAAAAAGCCTGTATTTCTACCTGCTCACAAGTTAAAGTTGTGTTCTACATGAGTGCCCTTCAAGGACCTGCTGTGCATTTGCTCTCCTTCCTGCTTGTCTCTGCCAGAGCTCCCTGCCCTGCTTCACAAGCACAGGAGCCATTTCAAGGCCATTCCTACAAGGCAAACTGCAAATAGAGAGAAGCAACATAAGCACTTTGTGTTGGCACAAGCTCTTCCGAGCTACCAGCTTGCTCTGCTGGGTTTTTGCTACTCACATCTCTCCATCCCTCCACTGCCCTTGCCTCTCCCAGCCACAGTATTAAGAAATGCTTGAAAACCAATATATAATGTAGGTAAAATGAGGCTTAAAAGGTTGTTCCTTGGCACTGTCCTGAGGTGATGTTTCTGGAGACAGCAGTGTCATTCTTCTCTGCCAGATGGTGCTAAAGATAAACAAGGCAGAAAAGAGAGCAGTCTGAAGCCTTGGTGGTAAGGAACACTTTATTTCAGTGGTAAAAGACTCCTGCTTTTCTAAGTCTAGAGGTTTTCTTAAGGATGTCAGTGTGATTAGTCAGAGATGATCCTACCACAGGTCACAGGTTCTATCCAGTCTGCCTGAGCTTGGGAGGAGCAAAACTTAAACCTTGGTCTTCCCTTCCCTCTCAGCAGCTGCTGTCACTTCCTAGCACTGGAGTTTTTTCTCCTTTTTGAAGCCCAGCACAGCCCTGAGCCATCCACAGCTCATCACCCTCAAGATTTCTTTCACCTGCTTATTTCTGCAATACCAGAAATGCAAAATTAGAACAAATCTGGTCCCTTCTGCATCTTTCTGTTTGTGTACAGCTGAAGAGAGCTAAGAGGCACTTTTTTTGAAATCAGGAAATGTCATGTTTACTATTATGCATCCTTCAGACTGTAGCTATTTTTTTCTCCAGTTTCCATTTCCCATACAGAAGGAGAACTGAGTACAATCACTCAAGTGGAATAATTTTCCTACAACAAAACATTTTTGTAAGAAGTCAAAAGATGCTTGGCAGAGTAGCACAGTCCAAAAGATTCTCTTTTGGACATAATCAGATGTGAATGAAATGGCACAGAGTTAATTAAAAGAGTGGATTCCAAACTGGGGGATGGCTTCAGTTAGTCATATAGATGCTTGCCAATGGCCTATAGATAGCAGAGCTTCTTGGCCTCAGATAATAGAACAGATGATTGCTTAGCTACAGAGAGAGCATGTATCTTTCACTGCACATGATTTAATTATATTAGACAAGGTTCTCTATGACAAGCTTTCTGTTTGCATGTTCCCTATAACTAAGTGGTTCATCCAGTCTCCTGCAAGAGGACTTGGCCACTCAACCAGCTTCTTTTGAAGAATACCCTTTCTAGGAAAAAGTACCCTTCAAGGTCCAAAATCCTGGTACTAGAGAAAACATCCTCTGTCATCTTTACAAATTTGCTTTTGTAGCCAGCACAGCTCAATATTCCATCCACACTGGATCTAAGACTTGAGTTTTCTACTTTTCCTTTCTCTCTCTTGATTCTGGTTTTTTTTTTTTTGCTTTCCTCTCCCCTGTGATATCTCTTCCTTCTTATCCCACTAGGGTGGGATGTGGTTTTAACTATAGCCTTTTAAGACCTGCTGTTGAATAAGGCTATGCACTGCCTTTATAAACTGCAATTAGGCTAAATGCAACCATTTCCTTCCATTCCCAGGAATGCAGTGAACACTTTTTGTTGCAGAGGCTGAAGGTAACACCAGAATTGTCCCTCAAGAAACCAGCAATTCTGTCTGCCTAAATAAGTGAAAATCAAGACTTTACTCTAATGCCTCTCTCAGGACTGCTAGTGACTCATAGCATTCTATATCATTCCCTGCCCTCCACATCTATCCATCCTAAACAACTCATTTCCTAGCTCTTTAATTCCTATGAAAGACCCAAAGCTCTTCCAAGGCCATATTTATGAATACTGCTCTGTTTACCACATGATCATGTAACTGCCTATTAAATTTTGGTTTTCTATATAATGCACTATTTTTCAATAGCTGTAACCTGGAGTTTAATTTTAGAGTAAAGAGAGATTGACAACAGGTGATAGAGCCATAAAGTACAAAAGTGCTGATTTGAGCTAGTCGGTTTGGAGATGGCTGTAAATGACCAAAAGGTCACCTCAGATTTGGACAGCTTCTGCTAAAGGTCAAGCAGAATTCTAGCAGATTCCTGCCTTATTTGCCAGGCCCAACACCTCTTTTCTAGGCACCGCACATGTCCAAGCAGGCCTGATCTGAACCTGGGGTCCTAAGAGCAAAGTTTCTCAGGCTTTTGGCAACACCTTGTTGTGTGTCTGGAAGCAGAGACCATTTCTCCTCTCTCAGCTTCTTTGATTGGTTTCACGATCCTCCAGGAAATTTCCTCAAGGAAATTTTTGAATCTTTTTCCAATGCCAATTGAATTTGTCCATTAACTAACTGAAAATTATCAGAAATTATCTGAGGAAGAAAAGTTCAGCTCCAGAAGGATGAGCAGAAATGAGCTGTCACAAAAAACTTGATGAGATTTAGCCATTGTGGACTGAAATGTGGGCAGGTCACTTTAGCTTTTGGTGCTTATTTGGGGACAGGAAAGATTCAAAGCTTTCCTAGCTTGCAGGCATAGTGATATTAAAAATCAAAGTAGTGAAAGAGAAGCTATGGCATGGTTTTGATGGGGCTGAGTCACTAAAAGAGAAGTTATTTCCCCAAGTAAGGGAGAATTTAATCTAGATTCCCTGCAGAATTTCAGTAGTCACTGCACTTTGTCAGTGACAGATCCAGTTGAGCAAGACAGGAAAACAGAATTTGTTTTCTGCTGCAAATAAAGTCATCGTTCAACTGCTCACCCCAGAAATTCTTGACCAAAGAGCTAACAAGCCTGCTTGTTACAGAATATATTTGCATTTTAACTACAGCAATAAAATTCCCATAGCAGGACTTCAGTGGGAGCACAGTTCTGCTTCAGATCCTGTGTGATAGCAGACTCTGTGGGCAGATTTGAGGTACTGTTCACATAGCACATACCCAAGCATGTGCAAGGACACACAAATTAGTGTATGGAAACAAACCTACATGGTCTGCATTCTGTTGCTATTTTCTGCTTTGTGAGATAAAACATTTAATGAAAAACAAGTTCCTCTTAGGGTAACACAGTTAAAGGATAAAAAGCAAGGATATTTTTAGTTATATGTTGGGTGATCACACTGAGCAGGCACAAAAGGCATGCATACCCCAGAGCACCTGATGTCTGCATATAGATCTTAGAATTCTTCTTCCCCTTTAATTTCTCAGACTAGGAGGAACAACAGCACTTGTATCAAATCCCTGTCCTTGCCTTGTCTTTCACCTTGTTCTAGCTTGCATTTGCCTTTCCTCATTACAATTCCATTTTATGGTTACTGAAAAATTGTTGTCCAAAAGGTTTTAATTGAAGATTGATTATTTTGTAAAAAAATAATACCCAAAGGTTCTGGTTTTTGTCTCAAGAGCTCCTCTAAGAAATGAACTCAAATTACAAGCAGAACTCATGTTGTGCTAGTAGTCAGCCCTTTAAGTGCAAGTACTTTTCTTGTTTTGAAAAATTGTGATGTATTTTCCCTGGTTTGTCCATTTTCATTAATGTTCAATCAAATCTCCATGGACTGTGTGCAGCTGCTGTTTGTATCGTGCAGTTCTGCTACCTTAAGTGATTTTGCATTTGCCTAAAGCAAACCAGAAATTGAAAACAAGGGAGGCTTTGTGGGTGGTTGCTGGGCATGGAAACCAGTTAATGTTACTTCTTATATATTTTCTTCCAGAGCTGAATGAATTTTGTATGTCTAAAGTGAGCAAAATATAATCAGAAAAGCAGGAATGTGACTATTGCTGGTAAATGGATGTACAGCAAGAAAGGACCTGCTGGGTCCTGATATATCCTAACTGTAGTTTTTATTATCTATAGAAACTGTAGTTTCTACTATTTCTTGGAGTAAGTCATGACTGGCAATGGAGGTCTGATCTGGGACTTTCTCTTCTCGTGAGTATGGTAGGAATAAGGTGGGATGTATGCCAGGGCACTGCTGGCAGAGGCTATGTACCTGTCCCTGGAAGGTGTCCCCATGGGGTTGTGAATAGAGTCAAGCTGCAGCCAGCCTGAGTTCACCAGGGCATGGCCAGGTGGGATTAGGGAGGGAGACCCAATTCTGGTCCCAGTGGCTGCCAAACCCTTGCAGGACACCTCAGCCACTCCTCAGTGGATTTCTTCCTTCCACCCATGAAAGAGCATGCTGACTGTGCCCAGGCTGCAGGCAGTGGGATGTGTCTTTGGGGATGGATCCTGGGCTATGGGTATGTGGAAGGCTGACAATAATTACCTCCCTGTGAGCTGCACTCAGGCAGTGTGTGTGAAGGAGCCTCACAGAGCAAGGCACAATCAAGCTCCAGAGCAATAAATAGCTGCCGAAGAAGGGAAGTCAGCAGATACCACTTGCTGTTTTTGAAAGGGCTGATGTACAAAAGGCAATACAGGATAATCTGTACAGTTAGATCAGATTTTTGTAAAGCAGTGTGGGAGTTGCACCTTTGGGGAGTCAAGTAGGACAAGCTTAAAGGCAGATAAGTAAACAAGGAGACTTACGCTCTAAGAGTACAGGTAACATGACAGAACAAATTAGCACCATGCCAGGAAGGTGACTAGGATGATTTCTTGGCTCCAAAAAGATTGATCCCTGGGCACTAAACAAAATTCCAAATTATAACAAAGTGAAAAATTGAGAGGAATGATTCATTTAACATCCAGCAGTGAAAGCAGTGACTCAGCTAAGACAATAAGAGTTTGTCCATACTTCTCCAGCACTGGAACAAACTGGTACTTGCCTTCTTAACTATGGCAGAACTGTCATTTTCCAACCCCATATTCAGTCAATGTTTTTGGCTTAATTCTCAGCTGGAACACTGTTTAGGGGGGTTTATTTTCATTTTTTTCTTTTCAGTAGCCGCCAGGCAGCTAATAAAGGAGATCCACCTACGCTGAGCTATTTGTTGTTGCTCCTGGTACCAGGAGGATGGCAGTGAGCAGGGCACAGGTGATTCAATGATAATTAGCCCTTTCCCACACAGCAGGTTTCCCAAATGCTGCAGTTATGAGAGACACTTTCAAATAAAAGCCCAGACTGGGGCTGCAGCTACAAATTACAGAAGAGCAGTCTTTTAACTCTCTGCCTTTTTGCTATTTTCTTCCAAGAGCATCCTCATGCTGGGGCAGTCTCTTGGCATAGCAGTAGAGCTCCCCTATGCCAAGGATCCCTACTCTGAGCTGTCAATGTACTCTTCTCTTTCCCTGACCCCTCCACAATGATTCCTGGTTTCTGCCTTTTCTTCCTTTCCTACTAGTAGATGGTCTTTGAGGAAGGATAGATAAGGTACACTGTTCCTGTCTTCCTATCCTGCACTAAAAGGACTGTTGTTAGGACACAGTGACCACATTACAGAATCAATCATCTCATTCATTGAATATGAGGAAAAATAAGGTTAGGCTTTTTTCTGAGGAGCCGGAGATCTACACAGAAATGCTTCTTGCAGCCCAAATGCTGGCTTGCACAGGGATACAAGTTTCTCTAGCTGTCCACTTTCATCAGATCAGTGAGATTTAGTACGCATGGTGAGTAGTTGGTTCAGAAGACAATAACAAATGCCCCTCTCCCTCCTTCCTTTAGCTGCTGTTGCTGAGCACAATGTCATATGGTTTGGACTATCCCTTTGGGTCGGTTTTGCTCAACTGTCCTGGCTGTGTCCCCTCCCCGCCTCTTGCCTACCCCTAGCCTACTGCCTCTGGGGACAAAGAGATTGGAGGGGCAGCCTTGATGCTGTGTGAGCATGGCTCCACAGTAGCCAAAACACTAGTTTTGTTCTAGCTACAAACACAAAACACAACACTGTAGGGACTACTGTGGGGAATAATTCCCTCCCTCCCAGCCAGACCCAGTTCAGGTGACACAAGAGCAAGCTTGCCCCTGTCTGTCCACCAGTCATGGACAGGGTGGCTCAGTTAAGCCCCCAGTCCCTGACAGCTGCCTCTGCCTGCCCACCACAGCAGTGTCCTTTACACTCTCCTGTTCTGCAGGTGCTACACCAAATCTGTCTCCGTTTAGCAAACACCTCCTGAGCTCTGAAATGAACCCAGTCAAGCCTTTATTGTCTTTTGCAAGGCCAACCTTGCAACCTTGTCTAGCTACCACAGGAAGATTACTCTAAATGACAATTGTTTCCACAAACTTGAGTTTATATATTCCTTAAAGGCAACAGAAAAATCTCTGTCCCAGTTCTGAGACTGCATCATGATTTCACTTTATTGCTATTTAACTTTCAAATAAGTCTTCCTGGAAGAGAGAATAGTCTTGGTGTTGCAGAAACAGATCCTAGCTGAATCCATCATAATCACAAATGCTTTTTCATAAAAGCAGAATATATATCATCTCAGTGGATTGCCAGTTTCAACTTGAAAAGAAAAATAGGCTGATCCCATGCTGTGTTCGAAGAAGGATGTGTGAGCAGGCTGTGGCAAAGACATGCAAGAGAAATGCTATCATTCTGAGATTTGTCAGCTCATCTTTCACTTGTGCATGGTGTCATTTATCACCCAGTTTTCATAAGGAGTTGCTATGTATTAATCTGTCTTAAAGCAATATTTCATGTTAGTTGTCACTTAGCAAACATTGAAAATAAACACACTTTTTAAAATCAGTAAGATCTTTCAAGGGGGGGAAAAAAGGCAATAATTGAATAAATACGACCTGGAAATTAAGCACAGGGAGTACTAGGGGACTCAGGACAAAAGCACAACAGAAAGTGCTTTACAATTTATAAATTATCTGGGATTTGAAAATTACTTTACTAGCTATTACACAAAAAACCCAAAGTGAAGTATGTGTTTACTTTGATAGAATAAACATAGCCTAAGAGCTCCAGTGATCTAGGTGAGCCTAAATCTGTAGACAGGAAGTGCAAGATCTGGACATGAAATACTTTCAGTTTATGATTTTCTTAAGTTGATTGTGTGAAACAAGGCATTTCTATTAGATGCCCAGCTCTCAGTCACCAGTTCCTGTGTGAGAATCCCAGCTTTTACTACCAAAAAAAGATGTCAAGATTCACAGCTGCTGAAAAAGGCCTGAATGATTATGTATGAAAGATACTAGAAAGCAGGAAAGATGGAAAACTAAATTTGTTTTTAAAGGTCTCCTAATCTGGGGGAAAGTAAGTCCATCTTCAGGAATGACAAAAGCAAGGACAGGTGCCCAGTAACACTGGAGTCAGTCCTCACCACTGCCTCATTCCCCATTTGAATCATCCTTCCAGCTGCAGTTGGAAAAAGTTTGTTTAACCTTCTGTCACAACAAGTTATTATATTTCTGTCTTATTTAATCTGAGGCAAAGTAGTCAAGAGTTGAATTAAGGTTATCATTACGAGATAGCATAAAACACTTCTGTGATTTATTCCTTGACAAAGGTTTCCTCGCCTAGGAAAAAGCATCTTCTCAGGGACCCTGCTATAAATCTAACACAGCTTTCCATTAGATTTGAGGGACTGTTCTTGTTGCACTTTTCCAATGCAGTGGAACAGACATGTCAGAGCTGGATGATATGATTTGCTGCCCATAGAAATCTTGCCATTGTTAAGATGACAAGAGTTGGATTCATCTTTCCTTTTGCAGCTGATCAGGAAGCAATTAAAGACTTCCTACAAGTCCCAAGCTGCCACCTGACTGTGATTTAGCTCCTGGGAAAGAGGCCAGACTCCCACAAGGAAAGCACCCATCAGCCCTGTTGGTACCCTCATACTATCCTTTCCAGTCCCTTTCACACCTTCCACTTTGCTGTCACAAATCACAACACAATCTGCAAACTGATCCCTTTGGCAGATGTCCCTTCTGTGAGTGTAAAACAGAGAGCATCCATTGAGAAAACTATTTACTGGCTTAAATGCATTATACTAAGGCTACAGCTGGAAATTTGCTAATGCCTAATGTTTGTATTACATATGCAGTTGAGAATTTGTTGCCTGTTTTGTTCACTGAATTAGCCACTAAGTAAGGTGACCAGATCAGAAAAGGCCTCCTTTCCTCTGATAGCTCTACTTCCATTTGCTCAAAGGTTTTGTTCAAAAGGAGAGAAAGTATAACTGCTGAGAGACTGAGATTTATAAAACCTGACATTTTATTATAAATAATAAAGTCAACCTACAGAGCAAAGATAAATGCAAAATGATATCATTATGCATTTTATTATCTAAGTAAATATTTTTAACTGTGTTGGTTTTGATTGGGTCCATGCAAGTTCTGGCTGACCAACTCCTTGAGAGAGAGATAAGGTATTTCTGCTCATAAGCACCACACTTCATGTAAGTTGTCACACAATCATACTTTCAGCCTTTTCTTTTAATGTATTTAGTCACACCTCTCTCAATATATAAGGGTCTTTTGCTTACTGGTGTGTTGTATTGCTGTTAAACTGTACACATTGGTTGCTGTACTGGGTTTGGCTGATAATCTTTTTCTTTCAATTCTACATTTTAATCAGCATTCCACACATGTAACATCAGCCCTTCAGCTCTTACAAAAGAAAAAAATCCCAAGATATGTTTGCTTTTCACAGCTTGTTAATCTTAGACCCAAATCTTCCACTTGAGCCTTACCAATATTCAAGTGATGTATGACTCTCTGGATGTGTGAGTATATAGAGATAAAAATAAAACAATTCTAAATTCATCATCTGTAACAATTTGGACTTATTCCCTAACCTAATTCTCTATATCAAATTAAATGTAATTCTAGGCTTTATCTGTAGTAAGGCTAAAGTCTAAATATTTCTCTTCGCACCTGTCTTGCTTCATTGCTACATTTCAAAAATTATGAGCATAGCAAGTGAGAGAAAATGAAAGCCAGTGCAGGTTAACTTTGTGTGTTAACATTCTTGCATTTTAAAAAGCCAGGAGCATGTATTTGAACATAACACTGCTGCAGTGTTGGATAGAACAGACAGTTAGTTCTTTTGATACCTCACTTTAATTTCACATAGATGTCAGAACTGCCCTAGAGAGAAGGAAGGTTAGATTCATCTAATACTGGCATTCATCTCTTCTGAAGAGCATCAGAGCTCTGCTAATATTCATAGGTGCCCAAAGGACTTTAAAGAGCTGGTTTGCTTGAGCTGATCTTAGAGGATGCTGATAGCAGATGTGTAGTGGGTGCAAAGGAGAATTTTGGGAAGTGACTTTTTTATTTTTATTTCAGATTGTACTCAGAAACGTGCTATTTTATTTTCTCACCTTAGTATTTTTTTAGCCCTTCAGTCTCCTTTCTTATCTCTCTCCAAGTATGATGATGCTCAGTTTGCTCTTTATGTTCCTTTTTCCTTTCCTGTGATGTAATTGTCTCTTAAACAATGTAGCAAACTTTATTATCAGCCTGTAATATCCCATATGCATACCTTGTCTTCTGGTATGTTCCTTTCATAGTCTTTGGGGCAAGGACTAGTTTTTATGTCTGTGTAAGTACAGGAGCTTGCACTGAGGGATGTGACTGTGTGCTGTCTGCATTCAGGAGCCTGCCAATGCTGCCTGCTGGGGACTTACCTGCCCACCCTAGAGTCACTCTCTGTATTCATAGGTCTTGGAAAGCCCAAAATTTGTGTTCTGGTTATTTGATCACTTCATTGATGCATTCAGTCCCCTGAAACCAGGCTTCTTTTAGTCCTTTTCATCCTGTAAAACCTTTTCTTGTCATTTGCATTAGAAATCACAGTTCTGCCTCTTTTTTTCCCTCAGGGTCTTTGCATTAATTTACAGAATGCACTTCAATTTGTCTTGAGGCTTACTTGATTTACTAGCTGAATAGCTGTTGCTATCACCACCACTTTCTTGACTCAAGTGCTTTTAAATTTTAGTACTTCTTATTTCTTTGAGGTCTGGAGACACACTCTTTTTAATGCAGCTGATGCTTTAGAGCAGGCATGCAGGATCACTCTTGAGGAGAAAAGACAGCGTAGAAAGAATCGTGTCTTGCAGATTATACCTCCTAAGGAGTCCTTGTGCTGTGCCTTTTGCAACTGCTCTTGTCTGTCCCGCATTGGCCTTTGCAGCCAACAGCGCTTGGGAAGAGCGTGGATGGAGCACTCCCCGAAGCTTTGTTCATGAAGCCTGGCCATGATGATATATATATATATATATATGTTGTTTTTTTCCCAAGGATCCCCTTACTTATTAAAACCACATGTAGAGATTTTCTAGCCTCCTGTTACACTTGCCCTGCTTTCACCTTATATGGTCTACAGCCCAGATAAGATACTCAAGATTCAGAGTCCTGTTCCTATAAACATCTCACAGATGAAAATCTTATGCACTTCATGGTATGTTAGCCCTAACAAGGTCCCATTAAGCCTCTGTCTTCCATGCTAACTGGAAACATTTCACAGAATACTAGTGCATCTCTGGTCATGGGAGCTGTAACTCTTAAATATGTTCTTAGTTTTAAGGACACAAATTGCTCCATCCACTTCGAGAGCTTTGATTCAACTATAACAGCACTTGACTGCTGTTATATATGGGTAGGAGGTTCTTTACAACAAACAATGTTTATTGTCATTTAGCACCTCTGAAATTGTGGAAGTTTTTCATTCAAATTAATGTCTCTATTATGCTTCCACTGCTGTCTTAAATGGTGCAGAAAACATGTTTTTCAGATTAGAAATGGGTTTATTTACTAGAAATAGGCTTTATTTTTCTAGGAATAGCTTTTAAAATAGGTTTATCTAGACATATATCATTCACATCACCAAAATGAAATACCTCTTACATTATCTTTCAAGCATTTAATGTATCATTTTTCATCATGAACAGATGAGCACAATTATTATTCACCTCATCATTTTCTCCTTGTTATAACAACTATTTAGTCTCCATTAAGCCACTCCAAATGGGAGCTCTCCATCAAGCAATGAAACAATGTCTTTTGTGACTGAAAATCATAATGATGAAATGCTGTCCGATACATACTTTGTTGTCTGATCAGCTTTAAAATGTGACACATTAGCTTTAGATACAACAATGTAAGTGAAAGTACAGATGGGTCCAAGGGTCCTTTCCAACCCACAATCATTTATAATCCAGTGTAGGCAAAGTAGTTCATTTTCTCATATTCCTTGCATAGGAGCCATTCCCATCTCTTTTCCTGTGTTTCCTGGTCCTGGCTCAGCTTAAAATCAGTACCTCTGCCCACATTTGTGGGGAGTCTCTTCTGCTTCTAGCTCTACCAACTGGGCTGGCTGCATACAGTAAGGAATATACTCACTCTCTGTAAAACGTAGGGTAGTATGTGCGTTTCTTGTTCACAGTGCCTGTTAGAGGGAGGAAATCCAATGTCTTCCATGGTGACTTTCTTCTCAACTTCCAATAGATTCAGCTTCTTGGAGTAGCTGAGTTAAATCCCATAAAATGAGCTAGGGGATGTGTTTGTTTGACTGCTTTTACAGCACCAGTCCCAGAGCAGGTACACCCAATACTGGTAATTGCATACTGGTTTTGTGCTCAACACCTTAGCTTTTTGAGTACTGATTTAGTTGCTCTATATTGCTGTGTTTTGCTCTCTTTTCTCACTGTTTTGGCTCCCTGTTTTACCTCCTGCAGGCTGTTGAAACCATTCACTAGAGGCAGAATTATTCATTTCTTCCCATGATGTCTATTGATGCTAGATCTGTTAATGACTTGTATTTTTGTTACATGCCCAGCAAATGAGTAGAGATCCATTTTGCAAAGAAGGAACTGAGACACAGCTATTAGAGTTAAAAAAGTATGCATTCATTTTGAGTACCCAATTAAAGATACTTTGGACCTTATTTTTTCAGAGCATTATGTAACACATTTTAACTCAAGCAGCAGACCTGATGCCAGCATCTCAAATCCCATATCACAGAAATTGAGGAACATATTTCTGACCATGTATGAAAAACTCACCATAGGCCTTTCCTGATCTTGCACAAGAGCACAGTGGCAGAGCCAATGATTGTAGCTGACCTTCTACAGCAACACTTAACCATTGTTTTACCTCCAACAGGCTTTTGGAACTCTTCCCACCATCTTTAGTAGATGGTACAGAGGTCTTATAAGGAGCTCTCTCTTCTATGACATGTCCAATATCTATCCTGAAGAAGTTTAATTCTGTCTTTTGACTAGGAAGGTGACATTTAGCTAAAATGAAAAGTGGTTTTGTAATTGAACACTTCAAAATAGTGTCCAAGAGTGATGTATTCTTTTACTCTGAGAAACTCAAATCTAGTATTTCTTAGCTCTGAAGTTCCATTATTCTATTTCATTAATTCACACAGTATTATATCCATCATGGTTAGGTGCTGGGGTTGGATTACCTGCAAGCAACTCAACTGCAGATCCAGGACCAACTCCTGCCCTATGTGGGTCACCACAGCCAGGCTAGGGCACCATGGCCATTCTCTCTCATTTGCTGGTGTTGGAAGCAGGAGGCAGGTGTAGCTGAGGTCTTCATCCCTCTCCCATGCTATGGAGAGTCTGATTCCTCCCAATGCCCAGTTTCCTCATCCAGTGTCTCCCTTATCTTTCTCCTCCATTCTCCCCCTTCTAGCTTCAGTGTCTGCACACTGGTATTTCCCATCCCTGCCTCTGCCCTGGCTGAACCAGGAGTCATGAGGAGGTGAAAGCCTCCATCGCTCTGCAGGCAAGGAGACCTAGCTGCACAGGGCAGCTGTCACAGGGTGGATGGTCATAGGAGAGGAACTTGTTATGCTCCCATGAAGGTGGAGAGAGTGGAAATTCCTGAGACCAAGATCATAACTAGATTTGCACAGATCTCCCCAGTTTGGCAATAGGTACATTTCTGATGGAAAGTCTGCAAGTCCCAAGACCCTGAGACAGATAGCCTGGGGTTTACCTCTCAGAATGAGATCATAGGGGTTTTCCTAACTACTCTTTCTTGCTCCCCCCCCCCCCCCCCCCCCCCCCCCCAAAA
>VWZO01022826.1:408079-426865 GCA_013396975.1 Bucco capensis
GGCTAATCTGCTTTGCCTGAATCCTTAAAATAAAAAAATTCAGCTCAAGGCAGGCATGTAGCACAGAGATTTTCAGCCTGAAGTGTTTGTGTCTGACAAAGTTAGAAGCAACTGAGGACAGGGCATTGTCATAGGAAATACCAAACTTAATAATAGGAAGCTGCACCACCTCTGCCTATTGTAATGAATATTCTGGAGAAGGTAATTCAAAGGACTCTCATTTGCTGTTTGTCAGAAGACATGAACAAGGCAACATTAAGGGAAATGAAAAAGCTGAAGGGAAATACTTCTCAAATATCATGCAGCACATTAAATTCACAGCCACAACATAATTCTGAGATCAAGAATTTAGCAATTCCCAGAAGAGTCAGTTCCACATAACAAGAACATCTGTGATTGTGTCTGACAGAACACGTTTATAGAGGACATCTTTCTTCATGCTTGAGGAACACTAATTGTCTGAAGAAGAACCTTCTCTTACAGACTATCTGGCCACTGTCAGTTTCAGTTCTGCTTCTCCAAATCATTTAGCATTCTTGTTGAATAAGTTTTGACTGTGAAGTATTTAGACCTACCAATCCCTTTATGCAGAGCTAAACAGTCCATTGTCAGATCCAGAGAGGCAATTCCAAGGACCATGATGAGAAATCTTGAACTTCTAATTCTATCATTTTCCCCAGTTTTGGTAATTGTTTTGTCTTCCTCAGAAACTAGTGGTTTGGTTTACTTTTTTTTTTCCAATTTACAAGCTATTTAAAGGGAGATGAGGTATTTTCTTTAAATGATGAAACATTTATGTCTGTGACTTTGAATCTGCTCATGAATGAAATAATTACAGCTTTAACATCAACATTCAGTGTTGCCAGAATAAATTGAAACTACTAGCTATAATAAAGTATAACCTCTTTCCTTGATCAGTATCTCACCAATGGTTTTAAATTGGGACATAGGAAGGTCTTTGCTATTTCAGCTCTTTGCTGTCATTTCCATAATGAGCTGTCATCTTTGAATTTGTATGTGTAATAACTACTTTCTGCTTATTTTTATTGTTCCCTTGCAATTTAAGAGATGGGATAAAACTGGCAAATCAATCCCAAAGGAAATGACCATAAATCCACTGTGTATAACTGTGCTAGTGTCAGCAATATGAGAGGAAGATGTGAATAATAAGAGAAATGTATGAATAATAAGAGAAATAAGGGAAATATTTTCATTGAAGCAATTTCCTTGGAAACAGTTATTGCTTGAAGCAATATAACAGATGACATTTTGTTTAGATCACAACATAAAGACATTACTTAACAATTCCTATGAGGTTTCTGTGACTTTAAAATAAGCACAATATGGTGTGAGTCTGTGCCCAGGGAGTTAGGGCTAAGGAAAAAGACATTCAGCCTGGCTCTCACTGACATTGAAAGCATTTTGCATTGCCCTGCCAGTTTCAAGCAGCCAGACTTCTTCCAGGCTTAAGAATTGGCAATTGTACTTTTGCACATTTGGAAGAAGTCCAAAAAGTATCCTAATACCAAGTACATTTTAAGCAGCTTAAGGCAGCTTTACATGATTAGAATAGTGGAAAGGCTCATTAAAGCAAATGGCTGAGGAACAGCAGCTCCAGAGATGCACACTCTGGCCTCCAATTCCTAAGAGCATTGTGCCATTCTTACTGGTTCCCATTCACATTTGTTAGTTACTTTGCAAGGTGAGAGGTAGCCATGGGTATATGCATTTGCTGGCTTTGAGCAGTGATTTCAGCTTGCAAGATCCTTTTCACACACCTTTGTTATAAGCTTCCTATTCTCAACATATGATGCAATCACTAGGTCATATATCCAAGACATCTTGGTCTCTAATTATCTTCCCTTGCTTCAAATGCAAAATGGTCAAGCCATTCTATCAAGACTGTCTTTACCTCAATGCCAAAATCATATTTTTGAATAACAGTAGTTTTTAACCATAAGTGCTTACTTCTATTATTTGCTGACTAAATCATTACAAATAAAACTGGTAGTAAGTTTATTCCTGTTACGAAGCATTTATGGAATCATTCCATTTTCTACCAACACATTAACTCTCTGCAAGGAATAACAAATGTTTTCTCTGAGCATATTTCAACACATTTTTTTTTTCCTTCATTTTTCTGCCTCCCAGAACTGTTGATTGAAAGTTGTAGGCAGGTGAATAAGGACTAGCACACTCCAAGCATTTGAAATGCAGTATGGGCTCCATGGTGATTCATTAAATTAGGTAAGAATTCATTAAGGTTTTCCCAAATTTCAGGAAGCTGTCCTAGTTACTATAAATGATAAATATTGCTAGGAAAATAAATGAGAACTAAATCACTGCTTTAAATCCCCAGGACATTCGCAGATCACTCACAGTAATGACTCAAGATTAAATGCTTTACAGTCTAGAGGATCCAAAGTGTCTAAACCTCAGGCATGAAACACTCATGCTTCCTGTCTGCTGCTGGAAGCTTTGCCTTGGTGTGATTTCAGGCCTCACTAAAGAGCCCTTGCCTACTGCTGTAGCATGCACCAAAAGGTTGGATTAAAGTCGTGTCATTTCTACTTGAGAAAGTTTGGTGCAGTTTTCTTTCTTTGAAGAAATTGTGCTCCTTGGAGATGGAGCTTACATCGATGCTAGGAACAGCTTTAGAAACAGGGGTGATTTATAAGGCAAGCATAGGCAATACAGTTGACAGCTCTACTGGCCTTTAAAGAGCTGGTCCCAGTGGGCATGCTGGCTCTGAGGCACATCACAGATTTCTCACAGGGCACCTGTGCAGAGCAAACCCCTCAGGAAATCTTTGTATTACTCCATTTTCTAACTGTGTTTCCATCTGCCTCCCAGGGGTAAGCTGTCTTTCCCTCTCAAGTCATCCAGCCAAGAGCTCAGTCAAGCCCAGATCAGTGTGGAGAATTTCTGCCTGTCCTCACCATTTACATTGGAGGATGTCTTACAGAGCAAACCTATGTGACCAGAAATTTGTCCCTTTTTTCCTGCATAGTAGAGTGCTGTAAAATTAATCTGGCTGCTTTCAGCAAGACAGATAACATCCCTGATGCCCTGTAGTACTGCTGAGTGCAGTCACTGAATCACTAGGCTCTGTGAAGACAGGTGATGGTTTACTGCACACAGGTCAGGACTTCTTCCCTCTTCTGCACCCAGAGGCCTTGGACAGTAGGAACAATATGGAGCAGCTCCCGTGTGGGGCTGTAATAAATCAGGAGGGCTCAAGAGCAGTGTCAAAGCAGCATTCAGGGCTGGCTTTCAGCTTTTGGGAGGCCCAAAGGAAAGGAAGGTTTTCCCCTCTAAGGACTGAAAAGAAGAGTGGGCAGGGGTTGCCATAGAGGTAAAAAAGATCAACTTACCCACAGTGTGTTCAAATAAAATATACACTAAAACTGCTCTAATGGGGAATGGAAGAATTGTCACTGATTTAAACATTCAAATAAACACTTTTAACAGCTTCGATCACAAGGCATTTTCTGTGACTGGAGATAGAAAACAGTGACTCACACAAGATGATTTCTCAGTTTGTGAGCCGAGGCTCCTAAGAGGTTTAAAATCCTTAGATTTTGCTTTTGTTACTCTTCTTCTGAGTCTGAGGAAAACATGTCATGTAAAGTGCTTGAGTGCAAAAGTGAAGCATGGACAGGGTCATACACATAGAAGTGGTCAGTGGCTGTAAATGTCTGAAGCTCTACTGTAAGTGGGCATGTGATTTTTCATCTTGAAGGAGAGGAATTGAAAAGTTTAAGAATCTTTCCAGCCAGGGTTCTTGTCTGCAGCTGCCAGAGTCTTGAGGCAGAATCCTGCCCTTCACCTCCACTTTTTATGGGTCTGTGTTTGGAAGCTGAAGTGAGAAGACAGCTTCAAAGTCACAGAAAGGAAAGAACATACAAGTCATAGAAAGAAAAAAAGAGAACAAGGACAGTCTATAAGAAAACAATTGAATTTGATCCTAACTGTTTCAAGCATGCCATTAAGTCTGCCTTACCTCCTACATGAAAACCATCCAATATCTTTCATGGGTTGTTTGTGAATAGTTTGTCATAACACTGTGTTACTGAACTAAAACCCAGCTATTTCCAATATCAAGGTCATGGGATGTTTGATGGATTGGTTAAGGATAAAGAATTGCTGGTGGAAGATTAAGGAGGAGAGGCTCATTGCCTCAAAACAAGATAATACCTGTGACAGGATTGGTGAGGTGGAAGACAAAAAAAAGGGTTTGCTAGAAATGTTCAGTTGGTTTGGAAGCCAGCAGAGATTTCAACAACCAGTTATAGTGAAATGAACAGAACCTCCTTTAGCAGAGCCCTGGTTTTGCAGAGGTGCCAACATTTTTTCAAGAGATATGATGTTGATTGACAAAGTGACTATATCCTCCAAAAAAAAGGATTAGACACAGCAGCAAAAATTCACTCTGTGGTAAATCCTGCAGTCAGTGTAGTCAATTATCCAAGACTGGAAACATTCAAATAATTATATAGTGGCAAGCTTCCTACTAAGACTATAAAGAACATTCCCTGTAAAAGAGCAGTAAAATCTGTATCAATTAAAGATGCACTGTAGATGCTGGCCAAGAATAAAACTGACACACTTCATTGCTTTAGCTTCAGAAGTGCTGAAAAGTTTACAGCATTGCAGATAAATCTGACTGAACCACTGTGGCTGAAGAAGAATGACTTGTTTTTTTTGTTCAAAAAAAAAAGTGATAGAAGGACAAGGAAAGATGACATTTGTGTGGACAAAACCAACAGTGTGTCTCTAGAAGTATCTACAGGGACTTCAGTCTGAAAAATGCTGCTAACTGGAAGAGGCATTTTGTCAGGGTGACTGACTCCATGCGTCTCTGTTATTAAAGAAGCACTGCAGGAGAACAATTAAGAAAATGAATGATATAGAGAAGCAAACTGTCACCATGGATATTCTATCTGAAAGAGTTGCAGCAATAAAGAAGATCTATCTGACATTAACTGCACCAAAATTCATCTTTTAACAAAGAATATGTTGGAGTTTGCCTGTTGTGTAGCTTAGACTTCGAGCATCTCAGTAATGATCTTGGACATCCAAAGCCAGACATTCCTCAGCTTCCATCTTCAGTTTGTAAAAATGGCACATATAGTCAGTCTTAATTCTCAGTAATTATGTCATTAAATAGATAAAAGAAAATCCATCACCAAGAATATCCATCTCTGTTTATTCCTGTCATTGTCTAGATAGTTTAGGAAAATTTGAGCTCTGACATACTTTTGAGGCTCCCATGACTTCATCTAAAAGCCATATTCTGGAATTGCTGCTTTTGTTGGCCTGATTTTGTTCGGGCTTTCTTGGATCTTTAGATTCAAACCCTCATTGTTATAGGTAGCTCTGATGCAAAATATAAAACCAGCACACAGTGCCACATCAGTGGTGCAGAGAAGCAGAAATGCTCTAGTACCCAACCCTTTGGGTCAAGGACTTCCCTAGGAGGAACAGTACAGGAACCTAGAGCAGCTTTGGCAAAATGATGAATAAAGTGACATGAAAGAAGCTGCTTAAGGAGCTTGGCCATGACATGGTAAAAGAGGACACTTTGAAAATGTCCTGTATTGGGTATAAAATATGCTCTAAAAAGAAAGAAATTAAATTGAAGGGAAAATATCACCTAATACAGAAAGGGAATGCACAAACAGTGAAGGAGATTGAGCAGACCATTGAAAAGGATACACATCAGAACAGGGGCTCAAGAGATAGCAGGTGAAGCATTTGCAACACATTCTTATTTAATGTATAACATGAGAGAGAAGATGACACAGATGAAAAGTCCCCCCTTGGAAAGGGCAAAAAAAAAAATAGCAATTTTGGGCAAACATCAAAGGGTGTAATTTTTCGGTTTGTACTGATGAAAAATGTTCTGCAAAGGAGCCAATTTACATAATGTGGAGGCATTTAGTATGATTTATAGCCCTGTTTTAAAGGCAGTGGAGTGAAAAAAGCTGTCATTAAAACCCCTCTTTTTACGAGAGAAGTAATTGCTGTTGGAAAACAAACTTCAAGGAACATTGGGAGCTTAGAGACTGGGGAGAAGCTGCAGGTGACCCTGTGCTGTTGCACAGTTAGACAACGGGGCACTGCAATGACTTTTCCCTACTCCCATCATGGGGGATCAGCACCTCGCAGCCACAGTCAGAGTACCTGAGACACTGTTTTACAGTTTACCTATGAGAAAACCAACATTAAGCTAAAGACTCTACCTCTCATAGTGTCAAGCTTTGCTACTAACTGCAGGTTAGTCAGTTTATAGTGAGTGTAAAATCTCTACCAGATAACTTAATTGTTGACTAATCTCAATTCACACATTCTTAAGAAAAAAGTATTATAGAGCCTGCTGTGATTTTTATCCTGTTTATTTAATGAAATGGGAAAGATTCCTTCAAAAAAAGGCTGTTCACTTTATGGATTGTCCTGTGGAAAGCACTGCTCTGCAAAAGTTAGGAAAGAGGGAGTAACATCTGATACAAAAAGAAGTTGGGTAATTCATAATTTGAGCTCCCTTCATAAGTGTTTTAGCTTTATAAAAGTAGATTTACCTTCACACACAAAATCTAACTCATTATCACTGTTACTATAGTCTCTGTACTTGTTGTCTGAGTAGTATTTAAATGATTTTAACAGTTTAAAATCACCAGTGACCACAGCACCAGAACAACATCTTACATCATGAGTAGTCTCATTGATCTCCCCTGTGGAATAAGGTATTGACCAACATCAGCACAGACAGATAGTGCAGCAAGATCCCAGGTGCCATGGCAGCCACAGCAGAAAGAGCAATAAAATGTCAAGATATTGTTATGCTAGCGTGAAAAGTCTTATTGTTCCCAGTCCAATCCTTTTTAGCTCTGAACATGTTGCTGTCACACACTTGCTATGGGACACTCAGGCTATTTCAGAGTAATAAACACAAATCATTGTCAGCATGGGCACAAGTGAATTCAGCATTTCCAAGGAGAAATAAATAGCTGTTAAGCAGCATGCTTCACATTTCACATGTCAATTCAAATATTGTTCCACATTAGTCAGATCTATACACTTCAAGACCTATCCAGAGAGTCTACAACTGCACTTCGAGCTGAGGTGGAGTCACTGAATCACAGAGAGAGGAGATGTTACCAGGCACAAAACCTGTCCAAGAGACTCATGATGCAGCATAACAACATGAGAGCCTTGACAGTGTGGACTGTGTTCATGTTTTACAGGTGGTTTGGGGGGGGTTATTTTAAGGAGAAGAAGCTTTATTTCCAGAGTGGTTAAGAGTTATATGACTTCATTCTGTTCACTGTATAAGAGCACTTCACTCCTATTCACACATTGCTGCTCTGAGCAAGTATTTCTGCTGAAGTTAACACACCCAGGCTTGATAATGGCCTGTCAGGGAGATGGGTTAGATTTCAGCTGTTTCTCAGCCAGTCACCGTGGTCTATTCTCACTTTAGTGAAAGAGAAGTGACTCACTTTAGGGCTTTGCTCTAAAGGCCATGAAATAGCAGGGTGATTACGCTGATAAGGAGTTGCTTATCTAGCTGAGACTGGTATCTCTAGAAATCATGAGTAAATATCAGCAATTTCAGAATTAAACATTTATCCTCCTTTGTCTGATAAGAATTGCATTTGTAAGTTTCTTAACTTTCAGGGCATAGCCCATTAACAAACAGATGTTTATCTCTTTATTTATTTGCTGTCATGTCCAAAGCTAAAAGGAAGCATCAACCCATTTTAGACCAAAAAGCTCCCAAGAATCACATAAAGGGACTTACATCATATCCTGCACCTCTCTCCATGCTGCAGGGATGGGACCTGCAGCACTAAAGCTAAAAATCTATAATCTTTCCTCTGTTTCTAATAACAGAGTTTGGGAGAGATGAGGAGATGGATAGTTTTTTTGAATCCTGGTATCTGCTTTGGAAAAGGTAGTAGTACTTCATCTCTGACAGGTATCTGCAGACAGTTTGCCAGCATGCCAATTCCTCTTGATGAAGGCCATTTGGACCAGCTTCAGTGAAAATGTTAATGATTCTGTTGAACCAGCTACAGGAAGAATAAAATGGGAGAAATTATTATTGATGGGCTGGTTGGAGCAACGGCCACTGCATTAGGGAAAGGAGCAGGCCAAAGACATTAACAGAGAGTACAAGGCTCAAGAAGGGGAAGATGCAAAGCCAGGGTGACAAATGTGAGCGTGACCAGCCACATGGGCAGCCATGGGTGCTCTGTGCCCTGGTCCTAGGAGTGAAGTGGGAGCCCTGCTCCACTAACACATGCTTACCTTGCCCATCTTCCCATTTGTTCACTCCTTCATTGTGCTACAGAGGAACAAAACAAGCTACAGAAGCATCTTTATTTTCTGTCATCACACCAAAGAGTGAAATGTGTGGTGGGGTGAAGTCAGCATGTATTTTACTGTTGCTTTCTGTGGGTCCAGGTTCTCACCAGTGATGCTTATTTCCAAAATTCAGCAATCATTGCCAATCATTACCAGGAGGAGAAGGTGGAGCCACTTATTTCAGAAGTGAAGAGGTTACAGGTGAGAAAATCTTTCTAGAAGTGCTGTTCCACTATTGCTGCTGAGCTTGGTTCGTTTAAGGGTCATGCAACTGCCACTGGGACCTGCACCCATTCTCAGTCAGGTGGATCCAGCCCCTCAGGAATCCTGCAGTTTGGACATATAATTTTCTGGAATTATATGTTTCAGAATGAGATTTACAGGTATGTAAACACTAACAGATGTATACTGAAACTCTGAGCAGATTTACTGCAACTCTAATTAAGAGTCCTTCAACTTCACAGACAAGTTGATACATGTTTTCTTAGAGTGGAAGACTTCTGCCTGTAGCTTTTTATTGTGGATTAGTTTATCCTCAAGAAACACTGAATGAGCACTGTTAATAACCATTCTGAGTGAAAGAACAGCTCTGACAGTGAAATGAAGTGCCTCCAACTGCTGTGTTAGCCCAGATAAAAAGAGCACTTCAAATTGCCTTTACGCACACAGAGGTCACTGTCAAGAAAGGTATTTTCACCTGTCACAGAGATTTCATAATAACATTTTTCTAGCTTTTCTGGCTCTTTATTCTCACATTAGAGCTATTGAGATAGGAAATGTAGGGTGTCTTTCTGTGTACAAGTAACATAATACTTTTTAGTGTCCAGTTTAGGCAAGGTTTTCATGCAGGAAAATGGCTATTGTTAGATACCCAGGGAGTGCTGACAGTTCGGCCTGCCAGAATTAGTGCAAAACCTCCCATTTGACTACTGAGAGTTTGAAAAAGAACAGCCAAGTCTGTACTGAGTTTTCAGATGTGGCTGAAGCTTTACAGCTGGGTTGGGTTGGGTCTGTCTGAAAATTGCCTTAGATGATGGCATGGACATAATCTCATTTTACTTGCATCACATTTAACATGCTTGAAATGATCCATTTGCATTACACATTACAGAGAACAGCCTGAACTATTACTGCTGTAAAATATATTCTCAGTACTACTGACTTTTTTCCATGTAAGGGAGTGAATGGGTTTTAGATTTGGAAGGCAAAATGTTTAATTATTTCTGTACTTTCTTCCCTTAGTGCTTTGTACATTAGTGTGAAATCTGTATTTTAGCACACCCAGAACATTAGACTGGGTTAGACTAAAAGTTTCACCTCAAAGAAGGTAAGTTAATGATGGTTTTGTTTCTCAGTCATTGCTCAAGTTCCTAGAAAGAATTTGCAGTGTGACAGCATACCTGGTGTGTTACAGATGGTGATAATTCAGGCTTTGCTGGTGGTTTATTTCTGTGTGTTGCATACATCACCACAACAGTTATTTTTCTGAGAGTGGCTTTTCTCCTTTATTTTCTTGCCAATATCTTTGCAAAATAAATGCCTGCTGAAGTTCTTGTCTTTCCTGTCAGTTTTGCTAGCTAGAAGCTGTTCTCCATGTAGTCCGTAAAATGTTCATACTTTGTAAGATTTTAACTCTTTTGTCTGAAAAGGCTTGCTCTGAGTCCCAGCTCACAGCTCAATACTCACATACTTTGTCAATACCCACAAACTTCTCTCAGTTTGTGGTGTTTGAAATCCATGAAGGTCTGGGCTACAGATACTGTGTATATGATGGTACAGCACCTGCTCATGATGGGCAACTTCTTGCCCTTTCTTCCAGCCTAATTTTCAATGTAAAGGTCGGGTATAGTTAAAGAGTGACTACAACCATCAGGGAATTTACAAATGATCATCATTTAGGGAGTTTACTTTATATTTGAATGAAAAAAATGCATATTCCATACCACCTGGGAGCTCTGTGTTGTGTAAGTGTTGATGTTGTAGCTACTGTCCTATGGCTGCTGAAAGGTGAAGCTCTTCTGCAAGTGATATACAACTCTGCAGCAATACAGGAGCATATTATTATCAAGTCATTTTAATGCAGCTAGAAGCAATCTCTGTGAGCACAAATTTACTGACAGCTATTAACAGTTCTTTCACATTTTCTAGCACAGCATATCATATTCAAATTAGTGACAAAGGCAAACTAGAAGTATGCTAATAAGTACATTGCTTGATGGATGAAAATCACCCCAAAGTAAGTAAATGTCCTATGTGCATGTGTCACAAGTAAAAGAATCAAAGCAAGGTGTCACAATTACAGCTTCAGTTGAATAATTGCATCAAATCTCCTCTTGGTATAAGATCCTCAAAGCATTTGTCAGATGCTTCTGTTTTTTCCTTTACTTGAAGTTCCACTGAACTTTCAGGATGATATACTCACTTTGTGCTTGAATTTCCATCTCTTCTAATTTTGCAGTCTGACAGATAGTAGGATTACTTCCAGGAAATGCAGAATAAGCAATAGTTATACTTCTTGTTATCATATCAGAAGCCACTTATTCGGGATTTCTATGAATGGAACGAATAGTGCTGTGCTGAGGAAATGACTCGAAGTCATTTATTTTCCACACACTTGTCTGTCTGCCCAGAAAAGTAATAATTTGTTTATTCAGTTAAATAAGATAGGACACTGACCTGCCAAAACTTAGAAATGAATGTTCAGAGCCATCAATACATGCATGAATACAGAAAGTGTTTTACACTGACTTGAATTGAATTTTAGCTGAGGGTTTATGCATCTTTCTGAAAGGTTATTTTCCCTATAGCATTCACAGTGAGACATTACAGACACTATTAGGGTTCTGAATTCCAAGTATCTCTTGTCTCTTCTATTTCATATAGACAATATCCAGTGCAGGAAGCTGTGGCTGAAGAAGAGCCACAGTATGTTAGTGGAATGATATAACTGAATTGAGGTCTTGCTAAATCTTATCTGTTGGCACACTCCTTGCAACACTTCTGCAATCTGCTTTCCCAGGGAAGTTTAGGAAGCTGTTTATGAATGAATTCTCCATAGATGGAGTGGGAGTTTGTTTTTTACAATAGATGGTGAGCTTTCTTCTCCTGATTCAGGGGTGGATTTTCCAAGTGCAGGTATAGCTCTGTGTCTCTCTGTGGTTGCTGTAAATGCAGAATTGAATTTGCTAGACACTGTTATGTGCTCCAGGCCAGACTTGTAATTTGGCTTCCTCCCCTTCCACTGCATTGAAATTTCTTGCACAAAAGTCTATGATTCTTCCTATTTAGCCTAATCTAGCCTAAACTATGCCACTAGCTTCACCTGCCTTGGCCAGGTGGTTACTTAGAATGTTATATTTTATTATACACTTAACATCTCTTTTTCTGTCCACTTTTTCTCTTCTGTAGGATCATGGGTGGCTTTTTTTTCATCTTCTCTCAGCTATTCACGGGATATTGGGATGCTCTTCCCTTTGTACCCTTCTTTGCCCTGTTGAGGTGTCCCCATCCACAAACTTGTATCTTCTATTCATGCAGATGACTTTCAAATCTCTGTGACTGCCTCATTTCCTTGGGAATGATCAGTTGCCAGCAGGAGCTCAGCGTGGTTACATGAAATGTTAATGTTTTCTCCGCACCAAGTTGGCAGCATTTTTCTTAACTGCTTATCACTCAAGCCTGCTTTCTACTTGTTATCTCTGCATCCTCAGGTCCATCTGTCTTGCAGGGGTCATTCTGTATAAAGTAGGTGGGACGTAGCTTTTCCTATCCCTTTTATAGCTAAGGTTTCTTGCCCTAAGGTTTTTGGCTCCCTATCTCGTATCTTGCCTGCTACAGTGATCTTTGCTCTCAAAAAGTGCAGTGTTGCACCTCCAGTCTGTGCAGAGGTCTGCTGCCAAGGATCCTTTCCTTGCAATTGTCTCACACTAACATTCTTTGTGCATCTTTTTCCAACTACACCTTCCTCGAGAGCATCTCACCCAGACAGCTCTATTTATTCGCAAGTACCTTTTCATCCCTCGTTTTCCAGGCACAGGCTGGGTCCTTGCTCCTAGTGGTCCACCATGCAACCTTTACTCTCTCACTTGCTGTGTTCTCCAATGCCATTCCATTTTCTTTTAGATGTGTTACTCTTCAAACCTGGCAGGAGATTCCTGTGAATAAATATCTGCATAGTCTCTCCTTCAAATACTTCTTTCTCTGTGAGCACACATCGTAGGTATTAGGCAGTTCAGACATCACTTCCAGCTGTGTCAGTTTTTGATGACACTGTCATGATGAGATGCTGGGAGAGAGTGGGGGATTTATGCAGTTCAATAACAAACTGAAGGAGTTGTCTAATTTAGGATGAATAAGCTATTTTCAAAGCCACAGCAGGAGTGTCTCACAGTGTGTGGCCTGCATCTTCATCTGCAGAACAGGCTGTACATCAGAAAGGCTGCACCATGAAGGAGAAAACTTGACAACACTTCATTTCCATTTTCACACATGCAAATAACCAGCACATATTATCCACTCAGGGGATTTGTGCATTGTGAATTAAACTCAGTTTCCTCCCCAACCACTCTGGCCTCCAGTCATGCAGGTATGAATCCAGATCACTGCTAAAATATATATGTGTGTGTGTTTTAGATAATTAACTGTCTGTAAAGCTCTGCTGTAAATCAGATCCCTGGAATGGATTGGCTTAGAAAGTTGCCCTATTGCTAACAGTTATAATTAACTTTACTGACTGACTGAGAGTGGCAAACAGGAACATGGAGCATGTATGAGCAGGTAGGGGTGACAGCAATAAAAATAGAAGAATTTGCCTGAAGAGATTATGGGCAGGATTCTTTCCAACATTTGCTCCCTCTGAGAGCTGAACAGTTTGCAGAATGAGAATATTTGGTAACTCAGGTTTGGTAACTCAGCGGATGTTCAGCAGGGAGTAATCCCTGGGTCACTGGCTCCTAGCCCCAGTAAATCCTGTTATCAAGAAACAGTGGAGCCCTGAGCAGAGACTTCTCTCCTGACACTTAACTGTGGAAGGGAGTTTTTCCATCTCCTCTGAGGAGACATGCAAGAGGCCACTACAAAGGAAAGTCAAGATAATAAACATGACACTCTTGGCAAAGAGCCATGCCATGCTCTCCTAGAGATAATCTCCATTGCCTCCACATCCCCTGGGTCCTGGAGGTGCCTGGTATGGAATATTCTGCCTGGTGCAGCTGGTATGTTCCTGCCCTCTGAGGCAATAACTATGGCAGCCTCAGGCTTTGCAGGTGGTCACAGTGGCATCCTTTGGCTCTCATCACCAGAGCATCTCCCACAAGACCTCAGAGGGGCTCAGAAACTTCCTGTTGCACTAGATTTTCAAAAGAAGTCCATTTAGGTGTATAGAACAAATGATTGGTGCCTTTCAAAAAGCCCTCAGTCCACTGGGTATTTGGGTTCTTTGAAAATCTGCCTGTGGACAGCTGCATCTCTCCAAGTGCCTCTGAAAAACAAGTCCTTTTGTACATTTCTCAATGCAGACTGCATTTGTTCAAAACTTTGGCTCTATTTCTGGTGGGTGAGCTCATGAGCAGTGTAGAAGCCTAAATTTCACTACCTTTCAAATAGGTTTAACTGCTTTTGAACATGTTACCCATGGAGCTCTTTTACAAATCTCCCAAATTGTGCACAATTAATGAGTGAGAAAATTGTCTCATTGAGAGCTGAAAAAAAAGCTCATCTATTGAAAGTATCTGTGGAATCTCTCATTGTCCAACAGAAACCCATTATAATGCAGGACCAGGCTCAGGAGACCTGCTTTATTCTATTCACAACAATGCCAACAGCCTGTCAAGTAACTTTGTGCCAGTCACTGTGTGTGTGTGTGTGTGTGTTTGTGTGTGTCTGCATGTGCATGAAGGTTGTGCCACTGGTGAAATATGGGTATTGATGCTGACCTTCCTTTGGAGAGAGGCTTGGCAGCTTGAAATGAATACTACAGCAGAAGTGGCTATGCTCATACAGCCAGACAGACATTTTGCCTGCTCTGAGAAGATAAATGCTAGAGTGAGTTGATGGAAAAGGTATACTATGTATAATAAACAAAACCTTTCATGTAACATATGACAAGACATAAACATCTCTGGGAAACATCCTCAACATTTCTAAGTTACTTCTGAGGAATGTCTGCAGGGTAGGCAATTGTGGATAAAACCCCTGTCCTTCATTGGGGTAGTAGTCATGGTATCAGAAAGATAGAGTTAAAAACTTTTTAGGCTGAATAAGCTTACAATAAACTGGTCTGAAACCAGAATAACAAGAGTGGAAGGCCCTTCAGACTAAAGGATGGGATGACCTGGGACGTTAATCAGAAACAAGACAAAGTAATTAAGAGCAGTGAGAAAGACAGTAAAACTCTGAACTTCTGTAGATAATGCCTCATTATGGTTTCTTGACAAAAACAAGAGACAGATTTGGACCAAGATCAAACCATTGTTGCATCCCTCACGCAATCTGTAGTGATTTTAGTACCAAAATCCACACCTCTAGGAGGAGAATTTCTATGTAAATATAGGACCACTTCAGTATAATGAACTAGGTAATAGTATAATGAACTAGGTAAAGGATGGAGCATGCATATAAAAATTAGTGATGTAAAATAAATCACATATAGTTTCTTTGTTATTTGTACTGTATGTAAACTGTTGCTGTTTGATCTAACATTGTGCTAGCTTTGTGAAGTATTGTCTAGCAGCCTTTTCTGCACAGAACTGGGATAAAGCAAATATCTTGACTCTGTGTTGATTAGTCTTTGTACATTAGGTAATAAAACCATTTTTGGGACTACAGTCATGTGTCCTGGACACATGTATTACTTCTGACACAAATAATGAATGTTTTTAGAATCTAAACCAAGTTTCAAACTTCACGGAATCTGGGGTTTGGGGGTTTTTTTATTTGCTGCACTTGTCTTTTCAATTTCTCTTTCTCTGTGGACAAAAATGGTTGTCCTAAAACCTGAGGCTTGGTTTTGTCAAAATCAAAAATTTGAAAGTTATAGCTGTAGCCTTGGGGTGCTTTCTGGAATGAAATATCAGTCTTGCAAAGGTGAAGTTGAAGTAAATCCTCCCAGAGGTCACAAGAGCCCATTCCTTCACTGATGGAGACACCAGGGACACCCACACTCACCTCAAGAGTGACCAACAACATCACTGTCTGCTGGAAGATAAGAAGTTGTTCCAGCATTGCTTCCTTTTCATTGTTTTGCTCACCCTACATAGTCTGCTATCTAATGGTATGAAAGATTTCAGAGTTTAAATGATCAAAAATGACTTAGTGGGTCTACTAGCAGGCTTTTGGCAAACAGACCATTTTGGTTTCTGTCTGGAAGAATGAATGTTCATGATGAGAGCTAAAGCTGATACACCTCTGAGGGATGGGTTTACAAATCCCAGAGCCACCAAGTCATTTGAATGGGAAGGGACCACAGGCTGATTCTGGTCCCACCTCTGTCTCAGGAGAGGGCACTTCCAACTACTGGCTGGGCTGCCGGGCACAAGATCTAACATGATTACACTGAGTGGCTGCTTCCCCTTCTTCCTCTCACTTCCAGCGATGTACTTTCCACTTTATCCCAAAGGTTAGAAAGCAAAGAGGTGGAAGCATGTGTCCCTTTGCCATGCAGCCCCCTGACCAGACTCCCAAATACTCTGGGGGAAGTTCTGGGAGAGGTGTCCCATTAGGGAGTGTGGCTAGGCTGTAGCTCCACAGTGCCTCTGGTAGGTCCTGCTGTGCCAAACATGACTCTGCCTCCACCTGGCTTCCCCCCAAGCTGGCAGCCTTGCACAGAGCTGGCCCTGACCCACCAACGTACTTTTGCCCTGTTCAGTCTGTGCACAGTAGCTCTGCGTCCTCTGCTTTTAACACTGGCAACCTCAGGTCTATTTTTAAAAGCAGGCTTTTGTCTGAAATGAAGTCCAGAAAATTTGGCTTCTCCCCTGTTCCCACGAGCTCTCAGCACAGCACTCTCTTGGGTGTTTGGCTTGAAAGAAATATCTAAGTAGCCCTACTTAAAGTTAAGGGTACACATAAGTCCTGTGTTGACTTAAAGTGAACAGCAGTGAAGCAGCTGAAAACACTGACGAGGGTCACAAGAATGAGGCAGTGAAAACAGCCACTGAAGTCTCTCACTCAGAATTCCACCCTGGGACACAGCTCCCAAGTGCCTGGAGATTTCCCAGATCGTGTCCTGAAATGCTTCCTTTATTTAGAAACCAGTGATGGCATTTAAATGCCTGATTTGAATTGCCTTCTCCCTCACTACCAAGCAGTTGGTAAAACATTATTTTGCCTGCAAAAATGAGATGTTGTAAAAGGAAGTGTAAATTACAGCTTCATTTAATTTTGCAGGCTGGTTTCCAAGTTAACTGTATTTCTCTGCAGTCCAGCAGGTCTTTGTATATAATCATAAATAGCCTGTTATAAAGCAGTAAGGCATCAGTAATAATGATATCTTAATTAAGTTCTAAGAAAGAGCATTTTCAGACTGTTACAAGCCAAGCAAGTTTCTCTCTCCTGCATCTAAATGTGCATTATCTAGAGATTCCAGTATGATAGGCACTTCATAAATAGAAATGATCACATTAAATGGTAAACTTCGTTACCTGCAAATTAAAATATTAACAAAAAATGTGCAGAGCTCAGGCTTCCCTGGTTAGCTGCAGGTGTATAGTGCTAAAACTCATTTGCCTACCTTAACTGTAATGTTGATTTTATCTTAATTGGCTTTATTCAGTTCATTTGCCCTGGGGGATGAATTTGGCTTCATATCATTATTCTCTTTCATTAGAACAATTGAATACTGGAGAGCAAACAAAGTATGTGTGCTCTTATTTAAGAAGGTATGCTTGCTTTTCTGATCACATTGTTTACAGTATGAAATAATCTAAATTTTGTTGGTTTGGTGGGGTGGTGAACATCCTCTGACGAGCTACACATGAGCAGATTTATGTTTTCTTTTGTTTTTCCCATCTGAAGGGATAACGGTGGCTTCGGTGTGCTGTTTTTGTTCGCCCTTTCACCAGGCAGTGATTAGAGTGTCCAGCAGGTGGCTGGCATTCGCCGGCGGCTCCCCCGAATTAGCGCAGCCGGTTCAGCGAGGCTGCTCCCAGCGGGGGAAGCAGAGGGAGAACTGACGTCCAGAAGATCCTCCTATAGGATCCGAGGCGTCAGCGGAGCCTTGCTTTCTCCTCACTTTAAATCCAGCTGGTGAGGGCAGGTGCTGAAAGCCGGCAGAGACTTAGCAATGCAGAGCGACAGAAGCTACCAAAAGTTGTTGCTTTTTGTAATTCCCTTGTTTTGGACTCGGTTCTGCTTGGCAGATTTGAAGCTGTGAATTTAACAAAGCTTTGATTTTTAAAAATGCCTTCCACTTACTGGTCTTTGTATTTGATAAATGGCCTTCCAGGGCTGAGGAATACCTAACAGCGAGACAAGTCAGTGAGGAAATGGCAAGTTTCAGGATTCAGGCTATGCTAAAAGATGTTCTCCTTTCACCTTATGGAAGCGGAAGCAGTACTGTGGAGCAAGCTGCAATTGCTGTTTGGTTTGTTTGTTGTCAAGATGTGTGACAAAGTGATATGACTTTTAAACCCTTCTTACTGTTTAAAGCCAGCAAGCAGCAGCAAAATCAAGGCAAGAAACTTATTTGAGGATTTTCAAAGCAGCAAGCTGTCTTCTGAGAAGAGCCAAGTAGGACAATGGCATCTGGAGAGTGCCTTCTGCTAGACCTAGAAACAGATAACTTCATTCTCTACAACATGTCTGTCAACCAGAGTGCAAACCTCTCCCTCCTTGGCAATGACTGGTTCTACCCAGCGTTCCTCTACGCCATCCCCACTATCTATGGGATCATCATTTTGATAGGCCTTATTGGCAATATCACTTTGATTAAGATCTTCTGTACTGTGAAATCCATGAGAAATGTCCCTAACTTGTTCATCTCCAGTTTGGCTCTGGGAGACCTGCTGCTTTTAGTGACTTGTGTGCCCGTGGATGCCAGCAGGTACCTTGCTGATGAGTGGCTGTTCGGCAGAACTGGATGCAAACTTATCCCCTTCATACAGCTCACCTCTGTCGGGGTGTCAGTCTTCACTCTCACTGCTCTCTCAGCTGACAGGTAAGCTGGCTGATCTAGCCTTGGCAAGAGGTCTGCGTAATTACAATTCCATAAAATGCACCATTATAAATCCCTATTTTCAGGTAATGAGTATAATTCTAATCTAACCAGGGAAAAAGAACAACTTCGGTTAATTTCTGGTGTGAGCACACAGCTTGAGGAGGTTGCAGGCTGAACACAGGATACTTTTTCTAGGCTAAACTAAATGTTTGTGCAGTTTAGCTAATGGTCTAGCTTAATTAAAAAAAAAAAAAAAAGAGGAA